>CM074281.1:5436159-5461159 GCA_037194245.1 Opsariichthys bidens | reverse complement strand
TAAAGAATTTAGTACTCTTATTTAACAAGGATACATTAAATTGTCCAAAAACGACAGTATGTAGGAGCCATGTAGTAAGACACATCATGGCCATATTTCAGAATAAGGCTCAAATTGGGAGGGAGCATGAAGAATAATTTTTAGTGTGCATCTCCCTACCCAGAAAACGTGAAAAAGGACAACCAAGTAACTTTGCTTTGGCTAGACTTTCTCTGCAAGCATGAAAAATCGAGCCGCTCAGATTTCGCCCCACTTGTGACAGAAGAAGGGGATCTTATTATAATATTACCCCGCCTTAATCTGTACGTTTCCACCCACTGCGCCCTGAATACTGAGCACTGAATACTATTTAGTGTTTTGTGTTTTGTTTGCCTGCAAGTTGACCCTGGCAAGCTCAATTGCTAAAAAAAAAAGGAGCGATTATGGAGTGATATTTTGGAACAAATATTAGACCATTCATAGCAATCATGAACATTATCCTGGTGTGTATGACTCTGTTTGGCAAACAGGTACGCTATATATAGTGGGCGTCCATGCAGGTTTTGCACAAAGGATGAACATGACGACACATGCTAGTGATGAGTTGATCAACTCCACAGCAACTCCATCAATTTATCCACTAACCGTTCAGAAACGTCTAAAAGTTGGAACTTCTTCCTGAGTCTCTCCATCAGTTTGAACAATATAAGGATGAACACCGTCTGCGTGAGATTCTCCAGCTTTGTTGTTGTTGTTGAGCTGTTAAAGCTCCGCCTTCTTTTGGAAAGGGGGCGGGGAGCAGCAGCTCATTTGCATTTAAAGGGACACACAAAAACTGTGTTTTTGCTCACACGCGAATAGGGGCAAATTTGACAAGCTATAATAAATGATCTCGGGGGGTATTTTGAGCTGAAACTTCACATACACATTCTGGAGACACCAGAGACTGATATTACATCTTGTGAAAAGGGTCCCCTTTAAAAAGAGACCAACCTTAGGTCATTCATGAATTACAACCATTTAAATTCAGATCAAAAAGTCAACAATAAAAAATTAGGCCCCTGACAAAGCAAGCACAGGCAAAAAGCCGATTCTCACATGCTCTCGCAGAAGCGCGCCAGTGTGCTAGGCTTCTCCTGGTTGCGTCGTTGTCTGAACCAGCGTTGGATGGTCCTCACGTCCCAGTCCAGCTGCTTGGACAAACCCTCTAACCTCTTCTCATCGGGGTGCTGAAAGACACAGCAGACAGTAGCATGTCACTGCAGAGATCTGCCAGTGTTATCGAACAAACAAACTGCCTGAATTTGGATTTAACAGCTTGAAAAATTCACTCAGTGCACATTTAAAACAGTCGTCTTTAAAAAGCCATCTGCACATATGAGCCTGCGAGACTCTGCCCGCACAGCAGTGCATCAAACAGTGTGATTATGTCTTATTATAATGCCTTGAGTTGTGGGGTTTCAGTTGTAAATGAACAATTGTTGCACTATTAATTTGTAAGGCACATTTCATTGCTTTCTTTGAGCTTACTGAACGCATACGCCACAACGAGACTGAAAATGGCACTGAACAAAATGCAAACAAAGTATATCATCGAACTGCTGACCATCATTGACTGAACAAAAGGGGTCATATGCGGTTCAGTCGGTTTAACTCGAGGTTATTCTGTAACACGAGGAGAGTTGAGAAAACGCAAGCCGTGCGATCAGAGTTTGGCACACAAACCGGTTTAACAGGTGTGCAAAACGCGCGATCCGTAATTTATGAATTTGGTGATGACTGATGATTATACACAATTAAAATGACAACAAGCATAACAGTTCATTTTAATGACATTACTGAATCGCATCATTTATTTATTTAGGATTTTTGATAATACGAAGGGAAAAAAAATCTGCTTTGTTGTCAAAAAAAGGCTTATATATTTTAGTACAAAATCCCCACTAATAGTCATGCATGAGTCATGTATGTTTAACATTTTGTTCTTACAATGTTTAAGTTTATTTCACAGCGCTCAGGGTCAGACATAAAATATTTTTGGCACTTGTACAACAAGGTCCCGTTAGCTAATGTTAGTTAACGAGCATCAACTAACAATGAGCAATACATTTGTTATGGTATTTATTCATCTTTGTACAAATTAGTTACTTTTTGATTGTAATAATGTATTAGTAAATGTTAAAATTAACATTACCTAAGATAATTAAAAGCTGTGCTAGTTTTACTCCACTCTCTTTCTCATTAAAAAAAGCCTTCAATCAATACTTTGTCAAATTATTTATTTATTTGGTAAGTAGTCATGCAAAAAGCAGGATAATATACAGCTATTATTGCGAAACAAACCACTTCAGGATGATATAGGACACCTGAGCTTTGGCCAAAAAAATCTTTTAAAAAATGACTTTTTTTTCCCCCCTCAATGAACATCTACCAAAACTATTTCATAGAACTGACAGAAACGGGTTTCATCCGAATTCAATCAAACTCCAATTAAAAAGCAGTATCCTCTAACACGCTCGCCCGGAGGACTTTCTCTCTCTCTCTCTCTCTAACCTCGTCTCTTTATTCTTAAAGTGTGGCTGAATCTTGTGTGTTCGAGAATCTGAACATTTGTCAAGGAAACTTCCGGCTAAAAATAGTCCCCGGTGCGTCAGCACACACGAGCTCTGATAAAGCCACACACGTCAAAGAACCGCGCTATCACTCTTCCTTTATAGCTTTGAGATTACGATTACCTATACCGTCAATCCGCATCGACGCTGATCTTTTTCTTTCGAGACGCGGGCTCAAAAAGTTGAAATGTTATTCTTCTTTTACACGGCAGCAGCTGCTCTGCTTGAGTTCATAAGTTCATGCTGTGGATTAAACTGTCGTCCTCATTCTCAAATGAACATCAAATTCAAGATAAATGAACTGAACTTGCGTTACGGACTGATTCGGCTCGTAAGGGAAGCGAGTTCACAGTATCAGAGGGCATTTAAACGCTAGGAAATGTTCTGTTCACTTAATGTGTAATCAAATGAAGCATATCTCTTTTCAAGCAAGTTCTTGATTTGATTCGGATTCAGTCTCTGCAGTTTTTAATCAGCTCTCTGCATAATTGAACAATTATTTAAATATAAATGGCTGATAAAAATCGTATCGGTGTCATGATTCATTCCAGCACCAGTAAGAATATAATAAAATATTTACTGAAATTGCCAAACTAGATTACACAATTTTTTACATTTTACTGAAAATTAATTTTAGTTAGACAGACAAACAGAGAGATGGCTAGAACATGCTTCTTAAATTCACTCTGCTACTGTGCGCTGAATCAGTAGGTAATGCAAGTAAAGTTCATTTATCTTGAATCAAATGCAGAGAACATACCTATTGGTTCACTGTCTGATTATATGTTCAGCGTCTTTTTATCTTGTTAAATAGTTCCGTTTTGTCATTGGTTGTTTACGTCATGTGATAGCCCATAGTCCTTGATTATGATTGCACTTTTTTAACTTTAGTTAGAGTGTAATGTTACTGTTTGAGCACAACATCTGTAAAGTTACCACACTCAAAGTTTAATGCAAAGGGAGATATTTTATTTTAAAGAATTCTCTGTTTAAGGACTACAACAAACAGCTGGTAGGAACTACAACAAGCTTCTTCCTAGGTTAGTGACATCACTAACCCTAAATTTTACATAAACCCCGCCCCCAGAACTCGCACCAAAGGGGGCGGGGTCATGTTGGGCTGCTTTAGAGAAGAGGAAGAGTTGTTGTAGTCGAGTGTTGTTGATAACGTCATTTTCCGCCGGACTGCTTCACAAACGAGGGTCAATTCAAGGAAAAAAGATGAACGTGACGACACATGCTCCACAGCAACTGCATAAATTTATCCACTAACCGTTCAGAAACGTCTAAAAGTTGTAACTTCTTCCTGATTCTCTCCATCAGTGTCGACTCCGGTTTGAACAATGTAAGGATGAACCCTCGTTTTGGCTGCGCGAGATTCTCCAGCTTTGTTGTTGTTGAGCTGTTGAAGCTCCGCCCTCTTCTGGAAAGGGGGCGGGGAGCAGCAGCTCATTTGCATTTAAAGAGACACTCACAATAACGGCGTGTTTTTGCTCACATCAAAATAGAGACAATTTTGGCAAGCTATAATAAATGATCTGTGGGGGATTTTGAGCTGAAACTTCATTCTGGAGACACAAGACTTATTTTACATCTTGTGAATAGGGGCATAGATCCCTTTAAGCTTTCATGTTTGCCTTGTTTTCTTGGCGTGTCTTGGAGTACGTCATGCTGTTTTATGTGCCAGATCGTTGTCAGGCCTTGACTGTGTTTTAGTTCATGTGTAGGATTTAGAACTAAAGCGGTAGTTCACCTTCTTCATTTATGCCATCCCTGATGGATACGACTTTCTTTCTTCAGATAAGCACAAACACTGGAGTTGTCACGATACTGGAATTTCTCATTTTGATACGATACCTTGAGAAATATCGATATTTGATGCCATTACTGCTGTCTCTATCCTTTATTAAAGCACTTAACCTGTAAAAACCGTGTGTTAGTGCTTCTTCTTACCCTCCCAAAGCAATAAATCCTCTTTAACCGCAGTAAGAAACATGGATTTTACCTTGGTGATGGCAGTGAAGACCTTTTCCAGAATGGCGTTGTGCTGAGCCTTCTGTGGTCCATTGGCCTGGATTTTCAGACCTAGTGCACATGGTCTTGCAATAAACCTACAACAGACAATGACAAAAAAGCCTTTATTAGATTTATATCTTGTAATATCTATGCTTGCTAACTTAATTCTGAAGGTCTGACAGGCCGCATTAAAAATCAGTTTTTGAAGGGAGGTAAAATGCCTGCAACCACAGCGGGAGGCTAAAGAAATCCTGCCAAATCTTCAGAGACAGCGAGGAAAACCACAGTTTTGTCTGACTAACTTCTTTTGCGAAGGTCTGATAAATATCTGAGTACTAGGAAATAAACTGCCGCTGATCAGAGCAGCTGCATTAAAGTTGGTCTTGTTATGCTGATGAGATTCTATCTCGTAAACAACCAGAAGAAACATTTCATGGGTCATTGCTACTATGCAGTACATTTTCACATCCTCATATTAAAATCTCTCCGTTATTTGACAAAATATTAAACTGGCAATTTTTGAGAGGGAGTCACATTTATTCTGTCGTCATTTATCGCAGTATCAATGAAGCGATTAACTTTTGCAATTTCTTAAATATTCTTGGCAATAGTTGCTTATTTGGTCATCAATTCATAGGATTTCCCTTTATAACCTTTTTAACTAATAAAAACCAGCAAATTACGTCATTGTGGTGGTAAAACAACGGCACGTTTGATGAATTTGTGACATGTTGTAAAATTAGCTGATTTGTGTATTTCTAAAACTTTTCAACCTGTTTGATTAAAGTGCACAAATCCTTATTATTAACATTGATTTGAAAGATGAAGTTCTCATATATGCAAACTTGGCTAACTTTAGCTCGTTATTTACATTGTGTTCATTTTTTAGTCGATGTGTCAATAATCAAGAATGTCTGCCAAACACTTTTCTAGAAATATATCCTCAACACAAGCATACTGAATTTTACAAAGTATAAGGGAGTTCACACTGCCGTTCCAAAGAAAATAATATTTTTATTCAGCAAGCATGCATTATATTGATCAAAAATGACAGTTAAGACATTTATAATATTACAAAAGATGTTATTCATCGAAAATTATGAAGCAGCTCAACTGTTTTTAGCATTGATAATAGTCAGAAATGTTTCTCGAGCAGCATATCAGAGTGATTTCTGAAGGATCATGTGACACTGAACACTGGAGTAACGATGCTGGAAATTCAGCTTTGATCACAGGAATAAATTACATTTTAAAATGTATTGGAATGGAAAACTTGCAACAGTAAAGTTCTAAATACTATTTCACAATAATACTGTATTTTTATTAAAGAAATACAGCCTCGGGGAGTAGAAGAGACTTCTTTAGATCTTGACTAAAAATGCATGCACATTTTAATGGGAAAAAACATCACAACATATATTTCCATCAAGAGGCACGTCAATTTTTGGTCAATGCAAGAGGTGAGCACTCTGTAAAGTCTCCTCCAGCACATCCCAGACTTTCAATGATTCTTCATGCTCCCATTCAAACATTCTTTGAGTCTAATTGGCTTTGTCATCCTGGAATATGGCCATGATGGTTCCTACATGATGGTTCCTCCCTACTTTCATCAGGAACGCAGAATCCTGACAATATTCAAGAGACAGCTGAAAACTCATCTCTTCCGTGAACACTTGATCCCCTCGTAAAAAAAAACCAAAAAAAAAACCTTTCCTTCCCTTTTCCCTTCCTACTCTAGCTTATGGTACTGAGCAATGTATGAAACTTGTATTGTGAGCACTTCCTGTGCTATTTGCCAATTCATGAAGAATCGCTTGTTTGTTTTCCTATCGCTTTGGATAAAAGCGTCTGCGAAATGACTAAATGTAAAATGTAAATGTACATGCTTGTTTAAGACTTGAAAAGCTCCATCATTTAGGGTTAGAAAAACTGCTCCCAACATGCTGGAAACATAATAACCACAGCAATAATGATCCAATCATAGACATTTAATCATTTGCCTATTCAAATCCAAACTCTTTTTTTTTGTGTCCGGCACTGTATATGCAAATACTTAGAGATAAACTGGTCTTCTAATGCTAGGCATGGGAAGTGAGATGTCACTTGAATGCAAACGGAGGTGACAGCCGACAGTATTAATGAGCTTTCGCCACTTAATTAATAAGCTCATTCAATTAAGAGCCCTCGCACAATGAAAATGCACCAGAAATGATTCTTACATAAAGCTGCTGAAGAGCCACGATAAGGTTATGAAGTAACCGCTCAGGCTGATTTGCGGCTTGCGCGCTGTTTGCTTTTGTGAGGCCGAAATGCCATAAATGTGCTGTTCCTCGTCATAAAAATTTATAACGATCGTGCAACGCGGGAGGATGGAGGAGGACGTTTGCACTGCACAGAATGTGTCCTCTTTCCAGAGAGGAAGTTAAGTGATGCCGCAGCTTTTATCAACAAGTTTTGGTTGCGCACCGATTGCTTTTTATTATTTTGTTTTGTAAAGTCAGCTCCAACATGGGTTAAACTTGGTAATGATAAAGACACAATCCCAGAGGAGACCCTGACAGTATATTTCACCTTCTAACAATGAAGACTAAAATTCAGCTGGAGAGATCTGAAGAAATCTGTCAGACGAAAGTGAAGAGCAGATGGTCTGCGGCATACATAAACACAAAACTTCTGTGCCGTCCCGCTGGGAATATGTCGAAACTGCTGCTTTTGTTGACATCGAAAGCCAACTCGCTTTCAAGATGTCAAAGCTCATAATAGCGCAAAATTAAAGTTTCATAACTGAAAAGCATGATATGCTGCTGACATCAATTATACACCGTAAAAAAAAAAAAAAGTTGGTTTAACTTAAAATTTGCCTTAAAATTGAGTTGATACAATGAAGGCGGCTGATTTGATCAACAGAAACTCAAAATATTATGTTATCTCAACTACATTAGTTACCTAATGTGGATGATTGATTTGGCAAAAGAAAAAATGTTGCGATAACTTCAATTACAGCATAGCGGAGGCCGGGGCTAGTTGTCACAGGGGCAAATGCACAAAAGTTATTTCTCTAGTTTTGTATGATGGTTTTAAACCAAACACTTATTCATTTATTTAATACGCTCAAATAATTTTCAGTGCATCTCTCACTTCATGCTTTTTTATTGCTAATTAACAACCACAAAATAATGTGTTATTATAAATACTGACAAATCTAACATTCACATCAATAAATGAATGAAATGAGAAGATAAATGTTCAAACTGATTATCAGCTCTTAAATTGTTACTACAGTCAAGACATAAAATCATATTCCTATCATATAAAATGAAAGAATATTGTACGTCACATGAAGTAATTGTGTTGCTAGATACTAAAAGCACCTACTTTTACAACTATTATGTAAAATTATGTAAATTATCTTAATTTCCTTATTTGTGTGAGTTGATATATCAAAAAGATTAACATGATTACGCTGCCATTCAGAAGTTTTTTTTTTTTTTTTTTTAAATCAATACTTTTATTCAGCAAGGATGCATTAAATTAACCAAAAGTGACAGTAAAGACATCCATAATGTTACAAAAAGATTTTATTTCAAATAAATGCTGTTCTTTAGATCGTTCTATTCATCAAAGAATCCTGAACAAAAAAATTGTACACAAGTGATAATAGTAATACATGTTTCTTGATCATCAAATCATCATATTAAGATGATTTCTGAAGGATCATGTGACACTGACGCCTGAAGTAGTGATGTGGGAAATTTTACATTTTAATTTTATTCAAAAAGAATACAGTGTCTTTGTTACACTGTAATTATACATTTAAGCACTGAGTAATATTAAGTAACTACATGTAATTACTATAGGTTTAGATTTAGCATGTAATTATGCATCACTTATAGTGCGTGTGACATATGTAAATAAAGTGTTACCGAAAACAGTTATTGTAAATTGTAATAATATTACACAATTTTAATGCTTTTCCTGTATATATTCAGAATGAAAACAGTTATTGTTATAATATTTCACAAAACCACACAAGAAACATCTTTCAAAACCATCATTATTGTCTCTTTTTAACTCAAATACACCAAAGCAGGTGAAATATGGATGAAAATGATGTGTGCGTCCTCCTAGGCTACTGGAATATCCCTAAATAGATTCAATAAGCATTTCAACAGCGTGAGGAATTGCAAAATTTAGGTCACGAGTCTCTTATAAATGTAGGCCATGACGTTTCTTTTGATGTTTGTAAATAAAATGACTGAGAATTATGATTATTACACCTTTCTATGAACCCAAATGCGTTCCATGATTAATTTACGTGAGATAACGCTGGATTGCGTGCTTCGTACAGTCATAGTTTCACTGTCGGTTTGTTTTCTTGCGCTCAGTTCGGTGACAACTTACCCCATACAGTGGTGTGACGGGATGCCCCAGCCTTGGGAGTCAATGGGAGATTCAAAAACTTTACATTTGCTATAAAAGAATTCCTTTTACAAGACAAAATCAGCCGGCACACCTACAAAACAAAGAGGCACTGACCTACTTTCATCAGTATCATTATTCCAGGAGAGTTCCTGTCATCCATGCAAGTGACAATGTGAAGGAGCACAAAACAGTCCCATCATCATCATCATCATCTTCATCAGCGGAGGATGAAGCCCTGAGCGAAACATCTTCAGCAGTGATGATGATGATGATGGTGGTGGTGGTGATGAAGATGTGACACTGGACGTACCTCTCAAAGACCAGCCGGATCATAAACATGCAGAATGCTAAAGGACACGCTAGGTACAGATCCTCGGCTTGTGGAAAGGTTGACTCGTCTGTATTTTTCAAGTCAGCCCAGGTTACGTTGTGCGGGAGCCAGAACCTCTCGTTCCAGAACCACACCAGAATCCCTGCCATTTCCCGCGGATCGGATGTGTTGACGCGCGCGCTGATGTGCAGTCAATGGCCGATGCGGCTTGCGACGCTCTTCCACGGTTGATATTTGCAGGTCCAGTGTGATGATGATGATGATGTTGGTGGTGATGATGGACCGCCCGTTTCTGCTGCGAGTCTCCGCTCTCTCCAATGTAGGGAAGTAGAATGCGTGCGACGCGCTCCGCCTCCGCGACGCTGATTGGTCCGTGAGCTTGTCAATCATAAACCCGTCGCTTAAAGGAACAGGAAGAAATTAATACGTTTTTAACTCATACTTTATTTCAATTAACAAACACGATTTTAATCTTTTTAGTTAACCTTAATCACCTAAAATGTATTCGTCTTTGTATTGTTGTTCTTTTTTTTATCGTGTTCTAACAAGAAAACATTCAATACGTTAATCAACGTTTTTATTAATGTTTATTTTGATATATTTTACTCTTATATAATTAAGCAGGTTTAGTTTTTTTTTTTTAGTCTGGCTCCTTGCAATATAAATCCCCTTATACAAGTTTTAGATCAAAATAAAAGCATGTATCAAACTAAAGCGGGCCATCTGTCGAAGCTTATAAAATGGCGCCATCTTCTGGGTGATGGCCACTTCCTCCCTGCCGCCACTGGGTTTTTTTAAAATTCTTTTTTTATTATTATTATTTTTTTGTGATTATATCGTAAACTATACGTTTATATTACGTCTTATTACGAATTATACATCTTTTAAAAATCTTCAATTTCTATCAATATTTGATTAATCAAATATTATCATTTAGATTTATATCGAATGCCACAAAGTTACAGAGATTATTGGAAACTGTAGGAATGACCAAATTTAACTGAACATGTTTTTTTGTATTTTTGTTTAGATACATTGTGGATTAAAAATGCTGTTAAAATTCCAGAAGTACAAACTTTATTCTTACCTAATACATACATAAATAATAAGCAGCCCACACACAACCCGATAAAATAGTCAGACTTTTGTTATTGATTTAATCCTGATAATTATAATACGTGGCCGAAAGCTCCATGAAGTTTACCAAACAAAGTTGGCTTTCGCTAAATCAAAATAAATGAATATCAATGAGCTGCGTTTTCATGCCTAATGAATATTCATGAGAGAGTCCTTCGCTCTGGGATTCAAAAGGTCTCTGTCCATCTATACTTTGACGAATGTATAGCCTACAACATGACTATAGATACGTGACTATTTCTTCTTTTTGCGCGTGTGTTCATTATAAATAATTAAAAATGATTATTTATAAATTTAATAAATTATTTTTATGTATAAATAATTAAAGACTAATTTTCCACATATTTAGATTTACGTATACTAAATTTAGTCAATATAACACTAAAAATCGCTGGGTTGTTTCAACCAATGTTTGGGTCAAATATGAGCAAACGAGCCCAACCATTTTAAATTGAATTTTTGAACTCAACGGTCTCGTCTGTCCATATGTGACGTCAGCATATCATTTTTTTTTTTAAGTTTTTTTTTTTTTTTTTACAAAATTATAAAAATATTCAACAGATGTAAATGTTTCACAAATAATAGCATAATAAAACATTAATAACATATTTAACCTAAAAATCGCTGGGTTGTTTCAACCCGTATTTAGGTCAAATATGAGCAAACGAAATTTAAAATTTTTAAGTTACATTTTTAAACGCAACGGTCGCGTCTGTCCATTTGTGACGTCAGCATATCATTTTTTTAAAAGTTAAGTAGAAGATAATTTCTTATGATAATGAGACATTTAATAAGTGAAAAGGGCGAATAAATCATGACAAAAATACAAAAATATTCAACAGATATACATTTTTCACAAATACTAGCATACTAAAACATTAATAACATATTTAACCTTAAGTATCATATATATGTCGACCATTAAGGATAACATTCATATCAAAGGTATTAGAAAAAAAAATATTTTCACATTAAAACTCCCAAACAACGTCGCCGTGACCGAATTTGTTTTCACGAGCTCTTTAATATCCACAAGCTACGCTGTGTATGACATCAGCGCGTCAATATGAATATTCATGAGCTGAGCCCTCGCTGTAGTAGGATTCGAGCTGTCTCTCTCCGGATGTGTTCATCGCAGGCGGTAGTGATCCAGCAGCAGCAGCAGCAGCGGCAGCGGCGGCGGCGGCGGTGAGAGAGTGAGTGAGGTGAGCGAGTGAGAGCGACTCTCTCAGCAGCATCATGGCGGAGCAGAGTGACTCCCCGGCGGCCGTCCAAACCCCGCAGCCGGCGCTCACCACCAGCTGGCCCATTGTCAAGGAGGCGTACGAGCTACAGGAGGTGATCGGTGGGTAGTTGCAGATAGATTTTGAGCCCGTCAGTGGCTGCAGTTTGTTGGTCCGGATTGGGCCTACCGGCTTTTTCCCCCATATGCACTGGCCGATGACAGTAATGCAATGCGGATGTGACAAGTGAAGCCTTATCATGTGTTTAGAAGCTGCTAGGTGTAATGTCATGCTCAGGACAGAGTGCCTGTCTCGAGCGATGATGCTCAGGGCTGTTGTGATGTTTTCTGAATGTTATGGTTATTTTTGGCTAAAGAAAAAGTGCAACCAAGTTTCAGTGGTTTGAAGTTGATGCACATCTGCTGGCGGATATTTACGAAAACACTAATAATAAGAGCCATTAATATGATTTTATAAATGTTAAGTGTGATGTTTCATATTCTGCTCGTGTATTTTAGGTGTGGATCTTATCAGCACTTGCACGCCTTCGCACTTCAAAGGTGTCATTTGCTGCATGCGATGCATTTGTGACGCCCCCTGCTGGCCATTTGTTGAACAGTGTCATGCATTTGTGTTTTATGTTTTGTATCATATTTGATACATCATGCTTTTATGGCTCATGTAAGTGTGATAGTGAGAATATTGAGCTCATGCTCTAAAAAAAAAAAGACACAGACTGAGTAAAATGTGCAGTTCGGTGCAGATGTTGATATAAATTTATGTTTTGTAATCGTTGTCCATTTTCAACCCAGCTTGGGTTGTTTTTAATTTATGAGACCAAGAAGTAAAGCGCTTATAGCGTAGCTAAATCGACGAAATCTTTATAACACACGTTAAAAAATGCTGGGTTAAAAGTTGGGTTGAAAATGGACCCAACTATTGTTTAAAAATGACTATATGGCTGGCTTAAAATGAACCCAAAATAGGTTGTAAATTAAAATGCAGCAATAATAATGAAAATATGAACTTTTATTTGTAATTATTATTCATTAAACGTATGTTTTGCAATCGTTGTCCATTTTCAACCCAACTTGGGTTGTTTTGAACCCAACATTTCTTTGAGTGCATTATAGTAGACCACTTACATAAAATGCATATAAATATCACTCTATATCAATAATATGTATTAGTAAGATGATATTTAAAGGGATAGTTCACCCCAAAATTAAAATTCTATCATTCAAATGTTAGTAACAGTTGTTGGACCCCATTGACTTCCATTGTATATACACACGCTAAAAAAATGCTGATTTTTTTTTTTTTTTTTCAATTAAAAAAGTAAACTAACAGTTGGGGTTATTTTTAATTTTTGTGTGAACTGTCCCTTTAAATGCATTGTTTTTGTGATCAAAGCTCTGTAGATTTTAATGCGGGGCAACGGATATAATGCAGTGATGAACAAATCAATATTCCAGCATGTTGAATCCTATTTGAAACTCAGTTTGAAAGTTGCTTCTGTTCAGGAAGTGTTTACTTTATATAAATCATTAAAGATTTCGCAGCAAAATTATATCATAACAAATGCTGTTTTGCATAGTTTTTTGCATACGTGGTCAACATCAAGATGTTAGTTAGAAATTCCTATGAATTACCATTTATTTTATGATTAATATACATTAATTAATGTATTATATTAATATATTGATATAATATGAGGTCATAAAAGTGTGCTAAGAGACTTTGAAAATAGTTGTAGATGGAATATTACAAACAAAAGTTGTTAATATCTTAATAAATTACAATTTAAATTCAAATTTCAGTTTTTATTTCAATCATTAGCATGATGTTGTGAATATTATATTGCAAAAATATCAATACTATATATATATATATATATATATATATATAAAATTTACTTTTCCGTCTGAAAAAAATGACTTTATATGGAGTTAACATCAGAATTTAACGTCTAATGTTAAATTTTTGCTTTAAATACTTTGGTCAGTTCAAGAATAGTTTATGAAATTTTATATCATTTATTTTAAAGAATTAAAAGAGCAGTTTCATGTCTATCCTTGTATTGTTCATGCAATAATTTACAAACACACACACACACAGCTTCCATACTCATTGACATTTCGCTGCATTCTTTATATATATATATATATATTTATATATTTATGTATGCATGCATGTATGCATGTATATATGTATATATATGTTAATGTATGTATGTAATACATGTAATATATTATATATGTATATATGTGTGTATATATATATATATATATATATATATATATATATATATATATATATATATATATATATATATATATACTCACACACACACAGAGCGTACATTCATTGACATTTCGCTGCACTCTCAAAACTCTAAAAGTGTGATTTAAACTGAGTCGGCCTGCTATAGATGGAGCCACTGTCTGCAGATCTGTGGGTCCCAAAGTAAATAAACAGAGAAAGACAGAAGCCCGTCTTCATGGCTCTGAGCCCAGTGAGGTTGAGAAGCATGTTAAAGCTGCATGCTGTCAATCCACAGGAGTTTCTGTATAGTTTCTGTGCCGCTCTTCTGCTAATCGGTGCGATGCGTTATCAAGAGCCCCTCCTTATCTGTCAGCCGCAGTTGGCAGAGTCGCGCACTCCTGCAGTGAGAAGAGCAGCACTGCGTGTGTGTTTACAGTCACAGATGCCATGTGCCATATCTAATGTGAATCAGCATTTGGTTATCAATGGGGTTTTATGCATTTATCGATCGTTGATTGTTGAGTAAATATGTCATTTATGACTGATTGTTGTCAGTAGTATTTTACTATTTATTTAATAAATAAATATCTCATTCAAAGGTTTGGGGCAAATAAGATTTTTTCCCAAAGAAGGGAATACTTTTATTCGGCAAGGATACATCAAATTAATAAAAGTGACTGTAAAGATGTATAATATTTGAAAAGATTTCTATTTTAAATAAAAGCTGAACTTTATATTAATCAAAGAATCCTGAAAAAAATGTACGGCGGTATGACGCAACTGTTTTCAACATTGATGATGATAATAACTGTTTCTTGAGCAGCAAATCATCATATCAGAATGATTTCTGAAGGATCATGTGACACTGGAGTAATGATGCTGAAAACTCAGCTTTGATCACAGGAATAAATTACATTTTAAAATGATTATAATAGAAAGAATAGAAAGATTAATTTTAAATTGTAATATTTCACAACTTTGCTGTTTTTACCGCATTTCTGATCAAATAAATGCAAAAAGGAAAATGAAAAGAAAGACATTAAAAAATCTTATTGACAGCAAACTTTCTGAATGGAGTTATTTAGAACTTTATTATGTTTTATTACATATTATGCATTGTAATTTAATTTGTATGTTATTTTGTGTGTGTGTGTTGATGAGTGCTCAACCAATATGGGTTTTTCAATATTCTGAGAGAATGGCAACAGCTGGCCTGTTGCAGGAAAAAGGATGTGAATCCATGGAGTTTCCGCCAAAGTCTCTTTATTTCACTCGGCGTCCGTCTTTGAGACACCTCTCGGCCAGCCATTCAAACATCAAATTCTCCAAAGCTGTTCACCAAGCTTATGATTAAATTTGAAATCACCAATGAAATCTGACAGCTGTCTCATAAATTTTGTTTCTAAATGCTGAAATCATGACAAAAAACATGATTTTTCAGGCATTGCAAAAGTAACTGAAGGGGGCGGGTTTTTGCGAAGGGTCAATTGGCGATTGGCTCTTTTACTTAAAAGGCGGGATTTATTCCGCCATATTGCGCATAATACACTGTCAGGGTGCGTTCACACTTGTAGTTCCGTTGGTTTGGATCGTTTGGTCCGGACCCAAAAACAAAACATATAGTCCTGGTCCGCTTAGCGTTCACACTGGCATTTTTAACAGCGAACCTTAAGTTACCGAACTAAAGGCATAGGGATACGGTCACGACCTGATTGGTCGGCTTTTATGACGTATATTTGGCGACGGAGCTCGCTTACCGCACATTCAAAACAATGCAGTGCGCTGGATTAAACGCCATCATTTTATGCATATACATGTGCTTTATTTTTACCAGCTGAGAATCACGAAGAGCTCATAAAATGTTCAAAACATTCAAAACAGCAGCAGGATTTCCTCCGTTGCATGCAGAAACAGAAACTTCACCTCCTCGTTGCTCCATGTTCACCCTCGACTCATTTTGGATACGCCGATCTTTCCGCGTCGTCAAATCAGCCGACTTGTAGCGTCGCATCTTGTGACATCACGTCCTGTTTTTGGTTCGTTTACATGTCTTTGGTCCGTGTTGCGTTCATATATCAATCGAACCGCACCAGAGTTCGTTTGGAAGCGGACCGAGATCATCTTTTCTGGTTGTTTGGTGCGCACCAGGGTTCGGACGGCAGCGTTCACATATGTTCAAACGAACCGCACTAACTGAGCAATCGCACCAGGGTTCGTTTTAATCGAACCAAACATGACAAGTGTGAACGCACCCTCAGACACTATGAGGCAGAGCCACACGATTCTGGATAAATTGAGAATCACAATTTTCACGATCCACGACGATCCACGATCCAACTAGTAGAGGTTCTGACAAAATGTTAATTGCTGTAGTCTATTTAAGAATGTTTAATTAGTTTGAAAGAATTACTGAAAAAGTTGGGTTGAATGAATGATTCAATGACTCACGCCTATTACTAGATGAATCAGCATTTTTGAACGAATCTCTTGAACGAACGATTCAATGACAAATACATTTTTTAACAGTCACTTGTCGCCACCTGCTGGTGTAACGATGCAATGATACAATCGTAATTTGAAGCGTCAAGTTGCTTTCAAAAGGTCATTTGCTCTATTTTGATCCCTACTGTAGACATTAGTGTTTATAGCCAAACAGTAAACTTTTATTGTGATAATTTGAATATTTGTAACAAAAATAATGATATTGTGTGTTTTTGATAAGCTATAATCAAAAAATGCCAAGTGCTTTCTCTGTGTTAGTGGCAGCGCAAAAGCAGATTCGAATGTTCCTGTGTGATTTTGTCTAAGGTTTATTAGACACAGACGAATAGTTGTCATTTAACGTCAATCTTTTAAAGATTAATCACAGTTCTACTGTGAGCTCATGTCTAATGATCTAGAACAAATTCAAGTGAGCTTTAGGCATTATCAAGCAAATATTTAGTACCTACAATGCTTCTGTTGCAGTAGAAAATGAATCATACGTTGACAAATGGACATCAATCTGCATAGAATTGTGGGATAACAGTGTAAGACACTTTCAGAACCAAAAGAGTTCTCAGAACGCCTCAGATGAAAGCATTTTGACTTGCAAGCAGAAAAATGTTACAACATCAATCCCTGAACGCGTTGATGTTTATCCGCACAGGCTAAAACAGACTCTATAAATGGAGAAAGTGCAACACTTTGGGTGTTCTGCATGCTAGATGACCACAAGAGGAAGCCACTGCTTTCCCCAAAAAAGCATCGCTGCACATCTAAAGTGTGCCAAAAGTCACCTGGACAGCTTGCTGTCATTAATGGGAAAATGAATTCCCAAGTTTATCAGATGCAGAGACCGAAGGCCGTCTGTCCGCCAGTTCAAACGGGACCCAAAGCGCACAAGTAAAGCAGCAACCAATAAAAACACGCCACCTTGAGTGACCTGACCTCAGCCTGAATATTGCAGAACTGAAACCGTTTTGCTTTGAAGAGGTTATGCTGTCAAATCTCACTTAATTAGCTTCACATACTTCTTCCACTCACACTATGTCTATTTATACACTGAGTTTTGTAAAGAAATGAAATGGTATGCAGATTATGTTTGCTGATGAGTTGATTGAGGATCAACTTTACATGGTAAATCCAAAGGTTCAAATACTCATAACGATTGCAAATAATGCGCACGCGCATTTCTGGTATAGCATGCAATTTGTCTACTTTACAGTAAAGCTACTTATCAAAGCGTCACACACGTCTATTATCAATCCTATAAGCACATCGCATGATCGGCTGCACCTGCTTTGCACAAGCTTTTATTTTCCAGGGGGCTTGTTTACTGTCTGCCTTTCATCTAGAATAATGTCTTTGACACGATGCTTTGTTCATTGCAGACATGTATACTGTGTTTTGTAGGTAGCGGAGCCACTGCAGTCGTCCAGGCGGCGCTTTGTAGCCCACGACAGGAGCGTGTGGCCATCAAGAGAATCAACCTGGAGAAATGCCAGACCAGCATGGATGAGCTGTTGGTGAGGAACAACATAAAAACAGCTGTATCTACTCATGCAGGTTTTGCCACGCTCATGCATATGCATGTAAACATCGGAAAGAATTAGTGGTGAATTGCAATTTGTTTGTTTGAGGTGCCTGAATGGACCATGCAGTGACATTAGTTTGAGGCCTCATTTGGTTTTTCACAATCTTTTCCATCAAAATAATGTTAAATAAAGAGCCAAACGAACCCAGATGATGTGTGCCGTATGTTTGAATTGCTATGTGTCTGAGGCTAACTGCGAAATTTGAAATTTGAAGAAGCGGATAATAAGAAATGTTTCGAATCAGTATATTAGATTGATTTCTGAAGGATCATGTGACACTGAAGACTGGAGTAATGATTCCATTTTAAAATATATTCACATATACAGTTATTTTGAATTGTAATAATATATCCCAGTATTACTGTTTTCGATCAAATAAATGCATCCTTGTCGAGCGGAAGAATATTCTTTTAAAAACATTTAACATTGTGGCGCATATACAGATGTAGAAGTTAATTGAGACTTCATTTGCGATGCTTCACGGGGGAAATTCAGTTTCAGAAACATTCATTTGAAATCATCCTGACTTCTATAGAGGTGTCAGATTATATTACATTTTAAAATTATCATTTGAATTATTACTCAGTGAGACATTTAACTGTGAATTACGGAAGGATTTTGTCTGTAAAATGTATAAATTCATGTCATTCATATACAATGCAGGGATTGTATATATTTACTTGAAGTACCCCTTTAGACTTAAAGTTAATAAATTAGGTCAATAATAATAAATAATAAAATTAAGTTCCAGTTCTCTGATGTCGGTTAGTGGTCACATGACATGCAGGTAAACAAATAAAATATATAGTAGATGTTTTATTTTGATTATTTTATCTTGATTTTAATTTAAAATGTTTGATTTATTTAATTGTCAGCTAAATTCATGAATCATTTCATATTGTTGATTTTATGTTGCTATATCATATTATATCTATATATTGTCCTATTCATATCAGTGCTATAAACGAGGTAGGTCAAAAGTAATCTGACAAAGTAATCAAAAAGTAGTCCGATTATATTACCTTAAATATTGTAATGTTATGAATTATGCTTCTAACTACAGTTTTGTCATGATGTAGTTTGGAATCACTACAATTTAATTTGCAAGTAATTATCAAGCACTCAGCGGCATATGTTTAAGCTAACAGCTGTGTCTGTCTTATTTATTGTTTTTTTTTTTTTAAACTAGAATTTATTACTAGACTTATTTTTAGTCCCATAAAAGCGCTGATGTGTGATCTGCTGACGACACGCAAATTAAAGAGAACAGACGCAGCCGGATCATTTCCATAATGACCAACACAATCTACCAAGAGCAGCGCAAATTAGCATCTAATATGTGTTTTTTTTTTTTTTGGGGGGGGGGGGGTAAATAATAGGGCTGTGTATCGCCAACAATGCCACGATACGATACGTATCACGATATGGTTCAATTTGGAATTTAAAGTTCTTTTGAGTAGAGTTTAGTAACAATAATGTGTTTATTGAATAACCAGTGTTATAACAGTTGTGATAACTGAAAAACAATTTTGTTTTAAATGAAATATAAAACATTTTCACAAAAAAGCTTAGAATGACTCTTCCTTTTGCTTTTAAAGTCACTGCCTCAGTAACTGAAATGACAATTATAGTCATTTCTTATGACCTCCTATGATAAGCAAGCATACCAAATCACAGAATATTGAAGTTCTCATTCTGTTTTGTTTCAGACCTTAATTAACACATGAATCAAACATACAAAACATTGAGTAACCATCCTCAAATGTTTGGCGGTGGCAAAGTGGTTTTCCAGCGTCAACTTCCGTCTGCGGTCCAACACGCAGTTGCACGAGTGCAAAATAATTTGCCCCCACTGCATTGTGACACACCGGGAAACTGCTTCGCGCGCTCTTCTGTACTTATTTTTGTTGGTAAATGAGAATGATTTGCGTGCTTCACCCTGGTTTCACCGCGGGGTTTATGGATGACGTTCACGTCGTGTAATTACGTCACTTCATAAGGTTCCCATGGCAACAGGGGAAAATAATGGCGCTTTACTTGTGTGAAGTAAACGCAACATTTTTCAACTCTCTGCGAAGATATATGTGACTTTTTTGCAACAAAAATACAAGCATTATGAAATCACGATAGCCCCGCATATTTTGCTTGCTGAAATCGGCAAGTGCAGCGTATTTGAAAAAAATATCAGGCGATCACATAATCGCGTTTTACTAAACTTTTGCTTTGCTGTTCTTGTATATCGCATGACTCATGTCTAATGTCTGACTGTCTGGTTTAGCGCAAGACCCCAAATTCTCCCATATTTTTGATTTTACTTTTGTCCTCTTATCCATTTTGAACGTCTCGCTCTGCTGCTTGCGTTGCTAGCGCCAATTGACGTCACGTGATTGGCTACGTTTAAAAGCACGAGACTCGATACAGCAGATGAGTTCATGACGATATATCGCTGTATCGATATTCTGAGCACAGCCCTAGTAAACAATAGCGCAAATAACAGTAAATTGACTAGCGCAAACCTTAGTAAGATTCATTTAAATACTCTCCTCCCATAAATTTTGCATCTGAAAGGGAAACTCCTACAAATGCATTTCCAGCCTTTTCAGCTCTAATTTTTCACTGCGTGCCTTTAGTAAAGCCTGAGTCATTTTTGTAACGACAAAAGAGGGTTTGCGCTGGCGTAGGTTGTTAGTAAATCTGGCCCTCAATGTGCATGTGCATTAAACTCACACTGTAAGTGTCTCAAAAGCCAATTAAATCATTAATCACAGTTATTTGTAGGATAATTGATCATTAGCCACTTATAGTTGTGACTGCCCTAGTTTCTCATGAATGTGTTTCATATCTGTCAGACATACACGTTTCTCGTAGCGCGCTTTCCCTACTGTAATCAATTACACACACACACATCCAGCGGGTCGTTCACTCCGACACTCATGACTGAGTTGTTTTGCATTGATCTTTGTTTTGGTGCAGTGGGATTGGAGACTGATGGTTTGATTAATGACTATTCTGCCGTAAAAACAAGTTTATTCCCGGAGATGCGGATCTGCTATAAACATCTCTCAGATTTATTCTCAAATTGGCTGACACAGAAATATGGGTTTGTGTAAATTAATGCTGAACCCAGATGTACATATGCTATGCCATTTTTCAGTTTTCTTCAGGTTTGGATCTTGCAGGTTTTTTTGTTAAAGCCTCATATTATTGGAACATGTGAAATGACTTCATCAATTGTATGTTGCTGACGTGCTTGCACAAGCAAAACGGCTTTTACTGCTCATTTTCATGATTTTTGCTTTGAAATTAACTGAAAAACAGCTTTAGTGAAGCATTGATTAGCAATTCACATGTCAAGAATAAGAATTTTTATTTTTCTGGTATTTACCGAAGTAAAGATTCCTTATTAGATATTCAGCCAAAAAATAAAAATGCTGTCATTAATTCCTCACCCTCGTGTCGTTCTACACCCGTAAGATCTTCGTTCATCTTCAGAACACACATTAAGATATTTTTGATGAAATCCGATGGTTCAGTGAGTCTCTATTGACAGAAAGATAATGAACACTTTCAGATGAACAGAAAGACACTAAAACATATTTAAAACAGGTCATGTGACTACAGTGGTGTACGATGTATGTTACGATGAACTTTCTCCACTGAGGTTCTGAGTTGCTCAAAGCATTTCTAAGGAACTGATTGTTAGAAGGCGGCTGTCTGACTGTGAAATGGTGAATGGGAACATGATTTGTGCGACATCAGCAACACATTATTAGCTGTTCGACAACGTAGTCAAGCCAAAGGTTAATGTAATCAATTATCGTTATGTGTCCGACATTTTAGAGAGCAGCATATAAAGCGCATTAGCTTGATGCATCGACAACCCTGTATAATTCGCTCTTCTTCTTCTGAATCAGTTTCTGGTTCAAACACACATGGCTAAAGTTAATCAATATTTCCATTTGCCATCATGTAGCGTTTACTACAGTTGACTGAGTGGATCAGAGCTGGTGGGGAGGTGGGGACTTGTTTGAAAAATTCATGGATCCGCATATATTAAATGAAGTAAAGGTGTAGAGTTCCATTCCTTCAAAAAAAAAAAAAAAAGGCATTTGGATTATCAAATATGAGTTTCAAGGGATAAAGTTATTGACTACAGGGGGACTTTAAATGTTATTTTGAAAATACATTAAAAATCAAATGTTTTTTTACTAATCATTTACATCAATATAACAGATCAGAAACATTTACATACATATTTTTTTTACAAAACATTTTAATACATTTAGAGAAATACATTTTTTAATGACGGCTCAAATGAATTGTTCAATCAACTTGAATCAATTTACTGAAATGGACAGCATTGTTATATTATATTATATCAAACAATTAATAGTTATAAACATGGGCTTAGTTTGGGGTGAAATATGACCTGAACAGACTTTTATAAACTAGTTTAAGAGCTTCTCTCAGTTTCTACCGTTGCAATCTCGTTGATTTGCATGCATTATAAAGCACATGGAAATTATTAAAGACGTGGATTATAAAGCTAGACGCCGTCATCTGTCTCCACAGAAAGAGATTCAAGCCATGAGCCAGTGTAACCATCCAAACGTGGTCACATACTACACTTCATTTGTTGTGAAAGATGAACTTTGGCTCGTCATGAAACTCCTGAGCGGAGGTGAGAGAAATCAGTTAAATCCGGACATGCTCCCCTAATGGTTTTTGTATTCATTTTCAACGCTCTATGTAATATTTGTGCTTGTGTAGTTGTGCTTTTTTAAAATATCATTTGATTTGATAATGTAATCCAATGTACAGTTTGTGTGTCCAGATACTATCTGTGGCCATCTGTGTTATATGCATTTATATTTTGTAGATTTTCAGATGTTTCGTGTGATTAAAATGCTTCTTATTCATCCAGGATCAGTGTTAGACATCATAAAGCACACCTTCAGCAAAGGAGAGCATAAAAACGGTGTGCTAGATGAATCCACAATAGCAACCATTTTGAAGGAAGTACTGGAGGGATTAGATTATCTCCACAAAAATGGGCAGATTCACAGGTAAGGAAAATTCAGTAAATTAAAGCATTAGTTCACCCAGACATTAAAATTCTGTCATTAATTCCTCTCCTTCATGTCGTTCTACACCCGTAAGACTTTCGTTCATCTTCGGAACACAAATTAAGATATTTTTGATGAAATCCGAGAGCTTTCTGTCCCTCCATTGGCAGTCCATGCATCTATCATTTTTATGCTTCAAAAAGTTCAAATAGAGATCGTAAAACTAATCCATATGAACTGAGCAGATTAGTCCAAATCTAATTTCTGAAGAGACATGATCACTTTATATTATGAACAGATTGAATTTTTTAAAACATTCATCAACTCACACGTCAGTTGTGGTGAACGGAAGCTCAATGTTTGCTTGACGCGTGAGTGAACCAATGAGGTTCATTCTCGTGTTACGCATCACGTTTGAGCTTCAACAAGAACCAATGAGGTTCATTCTCGTGTTACGCATCACGTTTGAGCTTCAGTAAGAACCAATGAGGTTCATTCTCGTATTACGCATCACGTTTGACCTTCAGTAAGAACCAATGAGGTTCATTCTCGTGTTACGCATCACGTTTGAGCTTCAACAAGAACCAATGAGGTTCATTCTCGTGTTTCGCATCACGTTTGAGCTTCAGCAAGAACCAATGAGGTTCATTCTCGTGTTACGCATCACGTTTGAGCTTCAGCAAGAACCAATGAGGTTCATTCTCGTGTTACGCATCACGTTTGAGCTTCAGCAAGAACCAATGAGGTTCATTCTCGTGTTACGCATCACGTTTGAGCTTCAGCAAGAACCAATGAGGTTCATTCTCGTGTTACGCATCACTTTTGAGCTTCAGCAAGAACCAATGAGGTTCATTCTCGTGTTTCGCATCACGTTTGAGCTTCAGCAAGAACCAATGAGGTTCATTCTCGTGTTACGCATCACGTTTGAGCTTCAGCAAGAACCAATGAGGTTCATTCTCGTGTTACGCATCACGTTTGAGCTTCAGCAAGAACCAATGAGGTTCATTCTCGTGTTACGCATCACGTTTGAGCTTCAGCAAGAACCAATGAGGTTCATTCTCGTGTTACGCATCACGTTTGAGCTTCAGCAAGAACCAATGAGGTTCATTCTCGTGTTTCGCATCACGTTTGAGCTTCAGCAAGAACCAATGAGGTTCATTCTCGTGTTACGCATCACGTTTGAGCTTCAGCAAGAACCAATGAGGTTCATTCTCGTGTTACGCATCACGTTTGAGCTTCAGCAAGAACCAATGAGGTTCATTCTCGTGTTACGCATCACGTTTGAGCTTCAGTAAGAACCAATGAGGTTCATTCTCGTATTACGCATCACGTTTGAGCTTCAGTAAGAACCAATGAGGTTCATTCTCGTGTTACGCATCACGTTTGAGCTTCAACAAGAACCAATGAGGTTCATTCTCGTGTTTCGCATCACGTTTGAGCTTCAACAAGAACCAATGAGGTTCATTCTCGTGTTACGCATCACGTTTGAGCTTCAGCAAGAACCAATGAGGTTCATTCTCGTGTTACGCATCACGTTTGAGCTTCAGCAAGAACCAATGAGGTTCATTCTCGTGTTTCGCATCACGTTTGAGCTTCAGCAAGAACCAATGAGGTTCATTCTCGTGTTACGCATCACGTTTGAGCTTCAGCAAGAACCAATGAGGTTCATTCTCGTGTTACGCATCACGTTTGAGCTTCAACAAGAACCAATGAGGTTCATTCTCGTGTTACGCATCAACAGGCTATTCGCTTCAGTCATACTTACACTGCAAGTTTTTCCAGGTTTGTGGCATCAGTGTTTTGAAAGATACACAATAGTTGTTTTTTTACACCTACTGAGTAAATACCAAGTGAACTAGACATCCATGAGCAT
>CM074281.1:5428659-5431159 GCA_037194245.1 Opsariichthys bidens | reverse complement strand
ATTCTCCATTGTTGCAGCACCTCTCTTCCAAGTCTGTCAGTAACGTGTTTCCCGTACAACGACGTAACTCGCTGCTTCACTGCGATGCATCGTTGAACAAATCAACAAGCTTCCCAAAACCGTGTGTCGCAAACCTGTCGTTCAACGTCGTTGGCGAGTGAATTAATACTAGATTTTTTTGCAGTAAATTACTGACATGGAAACTGAGGACAAATTCATATTTTTCTCAGTTATTTTGCTTTATTTCCAGGTTCAATCACAGGTTTGTTCTTACGTAGGCCTACTAGAGCACGTACATGCGCACTCTTCAAAAACAGTGCTTAAAATCTTAACTATAAATATTTAAAATAAAAAATATACATTGTACTTAATGTCAGCTTGCTTATTTTACTCAAGATAACGATTTCCACAAGTCCACATGTCATGAAATCATAAAAACTGGAGAGCTGCCGTTCCAACCGCACAAGTTTGTGATGCAGTTTGCGAATGTTTGTTTGAATGACGGTTTCGGGAAACACCAAATCGTTGAACTGTGTTAGTAACGACAGAACTTGCGATGCTAATTGGCCAACGATGCTTTTGGGAAACGCACCCCTGTTTAGTTCGTGTCTCTAGGAAGCGCCTCCTTCTGAAAAGCATAATGTGCTCTGATTGGTCCAGTGTGTTTGTGATTGGTCAGTTGCTTCGAGGGTGTTTGGGAAATGTCACGTCCCTTACCATAACCTTCAGTTTCAACACGCTACTATATAAATTAACCAGGCTCCACCCCTTTTTTGCTTATGCTGTGGGTGGGGATTATTTAAATGAGGACGTACATTCCTGGAAGAAAACTCAAGAAGGATGGACTTTGTGCTTTGTACATTTTCAGACCTTTTTTATGCTCAAACAGCAACATTAAAGAAAGTTGAAAATGTAAAAAGCTTAATAAGTCCTAAATGAATGCAAATCCTGTACAGTTGATTTAACATCTAATGTGGTTTTACAGGCTCAGACGGTGTATAGTTCATCATAACCTTGATATTGTTCAGGCTTTTTCATTATAATACACAATGAGATGTTTTGCAGAGAGTTCACAAGTTATCATTTTTAAAGAATTCCTCTACCTAGTAGTAGCATTTAAAACGTTCTCTCAGTCCTACAAATATTATTCATGTATTTTCATATCTGATGTTTGCAGGTTTTAATGCTCACGTTGCAGAACGATCCTCCAACCCTGGAGACTGGGGTTGAGGACAAAGAGATGCTTAAGAAGTATGGGAAATCTTTTAGAAAACTTATATCCTTGTGCCTTCAGAAGGACCCCGCAAAGAGGTAATTTGAATCCTCCTCATTTGTTCACACAAATGAATAAATCTGTGTCCCTGAATCATAAAGAGCGCTGAAAGTTCTCTGTGGATTACCAGAAGTTTCAACGAGGCCCTTATATGCTAGAGGCAAACATATTGATTTAAATTGTTTTGTGTATTTTACTGAATAGCAGTTTATTGTCTGTCCCTGGTTTGCTCTCCATTTTGTCTCTCTAAAGATAAATCGGGGCCAATAAAAGAAATGCCACACAGACAAAGTAGGTCTGATTATGCTCAAATAGATACAGATGAGTTAATGCGATCCAGAGACCATAAATTGCTGCTGGTCTGTTGACTGTGTATATCAGCGGTCTCATCTGGTCAATACATTGGACATCGGGTAGTAATTGGCTCTAGTAGTGGCAGATAGTAACTTTATGTCATGCTAACTTGATAACAGTATCACTATACAATATAATATAAATATATCAGACAATTTATCCAAAATATAATGATACTATTTTATAATATATAATAAGTAGTAAATGCTTCCCCATCCGAAAGCCAGAGGGCGCTCTTGCACAGAAATTCAAAATACGCCCTGCAGCAGAGGAAGATAACACGCGTCGTATCGCTGTAGCTGAAGAAACGGAAGATTGAAACGCTTTGATTGATTAAACATGACTAACTGCCTTATTCTGTGTAAGAAGCCTCATCTCACAGAAGGACGCTCAACTGTCGTTATGAAGTGAGTTTGGAGTAAAAACAAGTTATTAAATCTTGTCTTTTGCTGGACAAGATGTTAATAAATGTTTCTCATGTCTGGAAAGATGTTTGACCCACATTGCTTCTTCAATGACTCAAACTCTCAGTGCTTTCAGATGGATTAGCATTTTGAGCCGTACTTCACTGACAAGCTGCGCATAAAAAAATCCTTTGCGATTACATAATCGCACTAAGAATCGCGGTTAAACTATAACTGAGTTCAAGTTCAACGTTATTATTCGTATCGTGCGAAGAATCGTGCACTATATATATGTGTATATATATGGTGTATCATAAATAAGGGTGCGTTCACACTTGTCATGTTTGGTTCTATTAAAACGAACCCTGGTGCGATTGCTCAGTTAGTGCGGTTCGTTTGAACATATGTGAACGCCATCCGAACCCTGGTGTAGACAAGCGGAAAAGATGGATCTCGGTCCGCTTCCAAA
>CM074281.1:5396159-5423659 GCA_037194245.1 Opsariichthys bidens | reverse complement strand
TCATCCATTTAGGAGGATGTTCAGAATGTCCCGGCGGAGATGGAAGTAGAGACTGTGACATTGATGGGCTGAAATGATGGGAGGATGTGGGTGTTTTCAAATGTGGGCTGCCAGTATTGTATAGAGGCACAGAATGAGAGAAATTCTCTGGCCAAATATAGAACATGCATCGAATACAAAGATTTTGCCGGCGATGTGAAAACTGTGAATATATAGATGTAATTTGAAGTGCTTTTTAGCTGGCTATTCAGTCTGCAGCGCTTCCTCATCTTGCAAGTCCCAAGAAGTTTTAATAGCATTTCAGATTTAAATGTATTAGTTTATAATAAAATAATTGGATTTAAACTGTTTCGATGAATTGATTCTAAACTCAATGATGAGTAATTCATCCCTCAAAATTGTTCAAGGAACTTTCTTTCAATACGATTTATTACTGAGTATTTTAATATTGCTGCATATAATTGATAAATGAAAATCATTAAAAAGTTCATTTAGTTTAGGATTATTTGTATTATAATTTTGCTTTAAACACTTTGAATCGATTTGGCTGGTTAAAATGTTCTTTTGATTAAAAAAAATTTCATTTAATGCATAAATATGGAGATATATTGTACATATCAAATGATGACTGAAAAATACCATATGCATTAAATATATCAATTTTGGTGATATAGTCCATCCATACAAACAACTGAAGAGAAACTCTAACATGCATGCAAACTGCCTTGTGGTATATTTGTAATAGTGTTTTTTTTTTAGGTCGAATGGCTTGCGTTCATTAAAAAAGGTGTGTTTTGCACTGATAAAGGGATTTATTCCATGTAGATGACTGAACGAGTGCACTTAAAAGCTGCTCGGCAGATTACTGTGCAGCCACACAGACAATATTTAGAGTCTGTCTTGCAAAGAATAATCACTACAGCAGATCCATTTAGAATTGATTTTGTTGATGTGTAATGGTGTTTTAGTTGTCTGAAGTGCTCTGGGAAAACCAGTCGTGCTTTCAGTAATAGACTCTTCTCAATGAATTACAGTATTAATGGGAGGGAGGGAGAAACAGACGTACGGTGTGTTGTCTGGGTGGAACGGAGCCCATGCATACTTGTTAGATTTGACAACAGTTGCAGTCAACCGAGGCGTCATATTCAGGAAAGGGAAGCTCTGGGAAATGTTGGTTTAATTAGAGATCTGAAACATTATTTGTAGTACCTCAATTGTGTAATTGGAGTTGTTAGTGGGACGGTACGGTCGTGGAGCGCATCAACTGAAGCTGTGTCAACGAACAGCTTTAAGGGACTTTCACACTAACAGGGATGAAATCGCTGGAGGTCAGTGGGTCTCTATGCTAGTCGATGGCAGTATCCAACTTTATCGGGTGATGGATCACTGTCTGTCCTCGCCGCATTGCGCTGTAGCTCAAAACGTCTCTGGCCCCGTCTCAAATGCTGCTCTCAGCCACAGCGCTGCAAAATAATCACTTTGTAATCAGTGTTTTTGTCTTGTTTTCCAATAAAACTATTCAAACATCCACTTTAAACAGCCGATTTTCTGGTGAAGCAAAATGCACAAGAGGTTAAGACTTTTTATACAGAGAATATATCCTCACTGTCAAATGGAAAAAACTCCATATTTTGTCTTTTTCCCTTTTTTTCATAGATCATTAGTTTTGGTCAACCTTTATATCTGTCTGTGGGTGTTATAAAGTATTAAAAAGAGCTTGTGACTAAACTCTGTAGCTCCATTAGATCCTTAAACTGCCGGTAAAACCTTATAACTCGACCCGCCTCTATCGTGAATGAAGTGCCGCGCACATTTTTGGACCATCTCTGCTTGTTTGCAATGCAAGGTTAAATAAAGAACTGTTTGCTTATATATGTACAGCATTTTCTAAATTGCAAACCCACCCGTAAACAGAAGCAGAATACCCGTAACACTATCATACATAACTTAAATTATGAATGTGACTGGAAGCCATTATAATATATATATATATATATATATGTGTGTGTATAGAGTTTGTGGTGTCAAACTGATTAATCGTGATTAACGCATCTAACATAGAAGTTTGTGTTTATATAATATATATGCATACAGTATATATTTCATGTGTGTCAGAGTCAGATATATAAAATATATAGAGATGTAGTGTGTATATATATATATATAGTTATATAGTTTGTGGTGTCAAACTGATTAATCGTGATTAACGCATCTAACATAGAATTTTGTGTTTATATAATATATATATGCATACAGTATATATTGCATGTGTGTCAGAGTCAGATATATAAAATATATAGAGATGTAGTGTGTGTATATATATATATATAGTTATATAGTTTGTGGTGTCAAACTGATTAATCGTGATTAACGCATCTAACATAGAAGTTTGTGTTTATATAATATATATGCATACAGTATATATTGCATGTGTGTCAGAGTCAGATATATAAAATATATAGAGATGTAGTGTGTATATATATATATATATATATATATATATATATATATATATATATATAGTTATATAGTTTGTGGTGTCAAACTGATTAATCGTGATTAACGCATCTAACATAGAATTTTGTGTTTATATAATATATATGCATACAGTATATATTGCATGTGTGTCAGAGTCAGATATATAAAATATATAGAGATGTAGTGTGTATATATATATATATATATATATATATATATATATATATATATATATATATATATATATATATATATATATATAGTTATATAGTTTGTGGTGTCAAACTGATTAATCGTGATTAACGCATCTAACATAGAAGTTTGTGTTTGTATAATATATATGCATACAGTATATATTGCATGTGTGTCAGAGTCAGATATATAAAATATATAGAGATGTAGTGTGTGTGTATATATATATATATATATATATATATATATATATATATATATATTAGTTATATAGTTTGTGGTGTCAAACTGATTAATCGTGATTAGTGCATCTAACATAGAATTTTGTGTTTATATAATATATATATAACTTAAACAGTATATATTGCATGTGTGTCAGAGTCAGATATATAAAATATATAGAAATGTGTGTGTATATATATATATATATATATATATACACATATACACACATGCATATATTATGTAAACAAACTTGTATGTTAGATGCGATTAATCGGTTTGACAGCACTCATATAAATATAAAGGCTAATGTTTTATGTATTTGAGGAGCAGAGAAGAGTCTTAGTCTAGTATTTGTTGTTGAGTTAATAGTGAATCCTGTGGGAAGCACTTGGTCTTTAATAACATTAGATTTTGGCCAAATTACAGAGAAAAAACTGAGATCTCATGTAGCTAAAATAACTATACAATAGCTACTTTCTAACCTGTAATTTGAAGAAAAAACCCCCAAATGCGCTGCACTTACTGCCTCAGATACGGCCGTTCTAATGACGGACAAAACACGAATGCTCGAAATTCACTGGTCAAAACCTCTCCATTTGAGCTTGATTTTGGAAAAATGTTAATAACATAAGACACGTGCAAGTGTCAAGTGTCCGACTTATAAACTTTGACAACACAGTGTTTAAAAATACAGCTTTTTTTCCCCCATTTTCTGAAAAGTAGCAGTTTTGTATATACGAGGTTTCCACCCAACAGCGTACTTTCTTGTTTTAAAATTGGCATGACTTCCATATTGTGTCGTATATTCGAGTGAAACGGCTTCTTGAACAAGAAAAATTGTAGGACGGGGCTTGATTTTGTCCATTGGGAATTGATTGGATGGTTGTGGTTTGTTATTGGTCGATCTCATGTGAGTGACAGGTTGCCCCGCCCTCACTCCAGTAAACACATCATCAGAGAAGAGAAGAGATGTAAGAGAGGAAGTCAATTTGATTAAAGATTACGATGACGCATGAATTAGAAAAAAAATAATGATATGCATGGATAAATCATTTAAAATAAATACTAAAAAGTTCAATTAAAAAAAAAAAAAGACGGCCAATTTTGATATGATGGAGACTTTAAGTATAAATGTACCAAAATTGAGTGAGTTTATGCTTTAAAAAGAATAAGAAAAAAATATTCTTTGAAAACAAATTTTAATATATTATATTAAAACTTTTAATAATTAAAGAAAGATTAAATCAGTGACAAATAAAGTTTTTTTTAAGAATGTTTAGATCATTTGTCCACAAATGAAGATACATATTTAATCATTAATGACCAAAATTAATCCATCCAGATAACCAAGAAAAAAAAAATATATATATATATATATATATATTCATATCAATATGTTTGGGAAATAATTTATAATAATTCAAAAGTTTGAGATCAGTAAGATTTAATGTATTTAAAACAAATACATGCTCACCAATGCTGCATTTACTGGAGTAAAAAATACAGTAAAAACAGTAATATTGTGAATTTTCATTACAATTTAAAATAACTCTTTTCTGTTTGAATATATTTTAAAATGTTAATTCATTTTTTCAGCATCATTACTCCAGTCTTCCGTGTCACATGATCCCTCAAAAATCATTTGAATGTGCTGATTTGCTGCCCAAGAAACGTTATGTGGAAAACAGTTCATATTTTTGTGGAAACAGCGACACATTTTTTCCACGATTCTTTGACGAGCAGAAAGTTTGCGCACTGCCTGCGGAGGCAGCGTTTTTCAGGTGTTGGTCACGGCCTAGCTGTGAAACCGGAGTGTAGTGTACTAAAACTGTGCATTATGAAATTGAATCATGCACGGTCCTCATGCATATTCTGATGAAGGATGTGTCGGTGTCAGCAGCGTGTGCGTGTCCTTTCCGTCACCTGATGTCTGTCCTCATTGCCGATGTGTTTGTGTGCTGTTGCGACCCTGCCTCACTCCCGCATTATGTATCCAGTCAGCATAGCCGTAGCCCGCGGAAAGAGAGAGAGAGACGGCCGGGAAAGATGCTGTCATGTAAGGACTCTCTGACCTGAACAACTCCTGACAAACACCATTTCTCTTCCTTACCTCACTTCCTCTCTCTCCATCTGTATTCCTTTATCTCTCTGTCTCTACATGGCTGTCTGCCTCACTCCATCTTTGTCATTCTCTTCCTTTCTGTGCGTCTTTCTTCCTCCTCTGAGCTCCGTACTATGAGGACTTGAATATCAGCAGCTGCGGTTCTGTTCAGGACACTGTGGAGAGAATCGGTATTTGACCTTGGAATTTCAAAGCGTCCTTCAATGATTATTTTTTTGGGCCGTTGCATTTTCTAAAGACCGTATCATTCGAAAAATGTACCATGATCTAATAATTTGAAAATTTTAAAAATTTGAATTTTTTTTTTTTGAAAAATATAAGAATTTTTTTAAACTCAAATATTTGACTCCATTTGACCCGAAAAAAAACTATGACCTTGACCCTGATATTTCCGGTTTCACATGACAACAAAATAGCTTCCTGTGTGTTGTTTCACACTTTGACTTTGACAGCCGAATGTTTTTTCAAGCATTAATATTTTAAAACACATAATAATAATAATTATAATAATAATTGTTTGCTTTATGACACCGGGCAGAGCTTTTTTTGTGTTATATCATTGGGTATAGTTTGTTTTTAGCTTATATATTAGATGGTAATGTATGTTTGATTGCAAGTTTTTAGTTTGTAGTCTGGCAGAGAGATCACTGGTTGTTTGTCTGTGTGTAAGGACTGTGTGATTGCTGCTACTGTAACAAATATAATTTCCTGTGAGGGATTAATTAAAGTATCTATTTAAACATATAGTAAAAATCTGGTTAATTTTTTTAACACTGCTTACTATAAATTGTAATTCGTAAAAACAATGTTTTCATGTTTTATTGTTTTTTTAAGTCTTTTTATCCTTAAGTTGTAAACATAAAAGAGATTCAGTTAATATTCTGTATATATATATATATATATATATATATATATATTAGTAATATATTAATCTCTGATCTTTACAGTTATGTATAAGTTCTGTGCGCACGCTCACAAACATGCATACATATATATAAGAAATATTAGCCAAATGTTTTTTATAAACTTCTTTGAAACATAATAAAAAATGAACATATATTAAAAATAATGGCATCATATTTTAAAACATAAATTGTAAATAGTAAAAATATGCTTTAATTTTCATGTTTTATTCTTTATATATATATATATATATATATATATATATATATATATATATATTAGTAATATATTAATCTCTGATCTTTACAATTATGTATAAGTTCTGTGCGCACGCTCACAAACATGCATACATATATATAAGAAATATTAGCCAAATGTTTTTTATAAACTTCTTTGAAACATAATAAAAAATGAACATATATTAAAAATAATGGCATCATATTTTAAAACATAAATTGTAAATAGTAAAAATATGCTTTAATTTTCATGTTTTATTCTTTATATATATATATATATATATATATATATATATATAATATAAAATATTCTGTATGGATTTTGAAATATTTTTAATATGGATCTTTAGTATATATATATATATATATATATATATATATATATATATAATATTATTAATATTAAATATATTAATCTCTATATTAATCTGTAATGTTTATAATTTAAAGGAAAACAACTAAAAAGAAAAAAATCTTCACGAACACACACACGCATACATATATATTGAAAATATTAGTCGAATGTTTTTTTAAAGTAGTAATATACATTTTTTGAAACATAAAAAATGAACATATAGTAAAAATAATGACAAATAATATTTTAAAACTGTTGCGCAATAAATTGTAAATAGTAAAAGATGCTTTACTTTTCATGTTTTATTGTTATATTATTATTATTATTGTTTTATTGGGGTATATATATATATATATAAAATATTATTAATATTAAATATATTAATCTTTATATTAATCTGTAATGTTTACAATTTAAAGGAAAACAACTAAAAAGAAAAAAAATCTGCACGCACACACACATGCATATATATATATATATTGAAAATATTAGTCAAACGTTTTTTTAAGTAGTAATATACATTTTTTGAAACACAAAAAATGAACATATATAAAAAATAATGACAAATAATATTTTAAAACTGTTGCACAATAAATTGATTTATTGTTGATTTATATTATATATATATATATATATATATATATATATATATATATATATCTTTAATATTATACGCTATATTTTAGCCTGTCATTTATCCATTTTAATTATCCTTGAATCTACTGTCTCATAAAATTTGATCTTCCTAGAAGAAAGTCAAGATCTTGTTATCGTGACCAGAGGTCTTATCTTATGCCTTCGCTTATTCCTGTAACAAGATTACATTTTCAATCTGTATACTTTTGTCCATCAAGTGAAGTTCAGCGCTTGTAGTTTGTGTCCAGTAGGGGGCGCAGCAGCTCGCTGGTTTGACTCTCAGATGACTTGCAGTCTCTGCGGTGGACGCATGTGCTGACTCTCATGGTGGAGAACATTACTTTGAGCTATTTTTATCTGAAATTTTAATAATCTCTCGTTATTGATTGCTGAATTATACCCGGTGCTGAATTAAAGATGTAAATCGTAATATCTTAATGTCTCTCTTCTCATTACAGTCAGAATAAACAAAGCTTTAGTGGCTCGACTGTAAACATTTACTGTATTGCCAAAGCATATAAAGTAAGTATGCAGTCGTGAAGAAAATATGAAGACGCAGACACAGAACAGAGTACAGTGTGAATGCATTTAGATACTAAAATGATGCACTTTGCTGTTGTTTTTCTCTTGCAGCATTGTAATGATTTGTTTTGTGTAATTGAACGTCTGCATCACATCACTCGATTGCACAGTACATTTTCTAAGAGAGCAATTTACCACCGGGTATTTGAGCTTACATAATGTCCCTAAATGACAGCGAGAGTGTGTTCTAGAGCTCTGTGCCGCTGACCCACTCGTGTTGTTCATAAGCACACAGCCCGCAGGTGTAGTTTGTCATCATCGTGCGCTCATGTTTATTTGTTGCTCTGTTTATCTATGTGTTATTTTGAAGGATCCAGAGCAGAGGAAGCAGCGCACAGAACTGGATGCTGGGAGACGGGTACATGTTATCTCACTCGCCAAACGCTTACTTAGTGCTTCTCGCCTGTAGATGTACTTGTGTCTGTGTGTGCCGTTTTTCACCTCTGCTGAGTCAATGTCCTGGAAGACCGTGTGTTTTTGTGTCAGGACAGGGCGGTCGGACGTATATGTGGTGGGTTGGTTTCTCGATCAGGCCAAGATGATCTTGTCAATGACTTCAGAAAGCGTCATTGATTGCATGCGGTCTATTATATTTCACAGACGTCCTGAGGATTTGAGGTCTTCTGGGCCTTTTTGATAGAGTTATCGCTGGTACTTTAGTGATAACTTGCTGTGACTTTTCTAGTCTTGAGTCTTGGTACCAGACTTTGAACCTTCCACCAGAGGAGACCATGTGACAGACATGACAAGTGTTTGTTTGATATGATGTGCTGTTTAGGGGAAGGTGGGCACAATAATAGGGATGGGTGATAGAGGTTCAAACAGTACTGATATACTGGTATACATTTACTTTTTTGGGTGTTTTTTTCTGAAAAAAAAAAAAAAAAGGGAAAAAAGCAAACAAACATTTATTAAATTTGTCAAATTTGACATGATTGACAATCAACAATTATTTTTGCACTAAAAATGGTATATTGTGAATATATATAGAACTTAATTAATAAGAATTATTAAATATTTATTATACAAATATATAATATATAATCATGATATCTAATATTTTTAAGTGTATATTTTTAATCATTCATTAAGGATATAAAAAAAAAAACTAATCAATTTTTTCAGATTTGAAAATTGCCAGAAGAACCATTATTATTTTAAGACTTTATTTTATTTATTTATTTTTAGGAGCTATATATCTATATCCCATCCCTACACAATAACAAAAAAAAAAATAATTAGAAAAATTATGTAGAGAACATTTTTTCTGTTCAAAAGTAATAAATACCAATTTTCAAAAATTTTCAAATTTCAAAATATAATTTTAATATATTTTAAATTATTATTATTATTATTATTAAAATTATTTGATAATTTTAATAATATTTTTAAAATATAAATTTTGATTTTTTTTATTTGCTGCCAAACCAATCAATCACGATTAATCACACCTAATAAAGCAGTTTGTTTGCATAAAATATGTGTGTATATTATCATATATATATGTGTGTGTGTGTGTGTATGTATACACACACACACACACACACACACACATATATATATATATATATATATATATATATGTTTCTATGTACACATACACACAGACATTTATATAAGATGATATATACATGAAATAAAATATACACACACTTTTATATTAGTTGTGTTTAATCGTGATTAATCGATTTGAAGGCACTATTATTCATTTGTCAAACTTTAGAAAGTAACTCATTTTATCCACCAGGTACCTTATAAATATGACTTGGTTTCCCATGGCGGACGGATAGTAAAACCTGTGTACCCTTATTCTCTGAAATTGTGTGGAAAAGCCAGCTGATCAGATTGGGTCTTGCCTGACCGAAAAAAGGCTCGTCTAAATTATAGGAATTTATCTTGTTGAGCAAAATTGCATCTTTTCAGGAGTCGAGCCGATCCCCTGGTTTGCCATACGTCGATGGATGTTGAGATCTTGTTGGCCAGATTAAATCTTTAGCATGTTTTGAAGGATGTGTCTTGCTTAAGAGAATAGATTGTGGGATATTTCAGCACTGGTTACAGACACTGAGCAGGCCTCAAAAAATCTGGCCTTTTTGTTCAAGTTAGGGCCTGGAGATGAATTAAAGCTCACTTCACTGACCCAGAGAAATAAGCCCCGTGAGCTCAGCACAGACTCTATCTGACAAACTCAACCCCTGCTGATATCGCTGTAGAGCACAACCGTAGGGTTCTGAAAGTACAAATGCCATTCATTTACTCCATAGAGAAATTGATTTTTAACAACCATTTGTAAACATACTAAGCTGGACCTAGCATGAGCTCTGAAGTTGTTAAACAGTGATATGCTTCTGTAGGAAAAAGTCAGTGTGATTTTAGCTAAATATAATATTATTGTATATATATATATATATATATATATATATATATATATATATATATATATTACAGTAACATACCATACCAACATATATGTATTTATATATTACAGTTAATATATACAGTAACACAGATATTAACATTAATAGATATATTAGATATAATAGATAATAGATATATTATTATATATTTATATGTGTGTGTGTATATTTAATTATTTAAGAATATATTTATTATATATATATACACTCCAAAACGAATTAGATCAAAATATATTATAATATGTCAATATTATTATTTTAATTATTTATTTATTTAATTAAAATTATTAATATCTATTAATATTAATATCTGTGTTATATATATGTGTATATATATGTATAATAAATATATTCTTAAATAATTAAATATGTATATTTAGATTTAGATTATACATAATTATATATATATATATATATATATATATATATAATTTTTCTTAATTTCTGATTTTCATTTTTTTTTTTCAAATCAAAGGTTGTAATGTGCTTCATCTCAGAGCTGGTCGGTTTGGTTCAAGAACTCTTTATGTTTTGAAATGGTTATGGAGAAAAAAGAATGAGATAAATACTTTCAGCACCTCGTCTGGAAAGTGTACACTAACTGTTGTTTGTTAGTTTGACAGCATGTCCGATTCACCCCCGCAGGTCAGAAGGGTTCCAGGGTCGAGTGGTCACCTGCACAAGACAGAGGATGGAGACTGGGAATGGAGTGATGACGAAATGGACGAGAAAAGTGAAGAGGGGAAGGCTGCCGTCAATCACGGAAGGGTAAGCATCCTAGTAAGATGCCAGTGATTTAAAAGGATAGCTCACCAAAAAAATTAAAATGCTGTCATCATTTACTCACCCTTTATGTCGTTCCAAACCTGCATGAGTTTCTTTCTTCTGTTGAACACAAGAGAAGATATTTTGAAGAATGTTGAAGAGCAGTTGATGGTAACCATTGACTTCCATAGTATTTTTTTCCTACTATGGAGGTCAGTGGCTATCATAAACTGATGACAGAATTTTCATTTTTGGCTCTTTAAATGGATTTTCACCCAAAAATGAACATGAATATTATTTACTATCAATTAAGATGCATACTTTTTTAAAAAAATTTAGTTGCTGTAAGGGTCTTACGAGATAAATTGTTCTTTTGAGTCGAATCATTTCAGTGAATCAGTTAATGAGAATGATTGGTTTGAAAAATTCACGAATCTGACAAACTTATTGAAGGATCCAATAGCATCGGTTAACAAGATTATGAAAAAGGCTTAAATTAAGCAAATCTATTATCTGCCTTCAGAAGATGTGTTGTATTCACTTAAAAAAAACTATAATTTCACGAGTGGAAACAAAATTAACCCACATATGAGATTTGAACAAATGCACTTCCTCTGATGTAGCGTTTCACCTCAAGCTCTCTTAATATTTTATCATAATCGCCCTGCCTGTACCACACAGGTGACGCACACCATTTGATCAAAGCCGAAGCCTTTTTTCACTCATAAATGTGGAATATATAATGCTAAAACGTCTTCTCCAGGAAGGAACAATCAGAGCCCCCGAAGCGAAGCGTCCGCAAATCAGTGGCTGCTAATGAAGCTGGAGACGTTGTTCTTGTGTTTATTGTTTATTATGGAATGCAAATGAGCAAGTGCTGATTGCACTCCCACACAAATAGCTACATCTGTCTGTCGTACTTTGTGCGAGAATGAGAACCTAATTGAATCCTGTCTCGTTATTGCTTTTGCAGTCACGAAGGGTCAAAGACGAAAACCAGCATGTAAGTTACAGTGATTCTTTTTTTTACCGTTCGAAATGGCTGTTTTTTAATTAGTTGTGTGGGGTAATGCATCGCTGCTTTGAGTGTGAAATCACAACTGACCCTGTTTACATTTGTAATGCATGTTACTGGCTTTATAGTGAATGGTTCACCTGCACAAGAAAAGAAATGTTTGTCTTTGCAGTCCGCCTCTGAAACAACATTCTTTTTCAGCAGTTTACTGTAGGTTGTTGTATGTAACGGAGCCTTTCTAAGGGTGCGTTCACACTTGGCATGTTTGGTTTGATTAGAACGAACTCTGGTGCGATTGTTTTCGTTTTCGTTTTCATCATTTAGCAGACGCTTTTATCCAAAGCGACTTACAAGGGGAGCAATTGGGGGTTAGGTGTCTTGCTCAAGGGCACTTTAGTCATAGTATCAAAGGTGGAAAGAGTGTTGTTCATTCACAATCCCCACTTTCAATTCCTGCCGGCGTGGGAATCGAACTAGCAACCTTCAGATTACAAGCCCGACTCCCTCACCATTAGGCCACGACTACTCTGTGTACTCACGATTGCTCTGTTAGTGCGGTTCGTTTGAATAAGTGTAACCGCTGCCATCTGAAACCTGCAGCCCACCAAACAAGTGGACGGAGATCCTTCAAAAGATGGGATGAGTCCGCTTCCAAATGAAATATGAACGTAACACGGACAAAAGACGTGTAAACGAACCACAAACAGGATATGATGTCACTAGAAGTGGCCCTGAAAAGGACAGAATGGTCAAGCATACCTGTTTTTTCTCGTCACATTCGCGATGTTGCACAGTTCGGTTCAGACATCAGAACCACGTTTCTTCGCAGCAGATCTTCGTTTGTGTGTGTGATGGAGGGATTCCTGTCGCTGACTCCTTTACACAAGCTCTTCACGAGTTCTCAGCTGGTCAAAGTACGCAAATACAACTGTAACAGCTTTATTTCAAGACGTAGTCAGACAGGCAATAGTCAACACAACAGCAAACAGTAGTAACAGGGGAAAGGCAAACTCGTAGTAAATATTTCAGGCTAAGGTCAAAAGGCAGGCAGATAAACAACAAGGCAGGATCCGAAAACAGGCAAAACAAGACAGGGATAGCGCTCAGAAATGTTACAGGTTAACAAGACTTCACAAATAACTTGGCAAAAGAACAGACTTAATAGGGAGCTAGATTGGTTTCAGCTGGACCGTAATCAATATGAGGGTAAGGGACTTATGGGAGATGTAGTGTGGTGTATGGAGTCCATGATATGAGCGAGCGACCTCTGGTGGCAGGTGGATGGAGGACAACGGAACGGATTCATAACAACAACGGGCGCATTTAGCCCGGCACGGAGCATTGATTTGGATATTCGGTAAGTTCTGTTATGAAATAAACATCATCATTGGTTTGGTGTTAAAAATGCTGATGGAAACGCTAAGCGGACCAGGGCTTGTTTTTTGATCCGGACCAAGCGAACCGAACTACAAGTGTGAACACACCCTAAAATCACTATTATTTTATGAGCACAATGAAACTGTGCAGAAAAAGATGTAGATTTAGGTAGGGCTACACGATGATAGCTAAATTGATGATCATGATTATTTTTCTCAAAAAGTTACTTTTGATATGAAACTTCAAATATTGCAATTTTTAAATAAGTTTAAACAGTAAATAGCGTCTAGTGTGTCTTTAATGTGTCGTGACAGATCGCAGTAGCTCCTCGTGAAGCGATCATCTCTTCATACTAGTTCATTTATAGCATCAAATAAACATGAATGAACATCAGAAGGAATGTTGTTTCAAGTGCGGAAAGAAGTGAGGACACACAATTTAAGTTCAGCTTCACCAACGTCACTCTACTAACTCCCCCGACTGCTTTGTCGGACAAAATGGCGGATTCGGGGTTATGATTGGCTGGATCACCTGTCAATCAAACTCCCTGGGAAGGGTCAATTAATATCCAAATTTTCCAGAGACAGATAATGAAGGTCATTTCACATTTCACTTCATCTAATAGGTCTTTAGGTGGCGCTTGGGCTTCATTTAACCAACAATAGTGTGTTTCCATACACCTATTTTTATGTATATTTTGGGATAACGCATAAAGTACTGCAGGATAAAAACGCCAAGATGCGCATGAATAAAAAAAAATTGCGCTTAAAAAAACGTATGCTCTCATTTGAGTTAGATACATTTTATCAGATAAGAAAACATGAGCATAAACTACAATGCAAACACAAATTGCTGAATAAATTCCTTGATGCGTTTAAAAAAAACCATGTGATTTTGCGCGATGGGACGGTATAACTGGACTAACCACGGACCGATCTTTTTGCACAGCAACTGAAATGCAGTTTTCTAAACGTCCGTCGTCAAAGTTGTATTACACTACGGCGTTTCCAAACGGAAGCATCCGCCTCCGAAAGCAAGATAACTAGATAATTTATTGCGTTTTGTCTGCACGATTTGAGATGAAAGTAATTTATTATTTTCTTAGTGACATTTAGCGCCAGTTCATCAGGAAGTGACGTTATTGTCCTATTCAACTCACTGCTTTATTTGCAAAAATGTTTTATGCGATATTCCAATTTTGCACACGTTAAATTCACAACTTTGGATGGAAACATAGCTTATGATAGCTTCATCAAATGGGAATTCAATACAAAAACAGTGGCTCTTAATTCCATTAATTCCAAATTTTTTATTTCTATTGTTCCACAAAGGTTGCTTAAGTGCATTTATTCTCCAACCATGATCGCAAACAATATAGTCAATATTCATGTTTGGCTTTATTACAGTTTGTCACAAAGAAGGTTCACTCGCAGATTTCGTAGCACCAAAATCGCACAAATTTCACGATGGACATCGCTAAACTCCGACATATATGTTTGTCGAGATCATCAGCACTTTTTTGCAGCCCAGAGAGAGTGCGTTTGCATGCTTGCCAGGTTGGGAAGAATAAGTAAAACACTGAACACAAAACGTATCCTTTTTAAGAGAAAACTTATTCTCCTGACATCTGGCAACCCCGAGCAGGAAAGATAATGGAGGCTTGTTACCAAGTCAAGATAACGTAAATGTCAATTTTTTTCTAGACAAATAACCATCTGGCCAATATCACAATATTTTAATCGATCAAGAGAAGCAGACATCGTTATCACGATTAAAATGCGATTAATCGTGCAGCCCTTCATTGAAGGAGGGTTTTGGGAAAATATTGCACACTAGTAAGTCCTTAGAACAGCCCGCTTAGCAACGCCCTGGTAACAACCCAAACGCCTTCAAACATCATTGTGGCGAGTTTTACAAACTATTTCCTTCAGAAAACATTGCAATCTAGTTGTAAAAGCATCCTATTTTACTAATTTTATCGATTTGATCAAAAGTAAAGGCATAAATAATGTCACAAAAGATTTTTATTTCAAATGAACTTTCTATTCATCAAAGAATCCTGAAAAAAACGTTTCTATAGAAGTTTTCAACATTGATAAAACTAAAAAAAATGTTGCTGAAAATGCATCATTCCCATCACACGAATATTAAAATGGAAAGCCATCATTTTAAATTGAATTTTAAAAAAAATAATTTTACTGTATTGTGATAAAATGAATGCAGCCTCGGTAAGCGCGAGAGACTTCAAAAGCATAAAAGAAATCAAACTTTCAATTTGCGCTATAGCAAAGATCCTAGTAAGCTGTTAATGTGAGCTCACAGACACAGGGTGCTTGACGGACTATGTTTGGCTGTGAATAGATTTAATTAACAACTAAAGTATCGTTTGATCATTTAATTGAGAGTATCGAGGGATTGGGCTATTTGCCTAATAAACTACGTATTAAATAATTAACAAGCGTGGCCTATTCGACCGTATTGGACAAATAGCAATTAAGCAGCGCAAACACCGAACATATGTCCTACTGTCTGTGTGTGCGTAGCCATCTTCCACTCATATTTTCTCCCACTGGATTACCAAATGTCATGACTTTTAGTTCAGGCTTTGAGGTTGTAGAAAACCCATTTCCCCAGCTGCTGAAAGAAGTGTCCTTGGAGGGAATGAAAAGAAACAGTGAGGGGCGGAGAGATGTCTTTCTGTAGCTTCCTTCACTTATAAGCACTCCATTTTGCCTCTGCAGGGAGAAGTGAATGCTAACAGTCTCCCGCTAGAGGACCTGTCCATTCAGCATCCCCAGGTGAGGGCCGGTCGGCGCCGACAATGTTGCTGTGATTTGTCTTGATTCTGTGGCCCTGATGCTCCTCGCTGAGAGACGGCTGGTCTCTGGGCTGGCTGGACACGACCCTGGGGGCCGACTGGCCTTGAGGGAGCCTATTAAACGTAATATCTCAAATAAAAAGAGTGAGAGTGGATGCCCGTTGCAGCAGCGTGCGCAGAGTTTCTACTCCGAAACCTATAAGCCACCTGCGGAGGAAGCATTTGAGGGCTTCATAGCTGCACAAAGACTGTTTGAAATGGAAGTCTAAGACCACGCTGCATGCTTCCTTTGTGAAGACGGCAGTGCGTTTAGTGTTATTTTTATGCTATTATATTTTTTTATCAGCCGTAAAAGCTTTTTATATTCTTACTTTTTGTTTTAATTTGAGCTTTTTTAATAGTCTTGTTTGTGCTTTTGTCATTTTTTTTTTTTTTATATATATATATATTAGTTTTATTAACACTTTAAGCGTTAATTTTCGTTAACAGTAATAACCTTGATGCATTGTGATAAAAAAGCGAGAGGAATGATTATTATCAGCATTCTGTAAGCATCAATAAAAATGGCTCAGTTGAATTAAAATATTAATAATTTTGTTATGGCTGAAACTACTAACATGTATACTATTTTGTCAGAGTAACTCGAAAGTGTACACTATGAAAAATTCAGATATGCTTATAATTATCGGTCTATTTGTATACTTTTACAGTAACATTTTAAATTCAGTTTTCAACTGAATATTTTTTACAACATATTTTTTATTTAGCTTTCTTTTTCATTTTAGTCATTTTTACAACATACATTTATTTATTTTATTTCAGTTAGTTGCCAAGGCAATATTTCATTTTCATCTAGTATTTAATCACTTTTATTTTAGCATTATATCAATTCATGAATAAAGTTTAGTTTTACAATCAGTAATAACAGACTTTTATTGAGCACAAGATGACTTCAAAGGTAATCTAAATGTAAAAATACATTATCAAATATTATAATAAATATATAATAATTTTATAAAATATCGGCTACTATAAATATTCATCATCGGTTATAATAATTAAATAAATAAAAGATTTCTAATAATGGCTAATAACAGTAATGGTAATATACTGCAGATTTCTAGGTGTTTTACCCAATATTTGTGATAGTTTGACACTGTTAGCTTCTGTATTTATTTGTCTGTCTTGGTTCAGTAATAATAGGGGTTGACTAGAGTCATTTTATTGCTTCACATCTCCAACAAGACCTGTGTGTGAGAACCAGCGTGTGAGGTGTAAAGATCTTTTAACTCCAACAACCGGAACACTTGGCATTAGAAAATAACTTCCCCTTATGCTTTGTGTTCCTGTCCAGGTTCAACCGTTAGAGAAACCCTCAAGCGTTCAGGGAGCGGTCAACATGGTCCTGAGGTTAAGGTGAGCTTGTTGTTTCTCTTTCCTCCTTCCCCCTTCGTACTTCTTTTATCTATTTATTATAAAGTGCTCTCATAGTACAATGTGTATGTGCTGCTGGAAGAAGTGTGTCTGTTTTTAAACGATCTCTTTCACTCAATCGCTCGCCTCATGTTGAAGTGCACGGTGTTAATGCATTTTCTCAATCGCCCAGGGTAAGCGTGGGAAGAGGTCCCTTAACCCTGACCTCGTGTTTGCATTCCCCTACCTAATTTTGTGTTTGAGCCCTTGTAAAAGACAGACAACAATCTGTTCTCAGATCACGGCTGAGGCCAGGAAAGCCAAAGTGAGTGTTTTACATATTTAAAGTCGGCATAAAACAGAAAACGTAAACTGCAGTGGCTTGCATACGTCAGCAGAGAGAAGTATAACAGAAGAGTAAGATATTTTGATCTATATATATATATATATATATATATATATATGTATATATGTATATGTGTGTATATGTATATATATGTGTGTATATGTATATATATGTATATATATATGTGTGTGTGTGTGTATATATATGTATATGTATATGTATGTATATATATGTGTGTATATGTATATATATGTGTGTATATGTATATATATATGTATATATACAGTACTGTGCAAAAGTTTTAGGCAGGTGTGAAAAAATGCTGTAAAGTAAGAATGCTTTCAAAAATAGACATGTTAATAGTTTATATTTATCAATTAACAAAATGCAAAGTGAGTGAACAGAAGAAAAATCTACATCAAATCAATATTTGGTGTGACCACCCTTTGCCTTCAAAACAGCATCAATTCTTCTAGGTACACTTGCACACAGTTTTTGAAGGAACTCGGCAGGTAGGTTGGCCCAAACATCTTGGAGAACTAACCACAGTTCCTCTGTGGATTTAGGCAGCCTCAGTTGCTTCTCTCTCTTCATGTAATCCCAGACAGACTCGATGATGTTGAGATCAGGGCTCTGTGGGGGCCATACCATCACTTCCAGGACTCCTTGTTCTTCTTTACACTGAAGATAGTTCTTAATGACTTTCGCTGTATGTTTGGGGTCGTTGTCATGCTGCAGAATAAATTTGGGGCCAATCAGATGCCTCCCTGATGGTATTGCATGATGGATAAGTATCTGCCTGTACTTCTCAGCATTGAGGATACCATTAATTCTGACCAAATCCCCAACTCCATTTGCAGAAATGCAGCCCCAAACTTGCAAGGAACCTCCACCATGCTTCACTGTTGCCTGCAGACACTCATTCGTGTACCGCTCTCCAGCCCTTCGGCGAACAAACTGCCTTCTGCTACAGCCAAATATTTCAAATTTTGACTCATCAGTCCAGAGCACCTACTGCCATTTTTCTGCACCCCAGTTCCTGTGTTTTCGTGCATAGTTGAGTCGCTTGGCCTTGTTTCCACGTCGGAGGTATGGCTTTTTGGCCGCAAGTCTTCCATGAAGGCCACTTCTGACCAGACTTCTCCGGACAGTAGATGGGTGTACCAGGGTCCCACTGTTTTCTGCCAATTGTGAGCTAATGGCACTGCTCGACATCTTCCGATTGCGAAGGGAAGTAAGCATGATGTGTCTTTCATCTGCTGCAGTAAGTTTCCTTGGCCGACCACTGCGTCTACGGTCCTCAACGTTGCCTGTTTCTTTGTGCTTCTTCAAAAGAGCTTGGACAGCACATCTGGAAACCCCTGTCTGCCTTGAAATTTCTGCCTGGGAGAGACCTTGCTGATGCAGTATAACTACCTTGTGTCTTGTTGCTGTGCTCAGTCTTGCCATGGTGTATGACTTTTGACAGTAAACTGTCTTCAGCAACCTCACCTTGATAGCTGAGTTTGGCTGTTCCTCACCCAATTTTATTCCTCCTACACAGCTGTTTCTGTTTCAGTTAATGATTGTGTTTCAACCTACATATTGAATTGATGATCATTAGCACCTGTTTGGTATAATTGTTTAATCATACACCTAACTATATGCCTACAAAATCCCTGACTTTGTGCAAGTGTACCTTGAAGAATTGATGCTGTTTTGAAGGTAAAGGGTGGTCACACCAAATATGGATTTGATTTAGATTTTTCTTCTGTTCACTCACTTTGCATTTTGTTAATTGATAAATATAATCTATTACCAAGTTTCTTTTTGAAAGCATTCTTACTTTACAGCATTTTTTCACACCTGCCTAAAACTTTTGCACAGTACTGTATGTGTGTGTGTGTATATATGTATATGTGTATATGTATATATATATGTATATGTATATATATGTATATGTATGTATATATATATATATATATATATGTATATGTATATATGTGTGTGTATATATATATGTATATGTGTATATGTATATATATGTATATGTATATATGTGTGTGTGTGTATATATATATGTATATATATGTGTGTGTGTATATATATGTATATGTATATATGTGTGTGTGTGTATATATATATATATATGTATATATGTATATGTGTATATGTATATATATGTATATATATATATATATATATATATATATATATATATATGTATGTATATGTATGTATATATATGTTTTTGTATATATATATATGTATATGTATATATGTATATGTATGTATATATGTATTTATATGTATGTATATAAGCAAAAAATAATGCACCCAAACATTAATAAAAGTAATCCAGACGGCTCCAGAGGGTTAATAAAGACCTTCTGAAGTCAAGCGATGGGTTTTTGTCAGAAAAAATCCATATTTAAAACTTTATTAATTCAAATAACTCGCTTCCGGTGGACGACCGTACGCGTGCTGTGCAAGTTGACTAGCGCCACAAGAGTAACCCGTGACACGATTTACTTGTTTTAGACTTAGACTGATTCGTGAGTTAATCCGGTGTTTTGTATTGCTCTATCCTCTGAGCTTCTATGTCGGGTCAGAGGTCACTCTTCCGCCGCAAATCGATGTGTACGGTCCACCGATTGCCAGTTATTAGAGTTAAACATTTTAAATATGGATATTTTCATTATAAAATCCCATCATTTCACTTCAAAAGGTCTTTATTAACCCCTTGCAGCTGTATGGATTATTTTTATTATGGATGGATCCATTTTTTTTTTTTGGCTTCAAATTGTGGTCCCCCTTCACTACCATTATAAAGCTTGGAGGAGCCAAGATATTTTTAAATACAGTACTGTGCAAAAGTTTTAGGCAGGTGTGAAAAAATGCTGTAAAGTAAGAATGCTTTCAAAAAGAAACTTGGTAATAGATTATATTTATCAATTAACAAAATGCAAATTGAGTGAACAGAAGAAAAATCTACATCAAGTCAATATTTGGTGTGACCACCCTTTGCCTTCAAAACAGCATCAATTCTTCTAGGTACACTTGCACACAGTTTTTGAAGGAACTCGGCAGGTAGGTTGGCCCAAACATCTTGGAGAACTAACCACAGTTCCTCTGTGGATTTAGGTAGCCTCAGTTGCTTCTCTCTCTTCATGTAATCCCAGACAGACTCGATGATGTTGAGATCAGGGCTCTGTGGGGGCCATACCATCACTTCCAGGACTCCTTGTTCTTCTTTACACTGAAGATAGTTCTTAATGACTTTCGCTGTATGTTTGGGGTCGTTGTCATGCTGCAGAATAAATTTGGGGCCAATCAGATGCCTCCCTGATGGTATTGCATGATGGATAAGTATCTGCCTGTACTTCTCAGCATTGAGGATACCATTAATTCTGACCAAATCCCCAACTCCATTTGCAGAAATGCAGCCCCAAACTTGCAAGGAACCTCCACCATGCTTCACTGTTGCCTGCAGACACTCATTCGTGTACCGCTCTCCAGCCCTTCGGCGAACAAACTGCCTTCTGCTACAGCCAAATATTTCAAATTTTGACTCATCAGTCCAGAGCACCTGCTGCCATTTTTCTGCACCCCAGTTCCTGTGTTTTCGTGCATAGTTGAGTCGCTTGGCCTTGTTTCCACGTCGGAGGTATGGCTTTTTGGCCGCAAGTCTTCCATGAAGGCCACTTCTGACCAGACTTCTCCGGACAGTAGATGGGTGTACCAGGGTCCCACTGTTTTCTGCCAATTGTGAGCTAATGGCACTGCTCGACATCTTCCGATTGCGAAGGGAAGTAAGCATGATGTGTCTTTCATCTGCTGCAGTAAGTTTCCTTGGCCGACCACTGCGTCTACGGTCCTCAACGTTGCCTGTTTCTTTGTGCTTCTTCAAAAGAGCTTGGACAGCACATCTGGAAACCCCTGTCTGCCTTGAAATTTCTGCCTGGGAGAGACCTTGCTGATGCAGTATAACTACCTTGTGTCTTGTTGCTGTGCTCAGTCTTGCCATGGTGTATGACTTTTGACAGTAAACTGTCTTCAGCAACCTCACCTTGTTAGCTGAGTTTGGCTGTTCCTCACCCAGTTTTATTCCTCCTACACAGCTGTTTCTGTTTCAGTTAATGATTGTGTTTCAACCTACATATTGAATTGATGATCATTAGCACCTGTTTGGTATAATTGTTTAATCATACACCTAATTATATGCCTACAAAATCCCTGACTTTGTGCAAGTGTACCTTGAAGAATTGATGCTGTTTTGAAGGTAAAGGGTGGTCACACCAAATATGGATTTGATTTAGATTTTTCTTCTGTTCACTCACTTTGCATTTTGTTAATTGATAAATATAATCTATTACCAAGTTTCTTTTTGAAAGCATTCTTACTTTACAGCATTTTTTCACACCTGCCTAAAACTTTTGCACAGTACTGTATGTGTGTGTGTGTATATATGTATATGTGTATATGTATATATATATGTATATGTATATATATGTATATGTATGTATATATATATATATATATATGTATATGTATATATGTGTGTGTATATATATATGTATATGTGTATATGTATATATATGTATATGTATATATGTGTGTGTGTGTATATATATATGTATATATATGTGTGTGTGTATATATATGTATATGTATATATGTGTGTGTGTGTATATATGTATATATGTATATGTGTATATGTATATATATGTATATATATATATATATATATATATATATATATATATATATGTATGTATATGTATGTATATATATGTTTTTGTATATATATATGTATATGTATATATGTATATGTATGTATATATGTATTTATATGTATGTATATAAGCAAAAAATAATGCACCCAAACATTAATAAAAGTAATCCAGACGGCTCCAGAGGGTTAATAAAGACCTTCTGAAGTCAAGCGATGGGTTTTTGTCAGAAAAAATCCATATTTAAAACTTTATTAATTCAAATAACTCGCTTCCGGTGGACGACCGTACGCGTGCTGTGCAAGTTGACTAGCGCCACAAGAGTAACCCGTGACACGATTTACTTGTTTTAGACTTAGACTGATTCGTGAGTTAATCCGGTGTTTTGTATTGCTCTATCCTCTGAGCTTCTATGTCGGGTCAGAGGTCACTCTTCCGCCGCAAATCGATGTGTACGGTCCACCGATTGCCAGTTATTAGAGTTAAACATTTTAAATATGGATATTTTCATTATAAAATCCCATCATTTCACTTCAAAAGGTCTTTATTAACCCCTTGCAGCTGTATGGATTATTTTTATTATGGATGGATCCATTTTTTTTTTTTGGCTTCAAATTGTGGTCCCCCTTCACTACCATTATAAAGCTTGGAGGAGCCAAGATATTTTTAAATATATCCCAGATTGTGTTTCTCTGAAAGAAGATAGTAATATACACCTAGGATGGCTTGAGAGAGAGTAAATCATGGGATAATTTTCGATTTTGGATGAACGAACCCTTTAATGTGTTCAATGTGGTTCATGGAAGGCAAAATATTTAGCCAATGTTTTGATGCTTTCAGTTATCGATAAAAGTATAACTCTGTGTAGCACTTTGTAATCTGTCAGAATCGGCACAGAAACTGCGAAAAACGTCCACGGATTGTGTGTGGTTCACAGGAATGTTCAGAACTAATCATTACATTGAAATCTTTTTGTCTTTCACCCAATTATCCTCAACAGCCTCAGTTCGGAATGACAGAGAGAATGAACCGTGTGAAGAGCCTTTTTCAATTTTCAGCTTCGAAACTTATAAACAACATTGATTCAGGGCCCCTAATCAAGCTATACGGACAGCTGAGTTTGAACCCCCATTACAGAGAGAGAGAGAGGGAGCTGCGGTAAACAGATGCAGGAGAACAGAGATGAATGGCTCGCATCCATTTGCACAGTGAGGTCAGCGGCGAGAGCAGGTGTTCGGCTCATCAGAACGGATCAGGATAATGGGCAGGAAAGCGAGGGATAGACTTGTTTGTGTATGTTTGCTAAATGATTTAAAATGACTTTAATTAACTCTGCAAATATTTCTTGACGTAAATACCTGCGAGCGAATCAGAGAACGGAGGCTGCGAAGCCGTTCGCAAGCGTTCTCTTCTGATTGCTTGACCCGAGTTGATCTGAATATTTGGCTCGATTGTGAAATGGATTTCGGTCTTTGTTTGGCTGTGTGAAAAGGTTGGACCTGAATGACGCTCGAATAAATCGACAGACCCGGTGCGGTGGAAGTGTTTGCGCTAGATACCGTCTAAATCCACAGATTAATGTGAAGTATGAAAGCGCTGAATTACAGCGGTCCAAACTATGGTTGGCCGATCACAGTGGTGGCTTGTTTGGCAAAGAAAGTTATTACGTTAGTTTCCTGATATTCTGATAGATTTCTTTGTTGAAATTGAAACGCCGTGTGAAATCTCCCGACCCCATCATGAGGTATATACAGAGGCGTGAGTCTATAAATCTGGGGTTTATTGGGATTCAGCCGGCAGACAGAAAAATGTCGGAGTTTGATAAGATAATAAGTGATGTGTGGAGTGGCTCGGAGAGAGCGAGCAAGGAATTCTCAAGACCGTGGACGGATTTCAATATATTGCTTTGAATTTAGATCCTCTTCAGTACCGGCGGTGTGAGAGACGAAACTCATTAGTTCTGACTCTGAATTCTGATTGGATGAGAAGCGCTCATGTGTGATGTTGCTTGGGAACCTTTTTTGTTTTTGTGAATGTTAGATATATTGTTATATATGTTTATTAAAGTAATGAACACGTTTCTATACACTTCTGTTCAAAACTTTGGAGTCAGTAATTCAGCAAAGATGTATTAAAGTGATCCATAATCCGTTTAAGAATGATAATAAGACATGATTTCTGAAGGATCGTGTGGCACTGACTGGAGTAATGATGCTGAAAATTTAGCTTTGCATCACAGGAATACATTGCTAATATCGTAATATGTATTTAAATAGAAAACAATTGTTTTAAATTGTAATATTTCACAGTAAAACTTTTTTTGCTGTAATTTTTGTTCAAATACCTGCTAATTCATGCTAGCAATGTGTTGATGCATGCTAACTCATGCTAACAAAAGGCTAATGCATGCTAACAACATGCTAAGTCATGCGAGCAGCATGCTAAACATGTTAACAAAATGTTCAAACATGCTAGCAACATGCTAATTCATTTTAGCCGTCTTCTTTGTGAGCATGCGAGACTTAAAAACTTAAAGACTTCTTTTAGAGACTTAAAACTCTGTCATTTTTTAATAAAGTAAAACTGTTTTTACTCTATTTTTTTGTTCAAATATCTGCTAATTCATGCTAGCAATGTGTTAATGCATGCTAACTCATACTAACAAAAGGCTAATGCATGCTAACAACATGCTAAGTCATGCGAGCAGCATGCTAAACATGTTAACAAAATGCTAAAACATGCCAGCAACATGTTAGCAATGTGCTATGACATACTAGAAACATACTAGCAACATGCTAATTCATTTTAGCCGTCTTCTTTGTGAGCATGCGAGACTTCAAAACTTAGACTTCTTTTAGAGACTTAAAACTCTGTCATTATTTAATAAAGTAAAACTGTTTTTACTCTATTTTTGTTCAAATACCTGCTAATTCATGCTAGCAACATGCTATTCATGTTTAAACATGTTAACAAAATGTTCAAACATGCTAGCAACATGCTAATTCATTTTAGCCATCTTCTTTGGTGAGCATATGGCACCACTTCGGTAACACTTTACAATAAGTTTCATTAGCTAAACAATAGTTCAGGTATTAACTATATTTTTGGACACAAATGAATATGACATGAAAAACTGACTCAATTTTAATGATAAAAGAAATATGTAAAGAATGAGCTACAAACTGAACTGCTACACACAAGCAATACAGTAATTTTACCACAGTCACCCAAAAAAATTAAAACTATTTAATAAAGTCGAATGAACCTTATTATAAGTGTTACCCTAAAAAGATATTTAGATTTTTTTATTTTTCTGTCCATACAATAAAAAAGTCAATGGACTCCAATATTGCATTCATGACACAAAAAGTTTCACAAAACACAAAGTCAAAGTTTTGTCAAATGGCATGAAGGAGGTGAGAAAATTAATAGAGAATTTAAATATTCGAGTGAACTATCTCTTTAAGACAGTTCTGCTTTGTAAACTCACTGCGGTGAACGGCCTTTTGTGGCATATTGCTTTATTATAGTGGCACACATTTTTGTAAATTGTGTTATAAAAAACACATACACACATGGAGAAAGCAAGCTCAAAATAGAGATTAGAATGGACAATATTGTGATTTTGATTTGCGTTTGAGTTCGTGTTTATATATTATTCATTAAAATGAGCCCAACAGACAATTTTTCCCACATTCTCATTTGAGATAATGCCATAGAATTTGTTTGAGAAAGTTTCTCTGCACAGAAGCTGTTCTCACTCCTGTGTGGATAATAGGGTCTGGCTTGATGTGATAACAGCATCTGCTGGCTCCTCCCAACACTTCATTATTGAACACAAAACACACACACACACACACACTTCCATATGTTCCCTAGACCCCCTATCCAGTGCACAAAGCCATTGCTCTCTAGAAACAGGCCAAGTGGAGAGAGAGCTCAGGGACGTGTAATTATTCTAACCTTGACATGTAAATGAATGTTTAAGTCCAGCATTACTCTCTGCTCCTGCTGCTGACTCTCAGCCCAGACTCATAGTTCTACTCTGAGAGAACACAATACTGGATTCAATGAGACTGAGAGTCTTGAACTGAAGAAATGCTTAAGTTTACAATAGGTATTGCATCTATTGTTCTATCTGTCCTTCAATCTATATATTGTTCTATCTGACGTTTGATCTATCTATCTATCTATCTATCTATCTATCTATCTATCTATCTATCTATCTATCTATCTATCTATCTATCTATCTATCTATCTATCTATCTGTCTATCTATCTATCTATCTGTCTATATCTGTCTGTCTATCGCAGTATCTATCTATCTATCATTGTATCTATCGATTGATCTATCGATCAATCTATCATAGAACGATATATAGATAGATCAAAGAAGAATTGAACAATAGATCAGTAGATAGATAGTTAGTTAGACAGATAGAAGGGTCGACAGATATAACGATATAATGTCTATCGTTCTATCTATCTATTGTTTGATCTGTAATTCAATGTCTTTGATCTATATCTGTCTGTCTCTTTCTATCTATATATCTATCGCAGTGTCTATCTATCGTTGTATCTATGGATTGTTCTATCGATCAATCCATCATAGAACGATATATAGATAGATCAAACGATAGATAGATGGATAGATAGATAGATAGAATGAGCAACAGATACATAGATAGATAGAAGATAGATAGATAGATAGAAGATAGATAGATAGATAGATAGATAGATAGATAGATAGATAGATAGATAGATAGATAGATAGATAGATAGATAGAAGGGTAGACAGATGTAACGATATAATGTTTATCGTTCTATCTATTGTTTGATCTGTAGTTCAATATCTTTGATCAATATCAGTCTGTCTCTTTCTATCTATCTATCTATATCTATCGCAGTA
>CM074281.1:5301159-5393659 GCA_037194245.1 Opsariichthys bidens | reverse complement strand
ATCTATTGTTCGATCTATCATTTTATCGTTTTGACAAATGTTTCTTTTCTGGTTTTAATTAGGTATTTGAATTTTTCATATTCATTTTGAATTCTACTTACTTTCAACTTCGAATTGCGAATCTAGTCTCTTTTTGCCAGCTCGCTTCAAATCCAGTAATTCAAAAGTTCTTCTAAATTCAGTTCGGAAAGGGGCATCACCCTGGTCGATGCCAATATTGGAGCAATTTCAAGAATCTTAATACTGATATTTCTACCACAGCAAATAGTTTGTTATTGAACACACACTCATATTGTAAAGTTAAATGTTTTAAATGTTATCATGAAGTTAAATGTGTTATTATATATGTTAACAAATGGGAAACGGAGCTGTTTTTTATTGGACTGTCCTTTTAAATAAACTTTTACATTAATATCTCATTGAGAATTCACGTAAGCTGCTGCATTTTCCGTGAAGTGTGAGTGTTAAAATGCAAAATGTTAAAGTGACTATTCGAAAGTCTATACTTGGTTCTTCTGATTTCTTGTTGATGTTTTAGCACTGTCTACAACTTCCATATGGATTGCTGCGATTTCTCCCGTGCATTTTTCTGTAATTGGATATCTTCACCTTTACCAGCTGAGGTTGTGCTCAGACTAAACTTACTAAAGCTAATGTCCACTCACTCCCAGTGGATGCGTTTTTGGTTTCATTTTCGTGTTCGAATAATTGTTAGTGATTGACTCTTTCTTTGTAAGCCGCAGTGGATCTGAGATAATGGCACAGGGGGAACGCTGAACCTCATATGTGTAGTCTTCACACGCATTTAATCAACTATTGGTGTTGTTATCCGGCCTGCTGGCTGTGAAGGCATTTTTACTGTCGCTCTGGCTCAGCTCACGCTCAATGGTTTTAGCTGAGTCCTGTCAGCTCCCATTACCCAACAATGAGGCGTTTGGCCGCTCATCTCTGACAGCTTTTGTGCCGGAATATGATACGGATTTGTCCCTGCCTCACGACTTCGCAGGAGTCTTACTCAAAGCTCTTTACGCGCCACTAGTGTGTAAAGAAGCTCCGGAAGCGGGAAGCTGCGTTCGATTTGATGCTCTGCGCTGAGGCCTCTTTATGGAGGGTGAATTACATTTAGCCGAGTTTCACAGTTGTGAATTCAGTGGGATAGATTGTGTTCTTTCTGACAGGCAGTCTAGTCCAGCTTTCATGACTCACATCAGGACTTCAGTGTAAAAAAAAAAGTTGCCTGAATATATATTTGAGCTATATATTGGGGTTTGTTAGATATCACCAAAGCATTTTTGTTTGATCAAAAAAACAATAAAAACGATAATATTGTGAAATATAGTTACAATTTGGAAGTTTTTCTGAACTACAAGCATATCAGCTCTCTCATCCCGTCAATGCCTAAACTAGCCCGGTACAAAACAAACACGCCACTCGACTACAATAGAGCTCAAACGTATTTGAACACTTGACGCGTTAGTTCACTCAAAAATGAAAATTCTGTCATCATTTACTCACCCTCATATTGTTCAAAACCTGAAAGACTTTCGCTCATCTTCGGAACACAAATGAAGATCTTTTTGATGAAATCTGTCCCACCATAGATAGCCTACGTAATTGAAACTTTGACGCATCAAAAAGTTCAAAAAGAGATTGTAAAATGAATCCATATGAATTGAGTGGTTTAGTCCAAATTTTTTGAAGAGACACGATCACGAACAGATTGAATTTAGGACTTTATTCACATGTAAACATTCATCAACTCGCACATCAGTTGTGGTAAACGGAAGCTCAAACATGTTTGCTTGACGCGTGCAAGAACCAATGAGGTTCATTCTCGTGTTACGCATCACGTTTGAGCTTCAACAAGAACCAATGAGGTTCATTCTCATGTTTCGCATCACATTTGAGCTTCAGCAAGAACCAATGAGGTTCATTCTCGTGTTACGCATCACATTTGAGCTTCAGCAAGAACCAATGAGGTTCATTCTCGTGTTACGCATCACGTTTGAGCTTCAGCAAGAACCAATGAGGTTCATTCTCATGTTTCGCATCACATTTGAGCTTCAGCAAGAACCAATGAGGTTCATTCTCGTGTTACGCATCACATTTGAGCTTCAGCAAGAACCAATGAGGTTCATTCTCATGTTTCGCATCACGTTTGAGCTTCAACAAGAACCAATGAGGTTCATTCTCGTGTTACGCATCACGTTTGAGCTTCAGCAAGAACCAATGAGGTTCATTCTCGTGTTACGCATCACGTTTGAGCTTCAGCAAGAACCAATGAGGTTCATTCTCGTGTTACGCATCACGTTTGAGCTTCAGCAAGAACCAATGAGGTTCATTCTCGTGTTTCGCATCACGTTTGAGCTTCAGCAAGAACCAATGAGGTTCATTCTCATGTTACGCATCACGTTTGAGCTTCAGCAAGAACCAATGAGGTTCATTCTCGTGTTACGCATCACGTTTGAGCTTCAGCAAGAACCAATGAGGTTCATTCTCGTGTTTCGCATCACGTTTGAGCTTCAGCAAGAACCAATGAGGTTCATTCTCGTGTTTCACATCACGTTTGAGCTTCAGCAAGAACCAATGAGGTTCATTCTCGTGTTACGCATCACGTTTGAGCTTCAGCAAGAACCAATAAGGTTCATTCTCCTGTTACGTATCACGTTTGAGCTTCAACAAGAACCAATGAGGTTCATTCTCAAGTCTCTTCAGCCAGAGCCAACCATCCCATTTTTCAGAAGCGACAAAACTGAACAGAGTGAAACCTCATTACAACTGGACTTTAAATTAAATGAACTCCCTCAATTAAAGTCATACTCTTAATTAGTTAGCAGCTCTTCAGAGGAAAATAAAGTGCACAGACAGGAACAAAGCTAAATGGTTCTTAAGTTAATTGTTCTTATTTTTAATTGTAAACTAATTGTTTTTAAACTTAATTGTTCTTAAAAGTGCACTCAGTATTTTTTCATAAAAATCTGTATTTTTCATGGAAATATTTTACATTATTTTTACATGAAATTGCACATAAAGAGCAATATTATAGTTTTTGTAATGTAAAAATTTATTAAAAGTGAATAAGCGTAAATAAAATGCAAAAAAAAGTACATTGTACAGCTTAGCTTTTATTGACTATTATAATGGTAATTAAGGTGAAAATGTGTCTAATTATCATTTAAATAATGTCATAATGCAAACTATCTTAATTGTCCTAAAATGCATCCGTTTTCTTTAAGCAAAATATGATTTCTTTTTTTTTTTTTTCCTTTAGATTTTTTGCCTGAAATAAAACCCAGGTATGCTCTTGCCAGTTTTCATGAAATTCACCCTGTTTGTTTGGTTGTTAAGGTCTTTTGCAGTCAAGTGGTGATGTAGCTGACGTCTCCTCAGGGAAATGAGGGATATCAGATCAGTTAGATGAGAACCAGAGGCCCCCGTGAGCAGAAAAGTGAGAAAACAGCAGCAGGGTGCTGATTTCCTCTGGCCACAGGGTGAAAATATCACCTCGAGCCAGCAGGAGACAAGTGTCAAGTACGAGGGCTTTCCGTGCCTTGCAGCTTTCTCAGGATTGATTGGCTGGATAATGACGGCAGGCCAAACAGGACGGCTGAAACACAACAGCCTGAAGGGTGGCTGGCCACTCTTTACTCAGGGCATCGGTGTGTTTTTGGGAGCGCATGCGTGCACGGTTGTCTGCGTGTAAACTCGAGAACTTGACCTCCAAAAACTGTCAAAACAAAATGACAGTGAGAAAATTGGCTCTAAGATGTCTGAGCTGTGTCAGGTCACAGCTGCTGGCCATGGCTGCGTCAAAATATCCAGCCGGTGAGGACCGAAGGACAACGACCTGCATTTGACGCTTAAAGAAACTGCAGTTAGCAGTGAAAGAAATTGTCTTTAATTAAGAGGCAATTTTTGTCCCCTCAAATTAATTTTTAGGACTTTTTATATACATATAAAATCATGACGCATATCTCATTGTGTCTTGCTTTCTTTTTTGAAACATGACATCAATTTGAAGGAAAACCAAACGATAAGATGATTCACAACAAAAGAAAAATTAATTATAAAAACCGTTTCGATATACTATTATTATATTAATAATTTAATGTAATCATTATGATACATGAACAACTTTTACATTATATTATTCAATTTATATTTATAATTTTTCTATTTATTATATTTATTTAGATTTCAACTCGCATTCTGATTGGATGAGGCAAGTTGCAGTATATATATATATATACAGTACTGTGCAAAAGTTTTAGGCAGGTGTGAAAAAATGCTGTAAAGTAAGAATGCTTTCAAAAATAAACTTGGTAATAGATTATATTTATCAATTAACAAAATGCAAAGTGAGTGAACAGAAGAAAAATCTAAATCAAATCCATATTTGGTGTGACCACCCTTTACCTTCAAAACAGCATCAATTCTTCAAGGTACACTTGCACAAAGTCAGGGATTTTGTAGGCATATAGTTAGGTGTATGATTAAACAATTATACCAAACAGGTGCTAATGATCATCAATTCAATATGTAGGTTGAAACACAATCATTAACTGAAACAGAAACAGCTGTGTAGGAGGAATAAAACTGGGTGAGGAACAGCCAAACTCAGCTAACAAGGTGAGGTTGCTGAAGACAGTTTACTGTCAAAAGTCATACACCATGGCAAGACTGAGCACAGCAACAAGACACAAGGTAGTTATACTGCATCAGCAAGGTCTCTCCCAGGCAGAAATTTCAAGGCAGACAGGGGTTTCCAGATGTGCTGTCCAAGCTCTTTTGAAGAAGCACAAAGAAACAGGCAACGTTGAGGACCGTAGACGCAGTGGTCGGCCAAGGAAACTTACTGCAGCAGATGAAAGACACATCATGCTTACTTCCCTTCGCAATCGGAAGATGTCGAGCAGTGCCATTAGCTCACAATTGGCAGAAAACAGTGGGACCCTGGTACACCCATCTACTGTCCGGAGAAGTCTGGTCAGAAGTGGCCTTCATGGAAGACTTGCGGCCAAAAAGCCATACCTCCGACGTAGAAACAAGGCCAAGCGACTCAACTATGCACGAAAACACAGGAACTGGGTGCAGAAAAATGGCAGCAGGTGCTCTGGACTGATGAGTCAAAATTTGAAATATTTGGCTGTAGCAGAAGGCAGTTTGTTCGCCGAAGGGCTGGAGAGCGGTACACGAATGAGTGTCTGCAGGCAACAGTGAAGCATGGTGGAGGTTCCTTGCAAGTTTGGGGCTGCATTTCTGCAAATGGAGTTGGGGATTTGGTCAGAATTAATGGTATCCTCAATGCTGAGAAGTACAGGCAGATACTTATCCATCATGCAATACCATCAGGGAGGCATCTGATTGGCCCCAAATTTATTCTGCAGCATGACAACGACCCCAAACATACAGCGAAAGTCATTAAGAACTATCTTCAGTGTAAAGAAGAACAAGGAGTCCTGGAAGTGATGGTATGGCCCCCACAGAGCCCTGATCTCAACATCATCGAGTCTGTCTGGGATTACATGAAGAGAGAGAAGCAACTGAGGCTGCCTAAATCCACAGAGGAACTGTGGTTAGTTCTCCAAGATGTTTGGGCCAACCTACCTGCTGAGTTCCTTCAAAAACTGTGTGCAAGTGTACCTAGAAGAATTGATGCTGTTTTGAAGGCAAAGGGTGGTCACACCAAATATTGATTTGATGTAGATTTTTCTTCTGTTCACTCACTTTGCATTTTGTTAATTGATAAATATAAACTATTAACATGTCTATTTTTGAAAGCATTCTTACTTTACAGCATTTTTTCACACCTGCCTAAAACTTTTGCACAGTACTGTATATATATATATATATTTGAATTTTTCCTAAATTATTGCAAATATGATTAATTTTGATTTATTTTAAGAATCATTGTCATTGCAATAAAACAGCTTAACAATTAAAATAATTATTTAAAATACAGTTTTATTATGTTTAATAATTATTATCTGTTTTAATTGTTCTTTTCATCTGGTTGATCAATTTATCACGCAAACAATAAGACATTTGTTTTTGTGAAGTCTGCCCATCAAACATTTTTTCATTTTTGGCAACAATTTATAATTACGTGATGTAAGTGCATGTTTAATCCTCATACACTCAATGATACTAATTTGATTTGTGTGTATTTAGCAATATATAAGTATTGAACATTTTTGTCATTTTTGTTGAACATTTTTGGGTCACACACACCCCCCAAGCCTGGGTTATTTCCTGATGCTAGTAGATAGAAAGCGATAGAATGGAAGTATCAAAGACTTAAACTGAAAGGACAATAGCATTGCATGGGAGGAAGATATATATGAATACAAAAACATTAAAATCTAAAAAAAAAAAAAAAAATCTGGTTTTATTCCATCTGCCTGCTAAGATTACTTAACACCCCTACAGACTACTTTTTATTAGCTCCATAACGGATTTATCGCTGCCAGTGTGATGGTTTAGCTTTTTAAAATCCTTTTTAGTCTTCAAGGTCCACCGTGCCATTGACAACCCACTATGCATCATAATGTGGGATCGTCTATATAAACCTCTTAAATTTGGTGTTCGTATATTCGCCTAGAGTAAGATCCCATTCCTCCAACGACCAGTTAAGTGACCTACTTGAGAGAGGGAGAGAGTCAGTGGGGTGGAGAGCAACACCAATGATGATTGCTGTCATTATAATCTAGTACTAGAGAAAATGAGGCTAATGCAAGTGTCAATCTGCTAAATAAGTCCACTGGGCTCAATAGCACAGCTGGAGCTCTGGAGCAGTGGTTAAAGCAGGCGCTGAAGGAGCATGGTAATATGGAGTCTTCACCTTTCATAAAATGAAATGTCTAAGTACGGTAAATGCATTATCAGACCTTTTGAAAAAAAAAAAACATTATGTCAAACATTACACTGCGTCCTAACCAGATGTGACATGGCTCATGGTGCAGTTGATGTTTATTTAACCAGATATATATAGACCAATATCATATTGTAGCCGCGCGATACGTAGGTAATCACGTATAATTCTGCCGTAGGTAATCACGGCGTGCTGATATACAGCCATATTGCATGGCTGCGAGCGAGATATTGCGTGCATACAACAGTCTGAATTCAAATCTCAAGTGGACAGTTTGACCAATGCTCGGTTACTAATTCTAAAATGTCACTTTAGAACTAGTTACAAAGGAATGTTGAGTCACTTCATTGGAACTCATTCTGTTTTGTACAGAATTAGAGAGAGAGAATCCCTGTTTTATGTACCCAAAAATGATATATTATGTACCTCTATGAGACAAAATGGCAAATCCCTGAAGCACTGGCCAAAATGAAGCTGTTCTCGGCGGGTACACGAGCACTGAAAGGCCTCCGATGGCCTGGAGCTCACATCTCTGAAAACGTTTAAACAAATTGTAAATTAGGCGCTATGATTAAATATGAGTCACATATTTCAGGTCTAAACAACTAAATTCTCGCCTAAAAAAAAAATCATAAAACTACAGTTTGTGGTGCAAGTGTAGTATTTGTAAAATCCGGTAGATTTGCTCGACCACCATGACAGTCGCTTCAAGCAGAGTGATACAAAAGGTAGGAGTGCTATTATCACTAAAATATCACACTGCTCTCAGCCAATCAGAAAGAATTGTTTTGTGTGTGTGTGTGTGTGTGTATGTCTATGTCTATATATATATATATATATATATATATATATATATGTATATATATGTGTGTATGTATATATATGTATATATATATGTATATATGTATGTATATATGTGTGTGTGTGTGTGTGTGTGTGTGTGTGTTTCACACTTTGTATGACAATGTACTGTGTCTAAATATTGACTGTAACTTGGCATGGAATCTCATAAGTGTTGGAAGACTACATACAGTTGTGTTCAAAATTATTCAACCCCCACTGAAATTGATTGTTTTGGCCGGTTTGACATTGATTTTGATCATTCAGTCATCCTGCTTACAATTAAATCAAAGAGGCACGTGTAGGTCAGACAAATATAACATAACATTTATAATGAAATAACCACAAATGTCTTTTCTCTGCTCACATCATTATCAGTTTTATTCAACCCCCAAGTGACATTCAATCTTAATACTTAGTACAACATCCTTTTACAGTTATAACAGCTTTTAAACGTGAAGCATAGCTTGACACAAGTGTCTTGCAGCGAGCTACGGGTATCTTCGCCCATTCATCATGGGCAAAAGCCTCCAGTTCAGTCACATTCTTAGGCTTGCGCACTGCAACTGCTTTCTTTAAGTCCCACCAGAGGTTCTCAATCGGATTTAAGTCTGGTGACTGCGATGGCCATTTCAAAATGTTCCAGCCTTTAATCTGCAACCATGCTCTAGTGGACTTGGAGGTATGCTTGGGATCATTGTCCTGTTGAAAGGTCCAACGTCTCCCAAGCCTCAGGTTTGTGACGGACTGCATCACATTGTCCTCCAATATCTCCTGGTACTGAAGAGAATTCATGGTACCTTGCACACGCTGAAGCTTTCCAGTACCTGCAGAAGCAAAACAGCCCCAAAGCATGATTGACCCCCCGCCATGCTTCACAGTAGGCAAGGTGTTCTTTTCTTCATAGGCCTTGTTCTTCCTCCTCCAAACATAGCGTTGATCCATGGGCCCAAACAGTTCTAATTTTGTTTCATCAGTCCACAGAACACTATCCCAAAACTTCTGTGGTTTGTCCACATGACTTTTGGCATACTGCAGTCGACTCTTCTTATTCTTTGGAGACAGCAAGGGGGTGCGCCTGGGAGTTCTGGCATGGAGGCCTTCATTACGCAGGGTGCGCCGTATTGTCTGAGCAGAAACTTCAGTACCTACATCTGACAAATCTTTTCTCAGTTCCTCAGCAGTCACACGGGGACTTTTCTCCACTCTACGCTTCAGGTAGCGCACAGCAGTCGAAGTCAGCATCTTCTTTCTGCCACAACCAGGTAGCGTTTCAACAGTGCCCTTTGCCTTGAATTTGCGAATGATGCTTCCTATGGTGTCTCTTGGTATGTTTAACATCTTTGCAATCTTCTTATAGCCATTGCCCTTCCTGTGAAGAGTAATCACCTCTTCTCTTGTCTTCCTGGACCATTCTCTTGACTTCACCATGTTTGTAACCACACCAGTAAATGTCTAGAAGGAGCTGAGTATCACAGTCATTTTAAAGCTGCCTAATTGGTGCTTATTAGGCTTTATTGCTGCTCCCTGACATCCACAGGTGCTTTCAATACCTGATTGAAAACACTTCAATGGACCTCTGTTCTTCAGAGTGGTAGTCTTTAAGGGGTTGAATAATTGTGTCAATGAAGAATTCACAAAAGAAACATTTACTACTGTATTACAAAACCAATTGATGTCATTTTAGTTGCATATGCTTCTTTAAGAAGTCCTTGTAGGATTTCATTCTGAATTCAATTACAAATGTACTCTAAATTCTCTAAAACCATTTACAGCATTGGGGGGTTGAATAATTTTGAACACAACTGTATAGGCTGCAACTCTGGTCATACTTTTGCTTGACATTTGTATTTTACTAAGCTAACATCACAACACTCTATCTATAAAAATACATGTTACTTACAAATATTAGGTAACTAAAAAATAGCTCTTATTAGTAGGACTCTCACTTTGTCTGCCATCTTGGACGTATATTTTACTGGACTTGTCACAGTTTATAAGATTGCTTTCTTTGCGAACGATACATGTGATATCCAAAACGAAACGTGTTCTTGACATGTTTCATGTGATCCACCTACTTCCTGTCAGTGGTGTGCATATAAAGTGTTTGAAAGGAAGTGAAGAATGAAGAGGTTCATCTTCTCCCGTAGCTGTGGTGACTTCAGTCTTCTCTCCTGCTTAAATAACTGGAAGCGAGTGAACATAGCCAGTGCATATTATTTGTGTCCTTTGCCTTTCCCTCGCAAATGTAACTTTTATGAGGCTGTCAACCCTTGTTGCTGAAGCCGAACAGACTGTTTGATGTTAGAGAGAACAAAGCGAAGGTCTGGCTCAGATCTCACCAAATACACAGGGGTGGTTTATCATAAACATCAGTGTGAAGAACCAGAGCGTAGCTGCACTGCAGGTGTGTTTACTGAACATGGCAGAGCCTTAGGAAGGTGAAGATTCGCTTCATAAAACTAAAGCAAACCAACTACTTTTATAAAGTTCCCACCCCCATTTTTATGAGATTATCATTGTTTTAAGATTTTCATTTGTCATGACCGTCTCATCTTGTAGTTCAATACCAAATATATAACCAAAGCAAAACATTTTATATTGTTCTTGCACACCTGACAATGGGATGAATACATATTTTATATACAATGTGCAAGAACAATATAAAATGTTTTGCTTTGGTTATAAAGCAAAACAATGCTTTAATTTTTCAATTTTGTTTAAAAAACACAATTCACACATAATTTTATACATTTAAAAGTGTACAATTATATATACATATATATAATTGTACACAATTAAATGTATAAAATTATGTAAAAATTGTGTGTATATATATATATATATATATATATACACACATATTTACGTATATATATATATATATATACATATATATATATATATATACACACATATAATCATAACTGATATATGCAATTAAACACATTATTTATCCATTTAATTTTTCATTGTTTTGTTTACAATGCAAAGCTTTGTAGTTTTAAATGTAAAAAATTGATATATTCCCATTTTTATGTTTGAATTATTATGATTAATCGATACCTTATTTCCTCATTTTATTGTTAAAGGGTTAGTTCACCCAAAAATGAAAATCCTGTCATTAATTCCTCACCATCATGTCGTTCTACAGCCGTAAGATCTTCGTTCATCTTCAGAACACAAATGAAGATATTTTTGATGAAATCCGATGGTTCAGCGAGTCTCTGTTAAGATAATTTACACTTTCAGAAGAACAGAAAGATACTAAAACATATTTAAAACAGTTCACGTGACTACAGTGGTTCAACCTTAAAATTATCAAGCGATGAGAATACTTTTAGTGCGCCAAAACAACAAAATAGCGACTTTTATCAAAATTCAAATGTGATTTCATTACCCGCATTTTGAGAGCGGCTCCCTGATGCAAATATCGCCCAATATCAAAGCTCGGTTGTGTAGTTGTTACCATCTCTCAGCTCTTCATCATGCTTGAAGAAAAATTTGGCCGATTTGCATTTTGAATATTGAGATTATGGTTGCACTTAATAATACTATGAGAAAATGTATTTTTTTATTTATGCTGTTTTTATTTCTATGATCAATTTGTGGAAAGGAGCTCAAAAGCTCATAGGACTGAAATCATAGAGGAGAGAAGCCAGTGAGTTGAGACAAAACATTTTACAATGCTTGAGTATTGTTGTTGCATATGATCATTCATACTCGGAAAGAACTGAAATGACATTTAAGATGATTAGTTAAAGCATTTCAAATGCACCTGCAGACTATTTTTCTAGTCATTGAGGATTTCTTAAAAAAATACTGTAAAAAATCTCATGAACTCGGTCTCGTAAGCGGTCTCGTCACGCCCCTAATCGTAAATGCATCCGTTAGTGGTATGAAATGCTGTTTAACCGCTGAACACCGTACAGTACAGCGAAGCCTTCCTTCATCAAACCAACACGAATGAACAAAGCCCTCCTCCTAAAAGCTCACCTGAGCACTAAAACGATCTCTTCCTCTGTAATTACAGAAAAACCTCACTGGTTTACAAAACACGGTGATATTGGCACTGATTGCTTGCTTACTGGCACAGCGAAATTTCCTTCTGAAATGATTATCTGGAGAGCTCTGAGGACAGGACTCAGCTGAGGCTCATATTTGTGTGTGTGTGTGTGTGTGTGAGCGTGTGTCAGCTTCGGAAAACGCACTTAGTAAAACAGCACAGATGGGCCGCGATTGCATTTGGCTTTCTTACAGACAGACGGACAGGTGGACGCCCATTTCTCACCACAGATCTCTCTCTCTCTCTCTCTCAGGAACTCAAGGAAGGAGTTGAATGACATACGGTTTGAATTCACTCCAGGGCAAGGTCAGTGCACCTCATCACGCATCAGCCGCAGTCGTAGCATTATGCTGCCTTCAAGTCCTCCCGGGACGTTCCCACTTACGAGGCTGGGAAACATTATTGCGACGTGATTTAGATTGGAATGAAATGGACACAATTTCTTTTTCACTTCCCGACAGAGACATTTGAAGCTTTTTTTAAGCACTAGTGCAACAAAACAAAGATCAGAGGATGGGTTTATGCTTTATATGTATATTTATCATTCTGGTGAATGAATGGAAATGTAATTTGCCGAGCATGTCTTTTCATAAACAAGCCTAATTATTAGTATTTTCTTATAAGCACACAATATTTGTTTCAGTCCACTAGGATTATGTTAAAGAAAGGAAGTAGGTGACACTTTATTTTAAGATGTTGGTATTACAGTGTAATTATACATTTAAATACTGAGAAATTACAATTAACTACATATACTTGCTATAAGGTTAGGATGAGGGTTTAGTTTAGGGTTATTTGCTTATTTGCTTATTACTACAGTAAATACATGTAACATGTAACAATGACACTGTAAAATAAAGTGTTACCATAAAGTGTTATTAGATTTGTATAAGTTAAATTAAATTATTTTATTTTTAATCAGTCATTGTAGTTTTGAAGGATATATTATAATAGCTTTAGGGCCAGATTTAGCACAATCCCTCTTTTGGCGTTTACTAAAGTTTACTAAATTACTAAAGACACGCAGTGCAAAATTGAGTTTTTGCGGTTGATCTGATTGCATATGCATTGGTTGGAGTTTCCCTTTCCGATGCAAAATTTATGGGAGGAGAGTATTTATATGAATCGCGCAACACGAGTTACTAATATTTGCACTCGTCAATTTATTGGTATTTGCACCATTATTTAACCCCCAAAAAAGCATGACTTAACCCATTTTGCGACATGGCTGCAATTGTTGCGGCTAGGAGGAGACGCGGCAGAGAACAGAAAGAGCGAGAAGGGAAAAGGGAGGAAATGTTTTCCACTCATATTAATGCCAGAGGAAGTCGTTATATATAGGGTGAATTCAGGGTGATTGGGACATTTTTTGCCATTGAGATGAATTGGAAAAAGTGTCCCAATCAATGAATTCATCCCTATATATGTGTGTGTACGTGTTCGTCAGATTGTACATGTATCAAGTTGCGCCTGTGTCGACCCGCACCTGTTGAGAGCATCAGGTATCAGCTCTGCTTATTTGCGACTCAACTGCTCTTGGTAGATTGCATTGGTCATTATGTAAATGATTTGACTGCATCTGTGTTCTTTAATTTGCACGTCAGCTGTAGATCACTTGCCACTCCCATCGGCGCATTTGTGGAATTGCGCGCTCATGTTAATTTGCCCCGTTTAGTAATCTGGCCCTTAATCTCTTAGTGCAAGTCCCTGATTTTAATGCAGTGCACCATGTGATTAAATTATTAATTTAAGTCTAGAGGGAAAGTCAGTTCAAATATTGCGAAAATTCAAATTTTATCTTTAAACACTCTTTCATGAGTTCACACTTAGAAATGATCAGATAGAGTAATTAGTATGCATATTCGGCGTGCCGTCCGAGGAGACGGCTCCGAGCTCGGTATTTGGCCCGAGCCCAGAGTACTCCCCCCGTATTCTGGTTAAGGAAGTAACCAGGCAAGTGTGAGGAGACGGGGTGGTGGAGGGATGCTGAAACTGTCCAAAAACATCGGTGAGTCAATGTCATATATTATCATTTTTTTGACAAAGCATCACTGTCTCTAATGCAGCTGTCGTAACCATTACATCAAGTGTTTTAGAAAAATAAGAAGTGAGGAGCACATCTTTACCAGTGTCATCACCACACCGCTAGTACTGGAGAACAGTAATTGACTCTTCGCAAACAGTTTGATTGACAAGCGATCTAACCAATCATAACCCCGATTGATGCTAGAAATGAACTAGGATGAAGAGATGATCGGTTCACGAGGAGCTACAGCGATCTGTCACCACACATTAAACACACACTATATGCTATTTATTGGTTAAACTTCTTTAAAAAATTACAATAAATTAAATATGAAACCTGCTCTGTCTTGTCTGTCGACGCGTTGTCAGTGTCCAGCATGTATTTTTCACGGTGTTGGAACATGATGTGTGGTGCGAGAGCGGACATTTTCATTATTTAGCAGACGCTTTTATCCAAAGTGACTTACAAGGGGAGCAATTAGGGGTTAGGTGTCTTGCTCAAGGGCACTTTAGTCATGGTATCGAAGGTGGAGAGAGAGCTGTTTATTCACAATCTGCCGGCGTGGGAATCGAACCGGCAACCTTCTGATTACAAGTCCATCTCCTTCACCACTAGGCCACGACTATCCCTACATAGAAACAGTAACTAAAGGGGGCGGGTCTTTGCGAACGGTCAATTAAGAAATGACTTGTCTGCTAGCTGCTTGCATTTTCCCAAAAGTAAAATATAAGCAACGTTTTCAATTTTCAATCATTGACGTAATCATGTAAAATCTCATAACACAAATGTTTTTTCTTTTCATCATTCACAAATATAAATTAACATAATTAAAAAAATTATATACAAATAACATAATTCTTAATCTCTCATCCTTTAACAGTTTTAATTTTATTTCCACGAAGAGCTACATGATCATGACATATAGCTACCAACACATCATTATTTTATATATTAGCCCCATCATGGCAATCCTTTCCATAGCTTGACACAAGTGTCTGTTAGGCCTAGCTTGCTCTTTTTTGTCTTGCAGCGAGCCTTCACATTCTCATCACCAGTCAGTTCATCAAATGCTTAGGCTTTCTTACTCATTCAAACTGGTCGCCTTTAAGTTCTGGCCATTTTTCTTCGCACCCGGATTTTCATCTTTAAGTTAATCGTTGGCCTGCAATCTGTCAAAATCTCTCAAGTGGCCTTGGATCTCTGTCCATTGTTTTGTCTTGGAGGTCCAACGTCTCTCCAAGTTGTGGATGTGGTGAACTGCCAAGCCTCAGGTTTGTGATCTGAAGCATTCCATTGTCCTCCATTCATGGTACCTTGCACAAGAATTGAATCTGAAGAGACACCCGGTAAGAAGCACAGCCCCCAAAAAGGATGACAGCCCCCCCCCCGCCATGCCAAAGCATGAATGACCCTTCTTCAGTAGGCCATTTTCTTTGTTTTCCAAACATCTTTTTGATCCATCCTCCCAACAAAACATAAATTTTCTTTGCCACAGAACATCCACAGTTCCATATTCTTCTTCAGTCAAGGTATCCCCCAAAACTGGCATGTTGGTTCCACATGACTTTTTACTCATACTCTCTGGACTTGGGGTTTCTCTGGGAGTTTGGGGGGGCTGCGGGGCCTTCATTCATGGGCATGGAGCATTACGCAGGTGGCGCGTATTGTTTGATTTTCTGACCTAGTTCCCTTCAGTTCAGTTCTCAGCACCAGTTCTTCTCACTTCACCTCAGTTCTCCTTCTCCTTCTTACGCTTCAGGTAGCGCATCAGCAGTTCAAGTCAGCATTCTCACACGACTTCTTTCATAGCGTTTCCAGGTGGTGTTTTGCCCTTGAATTGCGATGCTGAATTTGCGATTTGTCTCTTATAATGTCTTTCTGTTTCTTTGCTTTGCAATCTTCCCCCATTGCCCTTCCTGTGAAGAGTAATCACCGTCTCTCTCTCTCCTCTTCTGGACCATTTCTCTTGGACTTCATGTTTGTTGTACCCACACCAGTAAACTAGAAGAAGGAGATGGTATCACAAGCTTTTTTAGTCATGCCTATTATGGTGCTTATGCTTTTATTGCTGCTGCTGACATCCACAGGTGCTTTCTGCTTTCTATGCTTGAATGAAAAAGGAATTCAATTCACCTTTCTTCTTGTGAGTGGTAGGTCTTAAGGGGTTGGGAATAATTGTATGAAGAAGAAGAAAGAAAAAAAAAAAATACTGTATACAAACCAAAACACCAATTGATGTTTTTTAGTTTGCATATGCTTCTTTAAAGAAGTTTGTAGGATTTCATTCTGAATTTCAATTACAAATGTATTAAAAAATTCTCTAAAACCATTTACAGCATGGGGGGGTTGAATAATTTTGAACACAAACTGTATGTCATTTCCATTGCACATCATTACCACAACACCATTCCACATGATATGATTTTTAAACATGGAAGAGACCTAGAGGAATCACCCATGAACTAAATGTGCTATCGCTGAAAACGTGACTATGATTAACACCAGTTTAATTTCACCATGCCGAAACGCCTCCAGCTTGATAAGCCGGAGCCCAAAGAAAATGCAATTTCCTACTGGTAATTATGACATTGCGCTGGTGTTCATGTGCGTCTTATAAAAGTGATCTTTCCAGAGTGACTTGAAGGCAGCATTAGCAATAGAAAAAACCTTGAGAGGTGCTCTGTGTGAGAGATCTCACAGGGTTCCTTCTGTTCTCAGCCTGACTCATGTGCTCTGACTGTGCATGTTCAAAGAGCATACATCTAGGTGGGTGGTATGACCAAAATCTCACAATTTTGTATCACAATGTAGTTATTATTTTTGGTAACGTGGTCCACTTTAGACATTCTACTAACACGTGTTGCAACTGCATGTCAACTAACTCTCATTAGAGTATTAGTAGACTGTCTGCTTAATATCTGCTAACACTTTATTCTGATGCTCCTTCAGCAGACATTTTCTGACTATAAGTAACTTTGCAACTACATATCAACTTATTGTACTTAGCCAAACCCTAACCTAACGGATTTAGTGGACATGTAGTTAAAAGTTAAAAATAAAATGGTAATCCTAAAACTCTCAATTCTGACATTTTTTGTGATAACTCCTGCTTTGAAATGTAATCTGTTGATTGAAGTTATTCACCTATAATCTCTAAAACCATTGCTTCATACGTACCAGGGTTCTTTTATTATAGTTTTTATGTATTTTTGTATACTCCATTTTAATTCATTAAAAAAATAGTTTATATTTCTATTTCAGTTGTAGTTATTTTAGTACATTAAGTTAAGCTAAAAATGAAAATGAAAACTGTTGCTTTGGCAACTAGCTGAAATAGCTACATTTTCAGCTGAGGTTTTTTTTATGTTTTATTTCAGTTAATGTTTATGTGATATCAAGTGTCGATGTTTTAGTTTTAGTCACCTCTAATCCTCCGTCACACCGCCCAGCCCTAGATCTGACTTCTTCAGCGCAATTGAGGTCATTGCGACTTGTTTGTTGATGTTTGTTGTGCGTGGGTTTGCCAGAACACGCTTTTAACTTCGTGTTCTGACGGTTTTCTTGCTGTGAGATCATGCTGTGCATCTGTGCGTGTGTGTTTTTCTCCTCAGACACTGCTGATGGAGTTTCTCAGGAGCTCTTCTCTGCTGGGCTGGTCAATGGTCATGATGTTGTAGTGGGTAAGTTGAATAAACTCGGTTTTGTCGTTTGCCACTTTAAATAATCGCGCTCTTAAAAGCAGGATGGATTCTGATTTTACCGTTCATCAGCTGGAAAACAAGTCGCTTCCAACGATATAGTTTCTCTGCGCGGTTATAGTTGTAGTGTGAACGCTGCTATTCTTTTATGTTCAGAATGATTTTTAGAACTATATCTTTAACGTTATCGTTAAAGTCGTCATCCTTGCTGTGAACGGGTGTTAATACACTGTGCAGTTTATCTGTAATATCAAGGGGAGCAACTGTGTATGTCTGAAATGCAATATGTGTGAATTGATCACTGTGCATTTCAGTCCTTAAATTCTACATTTTTATGCACTTGGCAAACAGTTTTATCCAAAGCGACTTACATTGCGTTTAAGGTGTACATCTGATCAATTCATGCGAATCGATCCCATAACCTTGCTGTTTCTAACGTCGTGCTGTTCTGTTTGAGCTGCAAGATCCATTTCGTTATTTAAAGGGTTAATTCAACTCTGGCAAAATGACTTTCAATAAAACTCGGCTGCTTATGCAGTGGAAAGGCGGAACAATTAAATCAGTGCAACCTGACTAAAGAAAACAAATAAAAAGGCTTGTTGTCGTTCGCCAAAAAGGTAGGAACACTTCAATACCCATAATGCACTCCTACACATCTGCTTTGGAGACGTTTGACCGGAGTCAAATACCACCTTGCTTTAGTAGGAAATACTTCTTAGCAAACTTTGTTATAATGGTGTCGACCTTATGACAAAGAATTCAAAGAGTAAACGTTTAGCGGGAGTGAGGCACTTTCGGTTTCCTGTCCAGTGTGTTGTAGTCAGCGGCTAAAGGCTGCAAAAAAATGGTAAATATGGAGAGAAAATGTTTACGACACGGTGTGAACACAGCAAATTTCTCAGTCCAGGTAACATGGAGACTGAGTGAACATTGTTTTGTGCTGATATTGTAACAATACAAAGCGGTTTGAAAATCGGCGAAATTACACTTTAAATATTTAAAAAACTTCTGACCGTTACATATGAGCGACTCATGATGTTTCTGGTCTTTAAATGGGGCTGATACCAGCTTCATCTGCAAGGAGAAAATTGCAAAAGGAAACAATCTCAGGGGTCATTAGTCCACTAAACATGCAGAGTAATATGCTAGGTATAAGGGTAAGATGAGTCGCTCAACTCCAACATCCATGCATCAGTAACGCTACAACTGCACCAATTAATGTCTATGGTTACATTTCACGGTTGCACACAATTTGTCTAGTGGTGCTCAGGGTAATCTGAGTTCGAGACCCCTGCTTCAAGCCATTTCAGAGCAAATACATGAGTACCGAGTATCAAGATATCATATGTTTAGCCATATTCCTCAGTCCTAATGTCAGTATCTTTTTCTACATGTGTTTTTCCAGTGGCTGCTAACCTTCAGAAGATTGTCGAAGATCCAATTACCTATAAAGTATTGACCTTTAAGTTGGTGAGTATTCCGATGCTAAATGTCACAGACAATCTTGCAGGATTCCAATGTTCCAGGAAAGCCTGGGAATATCAGGCCTGGAAAAGTAAAATATATACATTTTTTAGTTAATTGGCCAGAAATGGTTCTTTGTCGGTGGAGGAGGTCTCCTGGAAAAGGCATTGAAAGTCCTTGACTTTGTCATGAAGGGAATGCAACTTGTTTTTGAACGTTGCTGTTTATTTACTTTCTGCAAACTCATTGTGCATTGAATACATAACAGCATGCGTCCCTCAGGTCCCACACAGCCATTCATTTATTATTTGCTGAAATCACGTCTTTGACAGCGTAATGAATTTTCATTACATAATTCCTTATTGATTACTCGGAGCTCATGACAAATCTGAGAGAATATTAGTAGAGTGTTTAATGATGCCTTTTAATGTGCTAAAAAAATGGCAGAACTGGGATATTCTGGCAGATACATGAATACCCAAATTAAAATGTCACTGAGTGTTCCTGTTAAATGCATACAGATGAAGAAGGGAGCGCATTAGACCCCGGCCCCAGCGGCAGGATCCTGTAGGAGTATCTGTTCATATTTCCCCAGGCCTTTTATATTTCAGTCTCTGTGGAGGATTAGAGACAGATAGTGGTGATAGACGGCGCTTTAATCCACTTTTAAGTGGAACCCGTTATATTGGATACATTTGGCACCATTCACATGAATCTTCTGGTGGTATCGTATCCGAATAGATACGTTTCATGTAATGTGAGGTGGTATTAAAGATATTAAAGATATAGTTCATCCAAAGATAGAGATTTTGTCGATATTTACTTACCCTTATGTCATTCCAAAAATATTTTTTTTCTATGGAACATTATAAGAAGACAATTTGAACTCAGTTCATATGGCGATGCAAATATTGTCCATCTTTAGAAGCCTCTATTTAAACGAATTGAATGTCAAATATATTACAATATTATTATTTTCAATAAACATCCTAACAATACTTGTAGTATTATGAAATAAATATCTTTTATGACCATAAATTCATGACATTTTGAGAATAAAGCTGTATCATTACAAGATTAAAAGATTCATGTTTTTTATTAAAGTCAAAAGAAATTGGTAAAATTATGATATTAAAGTTTATTTTTGAAACCTTGTAAGTTTATGACCGCTTCACATTACTCCATGATATGATTTATACATGCATAAAGTCGTTTTTAAGCAATGTCTACTAAGTTGATTTGTTAGTGTTGTAACAGTCATGCATAAAAATATTTTTATATTTATTTCATATTTATATATCTATAAATATTTAATATATATATATATAAATTTGAACAGTCGTGAACATTCCAATGACACAACTCAATAAATAAATATTTATAAAAATATATATATATGATATAAATTAAAAGAAAAAATGTAAAAAATACTTTATTATTTTGAAACTTGCCATTATTTTATTTAGCACGATATCGCCACCTCTAGTGGCTTTCAGGCTACAAAGTGCAGAAATGTCATTTTTGTTTGAATTTTGTAAGGTTTCTTGTTTCAGTTGAATGCAAGTGCAAACAAAATTTGTAAGCTAGCTGTTGTTGTATGAAAAAGAGCTGATGGTGAGTAAATAATGACAGAATTTAACCGCAGGAAGCGCTAAGAGCAGGTCCCGGTGGACTGGACAATATGGCGGCGAAGGCGGTGTTTAATCACTCCTTTAGATGGAGCCGTGAGTTGGCGTAAACAACATCTGCGCGTTAGCAGGCGGCTCATTCTGCTGCGGCCTTTTGCAGAGCGCTATCTCTATAGCATCTGCCAGCTCTTAGCCTTAACTTCACCCTCCGACCCGGCACAAACCTCCCAGAATGCATTTCTCAGTGGCACCTGGTGTGTTTAGAAAATCACATTGGGAAGTGTGGAGTTTTATTGTTTAATTTGAGCTTGAACGTCTCAGGAGAGAACACATCATGATTAGAAAACAACTCCGCATTAAAGCTGAGAAATCTGCACGTGTAACAGGATTGTAGACGGCACGCCGTGTGTGGGGAATATCTCAGGCAGCCTGGTCCTCCGATCTCATTTACTAATGTCACCCCTGACTACACTGCACGGAACGCAGACAATTATGCTGCTTGGATATTGAACCGTGAAGAAGAATTATGTTTGCGGTTGCTGTGTGCACACATGCAGGCTCTGTGGCTTGTGCATGTAACATGTGCAGTAGAGAAAATGCTGAAAATACATTGATTTCAATGGGGATGCTGCAACACGAGGGTATGCAAAAGTGACATGCAAACAAAAATTTGACTGACTTCATTCATTTGATTTTTAATCAGTTTATGAAATGCGCTTGTCCTGTATTAACCCTTTACGTGTTAATGAACAATCATTAACGTCAGCCTACAAATGGATAGTCGACTCTTCATATTAAAGGGGTCATGAACTGCATTTTTTTTTATAATGTATGAAAATTTTTACATCAAAAAAGAAATTTTCTATCCTGTTTTTGACCCTCCCTTTTAATGGGCGCATTCAAGACTTGAAGCTAAATGGCCACTGCTATGTTTGGGTAACAGTTTTGCATATTAAAAACATTTTCAACATCCCCGCCACACGAGCTGTTTTGAAAACGTATGATGCCGAAATATGTCAAGCAGTGAAATTCAGCTGTACATGTTTGAGCCAGAGTCTGATTCCAAGGGGTCGTTTACATGACACAGTTTTCAACTAAAAAACGGAAAATGTTTTTTTTTTGTGTGTGTGTTTGTTTTGGTCATTCATTTACACCACAACAGCGTTTCGGAGACCTATAAATGCTGGTTTTGGAAAACAATGCTGTTGTTGTGTAAACTACAAAAACGTGAAAATGTTCAGTCTTTAGGCGCTAGTGTAATTTTATTGGATTTGTCTGCAGCTTTTGACACCACTGATCACCAGATCCTTCTGATTCTAAAGCAGTTTGTTGGTATTGAAGGGATGCTCTTAAAATGGTTTGCATCTACAATTGTAATGTAGATCCTTTTCAGTGAAGATTGGTAACTATTTCTCTGCTTCAGCACCTATTACCTGCGGGGGTCCCACAAGGCTCCGTTTTGGGTCCTGTCCCGTTTTCATCGTACATGCTCCCTTTGGGAATGATTTTTACGAAGTATGGTATTTCTTACCATCTGCATGCAGATGAGACTCAATCCTGTATTAAGGATCCCAATCTCAAGTGTGTGGAGGAAGTAAAGCTGTGGAAAGCTGTGAAAACCTCGTCCAATTGAATGAAAACAAAATAGAGATTATTATTTTTGGTCGCACAGTTTGTAGCCAGATTGTAAATGATAACTTAGGCGCATGGAATAGGGTACCTGCAGGATCAAGTAAAGAACTTGGGGCGTCTCTCATATTTGATCGGCAGATAAAGATAGTGGTTCGTAATTGCTTTTTCTGTTTAAAGGTAATAGCCAAATTGAAACCAATTCTGTCAGTTATCCAAAAAGTTATCCATGCCTATATTTTTCCCCCGTTTAGATAATTGTAGTGCTCTTTATGTTGGGACTTGTCAGACTCCAAGCATGCAACTGGTACAAAATGCTGTTGCATGGTTGTTAATGAATGCTGGGAAAACGGATCATTGTTATCTTTTTTAGGATGGCTGCCAGTTTAATTTAGGATACAGTATAAGATTTTGTTATAAAAGCACTTCACAGAATGGAGCTGAGTTTATTCAGCCCTGCAGTCCATGCGTAACTCTAAGATCATCCAACAAGTTTCTTCTAACAATTCCCCGAGCGACACTCGAATTGAAGTGTGAATGCGCCTTCTCTATCGCTGGCCCAAGACCGTGGAATATTCTGCCATCGGATGTTAGATCTTCCTTAATGTTTTTAAGGACAATTTAAAATCATATTTGTGCTCTCTGGCATTTTCGTACATTAGTATATGGATTTTTGTATGTTTTTGTCTTGCTATATAAATAAATGAAGGAAAAAAAACGGAATACCGCATTTTTAATTGTTTTCATGGATCAAAAAATTTAAAAACGGAAAGGGAAAATTATTCCGTCTTTAGTGTATTCTTGTCATGTAAACAAACCCTGAAAACAGATACTCCAGTCTGCTACAGCACGGTAATTAATCATCTTTATTTATATTTATTCCTTATGTATTTGTGAGGTAGTATTGTGTTTTATTATATTATATTAGTGTTGAAATGAACTGTGAACATTTTTGTGTATTACGTATGCTTTAAAAGTCGTAGTTGTTTGTGGCAAGTAAAGTTTAAGTACTTGGAGTCACCACAGTTATAACTGACAGGATCACTTGCGTTGTTTTTTTGTAAAGGAATTATTATTATATCATTTTGGATGCGTCAACGTCACATTTGCGTAGGCCGTACGATTTGAAATCATAATTGGTTGACTGCCAAGTTAAAAAATAAAAGTTTAAACTTGATTTAGTTTTCGTTTTTGTTTGTTCCTGTTAAAATTTCATTCGTTTTTTTTTTTTTTTTGTTCCTCGAACTGGTTCAGAGACCTGATTTTCAGTGTCTCTGAAAAGCCTGCATCAAACGGTGTCTTGTTTAAAAAAGAATCTGCAGTAAAATGAGCAAAGAAACGAACAGTGTCTTATTGACTTTCTTAACATTAGGATCACAAGAATGACAATGCAGAACATCTTCAGAACGTAATCCTCAGCAGCATCATGTGGTTTTGTTGCTGGAGTAATCCTGCACAATTTACTGCTACATGACATGCATGAATCGGTGGGCGGGGCTAAAGAGGCAATGATGTAGAAGTAGAGGCGGTCTTTCATCACACTATGACATCATACTGAGACCAAATCCAAAACTAGTCTTTTTAGGACCTTGATTTTAGTAAAAGCCTTTTTGGAACTAATGAGGAAGTTTTGAAACTTACAGGCTATACAAATATATATAAATATATATTTATAGTACTATGACCTCTTGTATGTTAAAAGATCAAGGAAAATGTAAGCTCATAAATATTTCCACATGTCACTTTTAATATATCAGCGTCTACGTTATGTGTACATCAGAGTTTTTTCTGCACGCGTAAGCGCCCAAACACACACACACACACACACACACACACACACACGCAGGTTTCTTTTGCTATATTAGTGAGGACATTCCATAAACGTAATGGTTTTTATACTCTACCCCTAAACCTACCCATCACAGAAAACATTCTGCATTTTTACATTTTTAATCAAACATTGTTTCGTATGTTTTTAAAGCTATTTTAAATGTGAGGACTCATGAAATGTCCTCATATTTCATGTTTAAGTTGTAATACCCATGTCATTATACTAATGTGTGTCCTCATAAATCACAAAAAATGCACACACACACATACACACACACAGCGATATAAGAAGCACTTCCTTCTTCACTGAGTAATTCATAAAGCTTCTCCCAGGAGAAATGTTACGATGAGTTACGTCAGCGAGGAGTTTTATGGGCAGCCCTTTCTACGGGTCATAGTCCCTCTTATTTAGCAGGAGCGTGAACTCGGGCCGTATTTCACCGCAGTGGTTTTTGGAGAGAGCAGACGTTCACTAACACGCATAAATACACGCACACCTCTCTCTGAGATGGGTCGTCTGACCCTGAACGGCTGATAGTTTCTGTGTCTCCTCCAGAGAAAATGGACAGCGCAGAGCGAGCGATCGATTTCCTCCAGACACTCAGGCTGCGTGTTACCTGCGATAAGACGGTCTGCTCTCTGTTCCATGATTAGACGCTTGTCAGAAGACCGCAATTTCATTACTTTCCTCGTCTGTTTTTTGCCTCATCCCATAGCCTCCCTTTTGAAGTCTCTTAGATATTAGTTGTTGGAAATTAAGTCGAAAAGTATGCAAATAGTAACCATTAGGGAGGGGAATGATACAGATTTAATGCAATATTAACTCTATTGACATCATTTTTTGCATAATGTGGATGGCCAAGTATGGGTTGGTTATTTATTTATTTATTTAAGTAAGTAAATGTGGGCCAGTGCTCCAAAGGGTTTAAAAGCACTGATGTGAAGCTGCTATTGCTGTTAAAGCACCTGCATGAATTATTTAAACCCATTTGTTATGAGCTGTAAGTCGTCTAAACAGTGCTTTCTGAGGTGAGACCACTTTTGACCTCTGTTGCTGATGCGAGTCCTGTTGAGTTCGCACCACGTCTTTCTGCTATATTGTGCAAAAGTTTCCCCGTTTACTTATAATTAATGGATACATTGCAAAACCTGGTGAGATGCCTTGCTGTCTACTCCCTACATAGGCAGCTGTCTTCCAAGATGGCATGCTAACTTAAAGGGATAGGGTAGGGTAGTCGTGGCCTAGTGGTGAGGGAGTCGGGCTTGTAATCTGAAGGTTGCTGGTTCGATTCCCACGCCGGAAGGAATTGAAAGTGGGCATTGTGAATAAACAGCACTCTCTCCACCTTCAACACCATGACTAAAGTGCCCTTGAGCAAGGCACCTAATGGATGAAAAATGAAAAATGGATAGTTCACCCAAAAATGAAGCCATCCTAGGTGTATATGACTTCTTCTTTTCAGATTGAACACAATCTGAGATATATTTAAAAAAATATACTTAGTCCTTCAAGGTTTATAATGGTTGTGAACCCAAAATAAAAAATAAAAAAGCTTCCGTGCATAAAAAAAAGTAATCCATACGGCTCCAGAGGATTAATAAAGGCCTTTTGAAGCGAAGGGATGCGTTTTTGCAAGAAAAAATCCATATTTAAAACTTTATTAATTCAAATAACTAGCTTCCGGTGGACGACCGTATACGTACTGTGAACGTTGACTAGCGCCACAAGAGTAACCCGTGACGCGATGTATGACGCAGGTAGGAGTTTCGTAAGCTTAGACGCCTCTCGAGGTTCAAACAAACAGAGCTGGAAAACAAACCTCGTCTATTATATCGAAATCCTCCGTCTTTTCTCTTTAAAAATTCTCATTTTTGTAATGAATCCGCTCCGTCACCTTTCACCCACTTGCCACCAGAGGTCACCCTTTCACATCATGGACTCTATTTACGGACTACATTTCCCACAAGCCCCTCACCCAGTCACTGATCACCCTAGCCAGCTGTTGTACATTACATTCACACCTCACCCCTATGAAAGCACCACTCACACACAGCCACGTTGCGAAGTATTGTTGATTCCTGTGTCACAATTCCGAGCGTTTATTCCTTGTTTTGATCTGCCTCTTACCTGACCCTGCCTGTTCTCCGTTTTGTTGTTGATCTGCCTGCCTATTGACCATTTGCCTGGACTATTTACCACGAGACTGCCTGTTCCCCGCCACTATTGTTTGCTGTTGTGTTGACCATTGCCTGTACGACTACGTTTTTGTATTAAAGCTGCACTTGGTTTTGCTCTATTCTCTGAGCTTCTGCATATAAAAGTTTTAAATATGGATATTTTTCTTCAAAAAACCATTGCTTCGTTTCAAGAGACCTTTATCAACCCTCTGGACTTTTTTTTTTTTTTTTTTTACAAATGAATGATTTTTTGTTTTTTAATTTGGGTTTCCATTCGCAACCATATTAAAGCTTGGAGGAGCCAGGATATTTTTAAATATATCTCAGATTGTGTTTGTCTGAATGAAGATAGTCATATACGTCTAGGATGGCTAGAGAGGATGGCTTTTTTCATTTTTGGGTGAACTATCCCTTTAAATGGAGCTTCATATATGACTGATTTGACAGTTATCCATCAGCATGTTGATAATGAATGCTGTATTAGGTATAAAACTGCATAGAACGCAACAATTACATAAAATAATCGTTTAATATCTAATTAGAACTCTTTTTATATCAGTACTTGTGATCATTATTACTTATAATCAAATGTTATAAATGAATATTAACTCATTTAAATAAGTTATAGTAATATAAGTATTATATAGGGGAGGGGCGGTGCAGTGTTCAGTGGTGGTTGTCTATTTGTCCGGTAACCAAAGGGTGGTGGTTGTTCAATCCCAGTGTCCACCTGACCAAGTGAGAGGTGTCCATGAGCAAGACACCTACCCCCAGGATCGCCCCGATGGATGGGATGGCGCCTTGTTGACGTCGCCGTCGCCGTCGGTGTATGAATGAGTGAGTGTGGTGGGTGAATGTGAAAAAAAAATGGTAAAGCTTTTTTGGTGGCCATAGTCTGTGAAAAGCGCTATATATAATGCAGTCCATTTACCATTTACCATAATGAATGTCTCATGCTAATATGTATCATTTTTTATAAAATTTGTGAGTGCTTATATATATATATATATATATATATATATAAATTTATATATTATATTTATTAATTTAAATTTGTGTGTGCAAATATATATATATATATATATATTAGTACTAATTATAGATTTTAGTATTAGGTACTTTTTTTCTGTGGGAATCTACATTATGCCACATTACATAATTATTTTATTTTCTATTATTTTATTTTATTTTATTTTATTTTCTAAATTATTGTCTGGAAATCCATTATGCCACCAGTGACAAAAACACGCTGAACCCAGAACATTCCTTAAAGTAATGCTTCAGAAATCACAAAGATTGTGATTAGTTTCAGCTGCGTTAACGCGTGTGTGTGTGTGTGTGTGTGTGTGTCTCCAGGTGTCTGGTTGTGACAGCACAGAGATCCCAGATGAGGTGAAGTTGATTGGCTTTGCCCAGCTGAGCGTCACCTGATCGCCTCTCATTATCACAGCAGAGGGAGTTTCTGTCGGAAGAGACCGGACGCTGCAGGAGACGGCGGGAGGGGGTTCACTACCACACCGAAGACCTCTGCTGCAAACTCCCACCTCCTGATCCCATTCAGGTTTTCCTTTTCCTCCCGATTCGCTCGCCCTCCAGAATGTTTGCACCCGTTCAATCAAACGCAGCGCTCTTATCCAAACCCACGCACGCACATCCTCTTCCCCAGAAGCTGTCTGCCTTTTCACCGAAACATTCCAGCACCCATTTCCCAGAATTCAAAGCAGGAGCCCATCATCTCAGGAGGCAATAGTAAAACGAAAAAGAAAGTTTTTTTTGTTTTTTTTTTATGATTCCGATTGTTATTGTGTTACCTCTGCTTTCAACGAAGCTCTTACCGTATTATTATAATTACTGAAAAAAAAGCCTTTTATTTCTCGTCCTCTCGTACGTTTGTGGAAGAGTAGCTTCTCCGGTGCGCAGATTCTAGACCGCAAAACTGAAGTGATTGTAAAAAGCACATTTTCATTCCGAATCTTATTTCAACACATTTTAACTGTATTGTACATAGAGACCTTCTGATGTCCGATGAAAAAAAAAAAAAAAAAAAGGGAATATTTCTTTTTTCTTTTTTTTTTTTTTTTTTTTTTTTCTTTCTTCCAGTGGACTGAACCGAATGCTGCCATGTGCAAAAGTACTGCTTTATTTTTTCAGGACAGTGTTGATGCTTCAATGCTAGAGGTGCCTTGTTTTTGTTTTTAACCCGTGCCTAAGAGATGTAGTTGAGGAGCTGTTCTGCTGACACTGAACAGGAAGGACGTATTTTCAGCGTTGAAGTTAACGGCTGATGCACTTTGATTTCACCTTCGGCGCTTCGATCCGACGTAACTATCCCGATTTAACCCGTTAAAGCAAGGCCATCGCTACCACTACGCACACCTTAATCCCGATGTATTCACGAAAAGACCGCCGACGATTACGCGCCATTTTTACAGCACTAGAATGTTGCTTTTGGACCCAGAATGCATCTGTCTATCAGCTAACGTGAAGTATTTTGTAAAGGAAACCAAATGTCTACTACTGAACGACAGAAAAGCCGTCTGAGTGTCCAAAACGAGTAGCTTGAATTAAATTATTTTGTTCTCAGCCCAAATGTAAATAATGTTAACTAAATACTTTATTATTACGATGATGTTGATTTGTGTTTTCTATATACCATGCGTGTTCCCTCCCTTACTATTCAGCCCATGTTCCCTTTCTGTAATCAGCAAAGAATATAAACTTTCTGCGAAGGTACAACAAATAAAAAAGGAATTGCTACTATTAAACCAGAGCCTGTGTTTTGGAAGGAAAATAATCCGAACCATATAATGTGATTATGATATTATCTTTTGCCTGCCTCTGTGTGTTTTTTTTATACTGTAATTGCTATAATTTACCACCGGCAAACCCCCAGAAAGACATTTCATTAGTGTTTTAGTATCTAATCGTCTCCTCATGAAATGGTAAAAACCGTCAGATTTATGTGAGTACTTGAACTAGTTAGTGCTGGGTAATTCATCAAATATCTGAAACGATTGTGCTGAAGATTTAAAACTCAGCAAAACTGATGTAATGATTTTAGTACTCTGGTTTATATTGGTCCACACTATACACGGAAAATCTATTTTAAGGCGTCAGTATTACAGTGTAATTACACATTTAAGTACAGAGTAATGACAATTAACTACATGTACTTACTGTAGGGTTAGGATGAGGGTTTAGTTTAGGGTTAATTGTTTGTAATTATGCATTATGCATTCTAGTTATTACTACAGTAAATACATGTAACATATGTAACAATGACACTGTAAAATAAAGTGTTACCAAAAATTGTTTATTTGGTTACATTTTATTTTAAGGCGTCAGTATTACAGTGTAATTATATATCATTTACAGTTATTACTATAGTAATTACATGTAACACATGTAACATGTAACAATGACACTGTAAAATAAAGTGTTACCAAAATTTCTTATTTGGTTACACTTTATTTTAAGGCGTATTACAGTGTAATTATACATCATTTACAGTTATTACATAGTAATTACATGTAACATATGTAATAAGGACACTAAAATAAAGTATTATCCAATCTGTACTCACTATCGGTTTAGGGTTAGGATGAGAGTTAATTTCATGTAATTATGCATAAATTATAGTTGTTACTACAGTAAATATATGTAACATGCATAACAATGACACTGTAAAATAAAGTGTTACCAAAAATTGTTTATTTGGTGACACTTTATTTTAAGGTGTCAGTATTACAGTGTAATAACACATTTAAGTACAATTTCTAGTTATTACTACAGTAAATACATGTAACATATGTAACAATGACACTGTAAAATAAAGTGTTACCAAAAATTTTTATTTGGTTACACTTTATTTTAAGGCGTATTACAGCGTAATTATACATCATTTACAGTTATTACTATAGTAATTACATGTAACATATGTAATAATGACACTAAAGTAAAGTATTATCCAATTTTTTTAATTATAATTATAGCTATCTGTACTTACTATTGGTTTAGGGTTAGGATGAGAGTTAATTTCATGTAATTATGCATAAATTATAGTTGTTACTACAGTAAATATATGTAACATGCGTAACAATGACACTGTAAAATAAAGTGTTACCAAAAATTGTTTATTTGGTGACACTTTATTTTAAGGCGTCAGTATTACAGTGTAAATATACATTTAAGTGTTCAGTAATGACAATTTTTGGTTACACTTTATTTTAAGGTGTGTTTGTTACACTGTAATTTTACATTTAAATACTGAGTAATATTAAGTAACTACATGTACTTGCTATAGGTTTAGTATGAGGGTTGTTTTAGGGTTAGTTGCATGTAATTATGCATCATATACAGTTATTACTATCGTAACTACATGTAACACATGTAACAATGACACTGTAAAATAAAGTGTTACCAAAAATTGTTTATTTGGTTACATTTTATTTTAAGGCGTCAGTATTACAGTGTAATTATACATCATTTACAGTTATTACTATAGTAATTACATGTAACACATGTAACATGTAACAATGACACTGTAAAATAAAGTGTTACCAAAATTTCTTATTTGGTTACACTTTATTTTAAGGCGTATTACAGTGTAATTATACATCATTTACAGTTATTACATAGTAATTACATGTAACATATGTAATAAGGACACTAAAATAAAGTATTATCCAATCTGTACTCACTATCGGTTTAGGGTTAGGATGAGAGTTAATTTCATGTAATTATGCATAAATTATAGTTGTTACTACAATAAATATATGTAACATGTGTAACAATGACACTGTAAAATAGTGTTACCGTTTATTTTGAAACAACGGTAACACTTTACAATAAGGTTCATTAGTTAAACATTAGTTCATGTATTCACTAACATGAACATTGTATTTGTTACTGTATTTATTAACCTTCGTTAACGTTAGTTAATGAAAATACAGTTGTTCATGTTAGTTCACAGAGCATTAACTAATGATTTTAATAATGTATTAGTAAATGTTGAAATTAACATGAACAAAGCAGTTCATTATTAGTTCATGTTAACTAATGAACCTTACTGTAAAGTGTTTACTAATTGTCAAATGATTGCCTGTCATAATCTATACTATACCACATTATATTATTTATTTAAAAATTGAACTGGATTTTAACTGCATTTTTCCTTGGCGGCTTAAAAATCGCTCTTTTTTTTTTAAGCTATTGCAGAGTATTGCAGCACCAGTTAAGATTTAAAGGACATTAAAATGCATTTGGCTCTTTTTAGTGGTAAAAGTAAGGCATGAAATATAGTATTCAAAGCATTTTTTTTCTTTTTCAAAAAATATTTTTTCCCTGAAAAGGTTGAACATGACAAATGCAATTGGATAAAACAATTCTTGAGTAAAACAATAGAGGAAGTGGATTATTTGCTTGCCATCCATCAGAAGGAGTGCAAATGATGGCACTTCCTAGGTTTACAACTTATATCTCAAGAAATGACTTATATTTATACATAACTGACTGTAGACACACGCAATGAAATGAATATCAGTTTTATCATATACCTCAAAGGTCAAAAGCTCCGTTTTAAAACAAAGTGTGCCACTATTCAAGGTAAGAGCCATTTTTGAGACGATATTCACTCAAGGATGCTGATTGCTTTTAATCCCACCCTGACAACAGTCTTCTTGGAAGGCATCCCATAACAGACACCCATTCCTGATTGAAAATCGGTTGCTTTAAAGCACTTGCTCCATTATGCCACACGCAACAACGCCGAAGACTTTATTTGTCACGGGTGCTGACAGCGTCTGGCAAGACCACCGTTTGGCACGTCTCGAGCTGCCTGACCGGTCTGCCAAGTGGCACGATTGTGGGCATTTGGCAGGACGAGTGACTGGTGAAATCCTCCGGGGATGGAGAAGGTGGGTTGGACACTTTGCTGGAACTCCACAGCACATTTGTTCTGTCAAACACGTTCATCTCGAGGCGAGCCGTCAAACTGAAAAGTTACACGATTTGACAATTGTTTTCATGCTCAAAGGTTAGAAAACACTTTCCAAGCAAGCAAAAGTTGTACAAATTGGGTCTGTGAATATTTACTGGTTTACTGTAAAACTTTTTACAGTAGCATCTGTTATATTGAGATTGCATGATTAAAGTGTTTTAACCATTTATGTCGTAAGTTTGGGGCGGATTTTTTTTTTTTTTTTTTTTAATCAATTTGGATTTGATAAATACAGAAAAAAACAGTAATATTGTGAAATATTATTACAATTTAAAATAACTATTTTCTATCTGGATATATTTTAAAATGTAATTTATTCCTGTGATTTTCAGCATCATTACTCCAGTCTTCAGTGTCACATGATCCTTCAGAAATCATTTTTGTTGTCAATGATTAAAACAGTTGAGCTGCGTCGCATTTTTTTTTAGCGTAAACGGCGATACATTTTTTCTTCAGGAGTTTAAAATTTTAATGTGTTGCTAAATAAAAGGATCAATTTCTTTTCCTATTTGACTAATCAATCGAGCAAAATACACACAAAAAAAATATAAAAAAGCACATTGTTATATATATTTTTATGTAAAAAATACACAGTATAATACAATAGTACCCAAATATGTTCATTATTGTTTTCACAGTTAAATGCCACATCCCCTCAATAACTCCAGACAATTTAAAAATGAAACATAAAATAATAAAACACATGTGAATCACATTTTGGCCTCAATGAAATCAAATACTAGAGGGAGAAAAAAAAATACACTTTCAAGCTTTCCACATTTTTCATGGTTCTCAACCAAAGCGTTTCATTATACGCCACATTAACCCTTAAGCAACGTTTCTACAGGGTTGACCATGTACAGTAGATACTCACTAGATGACACTTGATACCAAGCGTGAATGACTATATAGATTTACAGTATATCTACAAACATGAGTCAGCAATGGTGTTCAACGACTTCTAGGAGTAAGAAAATAATTTGTATACTTCTTATAAATAATGAACTGTACATCGCCGTTATCTTTTCCGAGAAAAGACGATTTAGAACATGTAAACAAACAGTATGCAGGCGCTTTCACGTACAGTAAACGAAGCAACGTTGCATGGAACTTTTGTTTGTACAACCAGAGTTATGTGCAAAGAAATGTGAGCGATCAAGGACATTCATCCGACACGTTTGATGTGCATCCCAACTAGTGTTTTCAGAAGTTCAGACGAATTTAAAAAACGTGATGATACCAGCATTTCTCCCTATCCCTAGTGGATTCTTAAAATGTTAGTTCCCCCAAAAATGAAAATCCTGTCATTAATTCCTCACCCTCATGTCGTTCTACACCCGTAAGACCTTCGTTCATCTTCACAACACAAATTGAGATATATTTGATGAAATCCGAGACGTATATGACTTCATATACAGCAATTTAACCACCATGTTCAAGGTCCAGAAAAGTAGTAAAGACATCCTTAAAACAGTCGACATGACTGCAGTGCTTAATGTTATGAAGTGACGAGAATACATTTTGTGCGCAAAAACAAAACAAACATAATTGTATTTGTTGATCTGATGTAGAACCTGGAAGTGCTGAATGTAAACAGCGTAGGAGAAAAACATATTTTGTTGAATAAAGTCATTATTTTGGGGGGTTTTTTTGCATGCAAATGTATTCTCGTCACTTCATAACATTAAGGTTGAACCACTGCAGTCATGTCGACTGTTTTAACAGTCTTTAGGACCTTGAAAGTGTTGATTATATGGACGAGTCGGCTGTCGAATTTCATCAAAAATATCTTCATTTGTGTTCTGAAGATGAACGAAGGTCTTACGGGTGTAGAACGACACGAGGGTGAGGAATTAATGACAGAAATTAAATTTTTGGGTGAGCTATGCCTTTAAACACCTCTGACTGGCCATTGTGTCACACGCTCAACAGTGATTGGCTACAATGATCAACGCTTCAAAAACATGTTGTAAAGAGACGTCAATCAGACACCTGTTTTCAAACGCTCCAGTGTGTTTCTGTGTCAGCGCTCGGTGAAGAGCGTCAAATGTCTATTTACAACATGTTTTTGACGTTGATCGTTGTAGCCAATCACAGACATGTGACCCTGGAGCAGAAAACCAGTCATAAATCGCACCAGTCATAGCCACACAATAGTGGTATGGGTCAAAATGAACGATTTTTCTTTTATGCCAAAAATCATTAGCATATTAAGTAAAGATCATGTTCCATGAAAAGATTTCCTACCATAAATATATATATATAAAAATACTTTTGTGAGTGGATATGCATTGCTAAAGATAACTTTAAAAGCGATTTTCTCAATATTTCTATTTTCAGATTCCAGGTTTTCAAATAATCGTATCGCAGACAAACATTGTCCTATCCAAACACACCATACATCCATGGAAAGATTATTTATTCATCTTTCAGATGATTTATAAATCGTAATATCAAACAACTATGACTGGTTTTGCGGATCTGTTCCAATCAAAAGTGTTTAAGTATCCGCTCAACAGCGCTCAAAATGCTGGTGTATCATCACATTTTTAAAATTGAAGTCGGTACTTTTGACAACACTTCTCTGAACCGAAAGAAACTCCTGCATGTTGAAGCTTTACAGACTGGCCCAGTTATAATATTAACATGAATAGCACATTTCCCCGACCGATTCTCATCCCACTGCTGATCCAGGGGTTGTTGAAATGCCCCAGAAAGATGTTAGTGTTTCTAAGAAAGAACTACAATATGTGCTTGGCACGTCCCAAGGCTGCAAGTCGGATCTTTTGCATCGTGGACTTCAAGAAGGGCACAAATGCACACGTCCTCAGGCGTCTTTGCCTAGCACTTGAGATGCTTCTTGCTGGTCATGTCGTTCCAGATGCGATGCATCTCCTCAGGGGAGATCTGGTGCACGGTGATGACTCGGCGGTACCTGCAGAGACTGTAGGCCATTTTCCAGTGATTGAAGCCACTGTTCTGATACGGGTGGATGCCCAGCTTCCTCAAACACACTCCGACGTAAACGTCCTCCAGATGCAAGAGTCTGGTGTGCAAGGAAGTCTTGTAGATGAGCTCGGCAACGTCCGCCGAGAACACGTACCCCGTGCCCGAGCAAAACGGCGGGTACTTGCTCTCGGGATAAAGGTCTCTGGGCATGTACCATTTGCTGCGCATGTCCCGTATGGGCCCGCCGTTGATGACGTACCCGGTGAAGTACCTCCGTCGAGGTTTGGTAGCCGGCTTCAAGAGTTTATACACTAAGTTGTCCATGTTCACAAAGATATCGCTGTCCGTTTTCATTACATACTTGGCTTGGTTGCAGAAAGTCGCCACCCAGCGCATTCCCATCAGCGTTTTGAGGGTGAGGTTGTGGTACGAGTCGATGAAGTCTTCGACTACGATGTCGTGAAAGATCTCGCTTTCTTGCTCCACCATTTGGTTGAGCACCGCATCCGTACTGCGTCCGAGAAGAAACAGCGTTATGATGCGAAGGTCGCTGAACGTGCTCTCGTCGCCCCACGTCTCCCGGATGGCCTGGCGGGCGTCGAACTCCTTGTGCGTGGTCGTGATGAGGATGACGAGGAAGGGCACGTTGGTTTCGCATTTCTTGGGCTCGTTGATGACGAAATCAAAGGCGTGAGGGTTCAGCGGACGCGTCCTGATGTTGCTGAAGGTGGTGGTGGCGTTGCTCTTGAGCGCTTTCGGCGTTTTGCGAGCCGGCACGGACAGTTGGCTCGCGTAGGTCGACGTGGGTCTGGATATACTTAAATACCACAGAGCGCTGGCCCAACAAACGACCGTCAACACGTAGAGGCATGACACTTTTGAAGGCATTGTGATGCATTTACGTGCACTTGGAGCTGTAGATCTCGAACGGCCTCGCAGCCATTAGCGACGGTTCCTCAGGCAGAAATGCAGAACGCAGCGGCATTTGTACGCAGCTTGACAACAACTGTCAGAGCTGTCTCGTCTTCGCATGAAAACGGTGGGATTTTGCTGCAGGGTTTTGAATGCTTCCTGACACTCTTCCACACGTTCCACGGAAATCTGAAAAAAAAAAAAACAGCAATAGTTAGTGGGTTCTCCAACGGAAGCCAAGATGGAATGCACATAACTATGATATTTATTAAAATTCACAAAACTAAAATGGAAAAGAGAAATGCTGTATCTAGCCTGAAGAGACACAATAGGGTAGAGTTGTAGTCAAGACCAAATTCATCTAAAAGATCCATATCTACTGTCTAAGACAGTGTTTCTCAAACTTTTTCAGCCCAAGGACCACTTTATCTTCCAATTTTTTTTTTCTGAGGACCACCTAACAGAATCCCACTCTAACATGCCCCCCAAAAACGACAAAATAGGTAGGATAAACTAAATTTAAGTTTAATATGCAACTGTTTCAAGTTAAAAACTAATTATTCAAACACAAATGCAATGATATGATCCATTTTTTCGTTATTAAAACACACTGACGTCAACCCCCCGGCCCGCAATCAGGTGCGGGTTGCCTGGTTTAGGTCATCTTTTCGCGGACCACTAGGGGGCGATGGCGGACACACTTTAAGAATTACTGGTCTAAGAGATGTCTTATTATTCTAATTGTATATATTGATTAAATATAAGACATTATAGAGATGTTACCAATCAAATCACTAACAATAAAATTCATTTTTGTAGAGTAGAGGTGGTTGCATCTGAATTGGTGCATAATTAATGTTAAGATTAAAGTTTTCAAATAACTTTATAAACAGGGCTGGGTAAGTTACTTTTAAAATGTATTTCACTACAGATTACAAAATACATGCTTTAAAAAGTAATTAGTAACGTATTTCGTTACATTACTCAAGTTTAGTAACTTAATCTAAATACTTTAGAACACTTTGGAATACTAATAAGTGTGGAACAAACACAAAAAAGTAATTGAAAGTTTTTATCTCACAATTCTGACTTTTTCCCTCAGAATTGAGTGAAATAAAGTTGCAATTGTGAGTTATGAAGTCAGAATTATGAGATATAAACTCACATACTAAATTCACAATTGCAAGAAAAAAAGTATTGCAAGTTTATATCCCCCAGTTCTGACTTTATAACTTGCAATTGTGAGTTTAAATTCTGAGAAAAAGAAGAAGATCAAAAAAAAAATGCAAACAACAATTGATGAGGGAAAAAAACAAATTGAAAGAAAAAGAGTGAGAGTGTGAAGTGAAAAAAAAAATCACAAACAAAAAACGATCAAACAACAAAAAAAACAGTCGTGGAATCATCAGTCATGACAGGACAGTTTAAGTTGACATTTGGGCAATTTTTTTTTATAAATTCAGTCATTTTGTCTTGTTCAGGACAGAACTAAATAAAAATAACATTTTTTATGATCCCTCTTAAAAGTATTAAAATGTTGATGAAACTGAACTCCGCTTTTTCAGACGGTCAGAGTCAGAGAATCACCAATCGCTGTTTAAATGACATTAAAACTCAAAGTAATCACTTTGATAATCTAAAACACTTTTCAGATGTAACTGTAATCTGATTACCACCCATTTAAAATGTAACTGTAATAAAACACAGTTACTCAAATTTTGTATTTCAAATACGTGACTAAGTTACTTGTATTTCGTTACTCCCAAACCCTGACTATAAATATGGAACAATAAAATGTTTGGTCTACTTTTAAATATGAAATCAAAACACTAAATGAGTGAGTCACGGAATCATTTATTCAATTGATAAAATGATTGATTCACTTAGAAACGCTGGTTTGAGCTGTTTCTTATGAACGAGTTGATCTGTCGTTGATCTCACCTGTGAGTAACCGTTGGTTGTTTATGGTGTTCTCCATGTTGGAAGAAGTTGTGAATAGTGATAAGAAAATAGTCAATTGGCTTTTGGATTATGGCAGAAAATAAGTTCTGTGAAGTTTTTTTATAAGTATTTGTGCGTTTTGTGCTTTATCTAATTAAACATGCACTATTTTGCATACATTTCCATAACAGAAACTGATTTTTCATTTCGTTGACATATTAAAAGGAGAGTTTGGATCACGCCATAAATCAGAAAATACTCACAAATTCACCATGTTTTGAATAAAAAATGTTCCATGAATCAGGAGAATGATATATAAACAAACCTTCAGAATATAGACAGGAATAAATCTGTAAAGTTTGCTACGGAAGTGGCAAAATCAGCTTTTAAAATATGTATTGTTTATAAAGTAATAACGCTCTGGATGTTTTACTTTCCTCCAGTCTGAAAGAAGTCTCAAACTAGCCCAAAATCTCAACATTGACCAGTGCCTTTTAAAAACTACACGTTGGATCATTTCAGATAGAATTCAAGAGGGCGAATAAAACATGACTTCAGAAGACTTGGAATGGATCATTTATACTTTTGTACTTTTTAAAATGCTTGACAGTAGTGGATTCTGTCATTATTTACACACTGATCTGAGGGTGAGGAAATAAAGATAAAATTTCCACTTCTGGGTGAACTATCCCTTTAAGAGGAGAAGAAAGAACTCAACCAAACACGAGTAAGTTACTCGAGTAAGTACAGAGCATCCCTCCCGCTGAAACACAGCAGCAAACTGTCAGCACAGTGGCTTATTACCCCCACCTAATGAAATATTTGAATAGACAGTTAACCAAATATTATGATTTTTATCTACTGACATTGCAGGAGATTGTTAATGTTAGAAAGTATTAAAGAATTTGAGGTGGAGAATGTGCATGTGTTTCAAAGCAGCAGTCGTCTGTTGTGCTGCCTGTATGGAAATGAGAGCGCTGTGTGATGCCTGCTCTGAAGTTTTCAGCCGTTTAGACTTTTGATAAGAGAGCTGTGTCTGCATATAGCGGCTTTCCAGCTGAAACGTCTTCTCAGTGGGGAAGATAACCAATCAGCACATTTATGGAAGTGAGAAAAATATCACAGGGATGCTTTACAAAGAAATAATTTATTGTAATATAATCCAAACAAAATTGAATTATTCACTTCTTTATGTGTAGCTAATTTGCCGTTTGTGATCGACTGAAACTGTGACATGGTAAATTACTAAAAATAAATATAGTGCAAAATTATATTTTATGATAAAATCATAAAAGTTTGGGAAAGAATACTATTGTAATTATTATACATCAAGCATTTACTCACCATTTATCATTATATATAGCTGGAGGATGCCTCATCTAGAAAAAGAAGACATGAAAAAAATATATTTAAAAACATATAAGCATTTGATTGTAAAATAATAATGAAAATAATCATTTTAATCTTTTTCATTATTTTTTTTTAAAAAAAAGGTAAAAAAAAAAAAAAATTAACCAAAAAAAATTATCCTAAATTAAAAAAATATATATCATATAATTTATAAAAAAATGTATCCATTAAAAAAAAATATCCATTTCCCCACCAGCGTTTTTGAAAAAGGTTCCCAGCCAGTGGAATTTTTGCTAATTTTCACAGAAGTTTCATGACTCAAATACATAAAAACAAAGAATAGACCCTCTGCTTTTAAACAAACAAACAAAAAATGTTTTATTCTAGGTTCATGCATTCTTTTTATTAATATTTGAAGTTTCATTAAAAAACAACATGTGTAAAAAGCTGAGAAGATCATGTTTTTGGATCAGATCCAGAAGGATGATATATGCAATCCACTATACTGTATATTTTCTGTTTTGATTTCTATGCTGTTTAATGTTGATGATCGTGTTATTTTTTGCATCTCCTTACATGCTATCGCTTGTTGTTTTTGCTTTTTCTTTTCCTGTGTTTTGATCACGAGATTCTATCCTCTTTCAGAAGATGCGTAACAGCGCCACCTAACGTATAACAGTTTCTGCCACAGTTGAGTAAAAAATCCAGTAGCCCCTCACTACAGAACACACGAGATCCAGGGAATGGAGACGGGTAGGTTACGGGATATGTAAAGTGGGAGGAGTTGGATCCAGATCCAGGGGATGTTAAGGGATTAAGGGATCAGGGGGTGGAGACGGATATAGGTTAAGGGGTATGTAAAGTGGGAGAAGTTGGATCTCAAATCAAACCATCTCAAAAAATCTGATAAAAGTCAAAAAAGTCATAATTATGACTTAGTATCTCATTATATTGATAAAGTTGCTCATGATTGAATGACTTAGTATCAGGAACGTAGTAACTATCTCATTATAATGAGTTAATAATATTCAGAAAATAATATGCAAAAATCTTGTAATAATGAGAACGTTTTATTTATATGTGTGTATATATATATATCTATATATATATAAATTTCACAATTGAAAATCTGACCTTAAAATGGCATATTACATAAGGTTTATGTAAACAAATAATAAAAAATATCTAAAAACACATTAAAAATGTATAAAATTCCAACATCTAAATGTAAAACTTGTTGCTTTTAACAATAATATAAACATATTCAGGACAACTTGCTCATCTTTTCAAAATTCTTGCAACAACTTCCATGTGTGACAACTAGCCCCGCTCCCTCTAAAACACATTGAGCATCACTCCTGTTCACAAATCCAGTTTCTCTCATTCCATCATCCGTGTCGGTCCTGATCTGCCTCCCTCCATTTTGTTGCATTGGACACGACTCAAAGGCTGTCTTTCTCAATCAGTTCAGCAATGCTTTGTTTTAGTTAACATGCCTAAACTGAGCTCTGAAGCTCTATGATGAGAAAGCAGAAAGATGGATCATGAAAGAGATTGAATAGAGAGGTTATGTATGGCAGCCGTCACAGAGCCGGTCCACTTTAAACAGAGCTGGCAGTGATGAAGCATGTGAGCCGCGACTGTACGTCTCTCTCTCTCTCTCTCTATAAAATATATATATATATAAAATTTCAAATAGTAAGTTACAGATATTTGAAAGAATTCATCATAATTTTCCTAGGTTATTAGTAGTATTTATAAGTTAAGCTATCATTATTTCTCAAAGTTTGCCGTGTAACTAACACAGTTTTGTGCTCCAGACATGAATGACCGCTCAAATCACTTTCTAAGCTGCTGGATTTTCACCTGTCAGTCGATAAAAAAGGAAGAGAAAATCCCATGGACTTACATATAAAGAGGCATGTGAGCCATTTCTAGAGACCAAAATAACAGAGAAACTGCAACTGCATAGCAACACCCTGGCAACCACTCACTGTAGTGTTTTGCATGTGCAAAAACCACTCGCATTTCCATGACATGTAAAAATGTAGTCAATAAAAATAATTACATTATATAATTCTCAACAGATCATTAAATAATGTGCATGCCATGAAACTTTGATTGATATATTTTCATACATAATCATATTTAAATGCACTTGAGCTAATGATCTGTTAAGTATTATTATGATGTTTGTTAATGACTTCTTAATGAAAGGCAGATTTTTTAAGAAGCATTTGGAGACATTATTTGGCAAACGGAAGGGAAATCATCTCTTCAACCATAAATAATTACACAATTTTGTTTATGAAAGAAGTCTTTTATACTCACCAAGGCTGTATTTATTTTTATTACTATTTATTTGATCAAAAACACTATTTATTTCAATTTAACAATCTGTTGTAATATATTTTAAAATGTAATTCATATCCTGTGATCAAAGCTGTATTTTCAGCATCATTACTCCAGTGTCACATGATCCTTCAGAAATCATTCTGATTTGCTGCTTAAGAAACATTTCTATTATCAATGTTGAAACAGTTGTGCTCAATTTAATGCTTCCTTGCTAAATAAATACTTATTTATTTCCGAAAAACATATTACTGAACCCACAACACACACACACACACACACACACACACAAACTCACACACACACACACGTTGTGTTTTTGTGTTTTGTGGAGACTTTCCATAGGCGTAATGGTTTTTATACTGTACAAACTGTATATTCTGTCCCCCTACCCCTAAACCTACCCATCACAGAAAATGTTCTGCTATTTTAGATTGTCAAAAAAGATAATTCTGTATGATTTATAACCTTGTTTCCTCATGGGGACCAAAAAAATATGTCCCCACAATATCAAAATTTACTAGTATTACTATACCTGTGGACATTTGGTCCCCATAACGTAGGGAATACCCCCACACACACACACACACACACACACATGTGTTGTGTTTATGTGTTTTGTGGGGACTTTCCATAGGCTTAAAGGTTTTTATACTGTACAGACTGTACATTCTGCCCCCCCCCCCCCCCCCCCCCCCCCCACCTGAAACTAAAAAAAACAGAAAAAGTTCTAGTTATTTTAAAAAAAAAAAAATTCTGTATATGATTTAAGCTTGTTTGTTTCTAGTTGGGGACAACAAAAATGTCAACAATGTTCAGATTTTACTGGTTTTACTTACGTTGTGGGGACATTTGGTCCCCACAATGTAAGGAAAACAAGTACACACACACACACACACACACACAGCAAAAAAAGGTAAAAACTGCAATGTTGCATTGCTCACTTTATGGCTTTTATGCTGATATGAACGCTGCCATTGAGCTCTACAGTAGTTTGCCAGGATTGGTGACCATCTGCTGTGCAGAAATGAAAGAAACGTTCATCACTAAACTCACATTAAGTCGAGACCAAGAGGAAGTAAATGTCATTCTATAAAACGACTTTAAAATCACTCTGAAATCTCTCTTCTCAAAGGTATGGCATGAAAACCATTTTTTGTGAAGAACAGGATGACATTAGTTTGGTGTTCTTGTACACACACACACACACACACACACACACACACACGTTCGTTTTGCTATCAAAGTGAGGACATTCCATAGGCGTAATGGTTTTTATACTGTACAAACTGTACATTCTGCCCCCCCCCCCCCCTCCCACCCCTAAACTTAACCCTCACACAAAATATTCTGCATTTACATTTTTTAATTAAACATTGTTTAGTATGTTTTTAAAGCTGTTTGAAAAGTGGGGACATATGAAATGTCCTCATATTTCACGTTGAAGTTGCAATACCAGTGTCATACCCATGTCATTATACACATTTGTGTCCTGATATGTCACAAAAACACGCACACACACACACACACACACACACACACACACTATCTATATTGAAAGTGCAGTGATAAAGCTGGTCTTATCCTGTGTTCATATCCACATTCTAGTGCAGCCAACTCCAACATATTAACCTAAAATGAAAGTTTCGGGTTTGTCCCAAGATAACATCATTCTCCAGGCAGCCTAAAAGATGAGCTGCCGGCACCAAATACACACACACACACACACAAACACACACTGAACTGAATGAGATAATTTCACAATCACAGAATGTTTATCAGGAAAACAGGGAGAAAATTCTGTCTGTAAAAGCAGATAAAGACCTCAAAAGGCCAAATGCCCCTGTTAAAACAAGAAACGGCAACAGATCCCGACTCGACTCAGATAAGCTGAGTTTGGATTCAATTTATTACTTGGTTTTAGCTGGAGACACATTCAAAGCTAACTCTTGGACCATATGCATTTTATGCTATTGATTTGCCGTGAGGGGTTTTAAAGCGCCTTTGATTGACTTAATAAGAAATTGTGGCAGGCTTAAAATTGCTGTAAATAAATCCAGGAGGGGAGCGGTACAAGATTAAAGTCAACATTGATTCACAATTGACCTTATTTACTTTCTTTATGCACATTCCTGCTATTATTGAGCACAATTCATCAATGACTGTCATTCTGAAGCGAACACTGTTTGTAGTAATTTGCTCTGCACCTGTAATGACTTTCCATTTTGAATGTTTTCTGACTACCTTTCAATTCAATCAATCCCAAAAGGATTTGAACAGAAAAAAAAGCTTACATTTTGTCTCACTGAACATCCCGTTTCATGCAGAATGCATCATGTTATTGAAAGAAGACTTTAATTTCAGTCAAACATCTATCTATTAGAGGTTTGTCTAGTGTTTTATAGGTTTTATGAAATTACACATGAAACAAAACAAGTGGTGCTCACGCATATATATATATATATATATATATATATATGAATAGGCCTACGTGTATCGTTACACTCCTAATATATATATTATTATATAATTATCATATAAAATTTTCGACGAATTTTAGCCCATTAACCACTTTTAGCCATCATTAACCACTGTAATCACAATAAACGCTGTGTTTTGTTACTTTCGATAAGAAACAAAAGTTTCATCCCTCAAATTCTGTTCATTTTATCACAAAATTCAAACAATAAATGTCGTATTGTGGCTCTTTGGTGTGGCGTGTCACAGACCCTAACCCATCGAAACAGATTTAGAAGTTGATGCTAAAACTGCCTTATATTCAATTAACGTGTTTGCACACAATTTTTATGTCATTATTATATCTAAAAATTAAATAGCAACTTAATTTAAGAATTTAGGGCAACGTTGTCAATTACAACCATTAAAATCAGGTAGTTTGCGAGAAAGTCCTCCCTGTATATAGTTTACAGCATTAGCAGAGATAGATTTTTTTATCCTAAAGAAAATTATTATTACTTATTTAAAGACAGACACACATTTTTTTCAGTAAACCACTGTTTAGTAAAAATGCAAAAAAAAGCTTTTTTAAAAAAGAAGTTTAGTTTTCTCCCTCCTGCTGTACCAACCCAACCCATTATTTTTGTATATAGTTACACCCCTAATATATATATTATATATTAGGGGTGTATATAGGGGTAGTCTCGGGGTAGTCGTGGCCTAGTGGTGAGGGAGTCGGGCTTGTAATCTGAAGGTTGCTGGTTCGATTCCCCTCGCCGGCAGGAATTGAAAGTGGGGATTGTGAACAAACAACACTCTCTCCACCTTCAATACCATGACTAAAGTGTCCTTGAGCAAGACACCTGACCCCTAATTGCTCCCCTTGTAAGTCGCTTTGGATAAAAGCGTCTGCTAAATTATGAAATGAAATGAAATATATATACATATTTCGTCCCGCCACGGTATGGTGCATACAGTCAGATGATGAATACAGTCACAGGCAATCTACACTCCAATCCAGAAGGCGGCGTGCACAGCAATGCAACGCAACCACGGAAAGACATCAATAAAACAGCTTGAGAATAATATATCAAACAGCATTACATTTACCTCAGGCAAGTCATTTAGTGTCCACAGCGTGTTAGTTCACTACAGAAATGAGCTCTAGAGGGAGTGTTTCACTAAATATATTCCCTATATTAGATTATATATTTGTTATATTTACTTTACCTGTTCGTAATGTCTTAATATATGTTTAAATAAATGTGTCAATGATTATATTTCAAAAATGAATTGGAGTATATTATTAGAGTAGATTATTAGATTCAGAATTTAATGCAAAAACCGCCTTGTTTTTGTGCAATTTACTTTTTTTTTATTTGAGAGTTGATTATTATATAAAAAAAATTGTTTGGGCTCTGTGATGAATTGTAACCTTTAATATTATAGTACCGTGCTTCCTACACACAGTTTACAGCATTAGCTGATATAGATTCTTTTTTTTTAAGAAAAAAAAAATTTAATTACAACTGAAATTTTTTCATCAAATACTGTTTTAATAAAAAAAGAGCATTTTTTATGTTTAGCTTTCTTCCCCTCATGTTTGTGTACTGTTAAACCCCTAATATATATATATGGGACAGTTGAAGACTGGAAATATGTTGCCTGGTCTGATGAGTCTCGATTTTTGTTGAGACATTCAGATGGTAGAGTCAGAATTTGGCGTAAACAGAATGAGAACATGGATCCATCATGCCTTGTTACCTGTGCAGGCTGGTGGTGGTGGTGTAATGGTGTGGGGGACATTTTCTTGGCACACTTTAGGCCCAAATTGGGCTAGTGCCAATTGGGCATCGTTTAAATACCACGGCCAAACTGAGCATTGTTTCTGACCATGTCCATCCCTTTATGACCACCATGTGCCCATCCTCTGATGACTACTTCCAGCAGGATAATGCACCATGTCACAAAGCTCAAATCATATCAAATTGGTGTCTTGAACATGACAATGAGTTCACTGTACTAAAATGGCCCCACAGTCACCAGATCTCAACCCAATAGAGCATCTTTGGGATGTGGTGGAACGGGAGCTTCGTGCCCTGTTTGTGCATCCCACAAATCTCCATCAAATGCAAGATGCTATCCTATCAATATGGGCCAACATTTCTAAAGAATGCTTTCAGCACCTTGTTGAATCAATGCCACGTAGAATTAAGGCAGTTCTGAAGGTGAAAGGGGGTCAAACACAGTATTAGTATGATGTTCCTAATAATCCTTTAGGTGAGTGTACATACATATACAGTACATATATGATATGATATATGATATAAATAACTGATAAATATATATAAACAGTTGGCAAAAGAGATTTGAGATCCAGAGTCTGATGAGGAACAAATCCACAATCCATCTTCAGGGTTTTTTGTGACAGGTGCAGATTCACCCAGACAGAGACGAGCTCATCCTGAGTGACACCTGTGCTGTTTGCCACAAATGCAAAAGAAAACAGCTATGAAATCCTAATCCTATTATGCAGTTTTATAGCTAGTAAGAAAAATTTATGGCCAGTCATTTTTCTCAATTCACCCACCAGTGGCAGGAATAGCAGATTGCCTTTTAATCATAATAGCATTTTCAATCTCTCTCGCATTGATTTAAGCCGTGTCATATCTCTGTGACTAACCCCCTTCTCAAATGTTTTTCATCAATAGTTTTGCATAATTACTATCCTATTGCAAATATAATTCATGATATATCAAGCGCCAATATGCTGTGCTCCTCTTGTAAATGAGGCTGTTATCTGCTAATTTCTTTCTTTAGAAGCGTGATGCAAACACTCGTATTGGTTTTTGTCGCGACAGAATGAAACCGCGAGGTGAGCACGCATCGCTTTTGTTTCATAAGCTGATGAATTTGTATATGAATTGATTTATTCAGGGACCCCTGTCTGAAGCTGAATCAATTGAGAAAATTAAACATGCACACTCTGTTCTAAAACCTAGTGAGCTGCCTTTCAGTTTACAGTCTTCTTAGGCAGCATTCTAAGCGTTATAGACGCTCATAAGTGATGCTGTGCATCATACAACCGGCGCATCTCACACAGAGCAAAGGAGACTCGATTTACAACTGATTACAATAGAATTTGGAGTTGGTATGTTGCTAAGATAACAGTAAAATCAGAGTTGTTTTAGTAACATTTAAAGGTGACCGATTATGCCCCTTTTTAAAATGTTTCTAGAGTCCAATTTTGGTGAGCCGTGTGAATTGTCGCTTCAGCTGACAGGAGCGTCACCGGTGTGTCTTCTTCTGGTTGGATGTGTTGTGTGTTCAGAAGCTTCGGTTGAAACACATGGTTATTTGAGTTACTGTAGCCTTTCCATCAGCTCAAATCAGTTCCTCTGACCTCTACAAGGCATTTTCACCCACAGAATTGCCGCTGGATATTTCTTTTTCGGACCATTCCCTGAGAGATGAGAAGGTTGAGCGAGAAAGTCCTCATGGATCAGCAGTTTCTGAAATACTCAGACCAGCCACGACACGTTCAAAGTCACCTAAATCACCTTTCTTCCTCCTTCTGATGCTCCGTTTGAACTTCAGGGCCGCGTTCCAGTTAGTTTTTAATGCCCTTCCCTCCCTAACTTCCCTCAGTCTCGTTGATCCGGATGAACGCCATTGCTTGCGTTGCATGAGTGCCCACTACTGAACTGAAATGTCTGAAGCCCTTGATCACTTGGAATCTGCTATGGAGTTGATTTATTATTTAATTTTTTGGTTACACTTTATTTCACAGTGCCGTAGTGACATTGTAATTACTCAAATAAGTACTGAGTACTATTAATCAACTACATGTACTTACTATAGAGCGACAGTTAGGGTTAGGGTTTGGTTTAGGGTTCGTTACTTGTAATTATGCATTATTTACTGACTGTTATTACTATAGTAAGTACATGTAGTAACGTGTAACTACTGTTAAAATAAACCTTAAAATAAAGTGTTTTTAATTCACTGAAAGAAATAACGGGTACACTTTATTTCACAGTGCCGTAGTTACATTGTAATTACTCAAATAAGTACTGAGTACTATTAATCAACTACATGTACTTACTATAGAGCTACTGTTAGGGTTAGGGTTTGGTTTAGGGTTCGTTACTTGTAATAATGCATAACTGACTTTTATTAATATAGTAAGTACGTGTAGTAACGTGTAACTACGGCACTGTAAAATAAAGTGCTACCGAATTAACATTTTAGTGAATCAGCTAAAAGAACCAACATCATCAGAGTCATTTGTTTGATTCAGTAAAAAAAAATCCGATTCATAACAGTCATTTGTTCGGGAATGAGTTTTCTATTCTGATTGGCTGTATTTTTTTATTCACTGCTGCCGGCTTCAGACTTCACATTCATTTTGTCTGTAGTAATTACGATTACAGCACTGTAAAATAAAGTGTTACCAATTTTTTTTCCTTTATGAAGCCATTTAATGCAGCATTCTATATGTATATATGTGTAGTCGACTAGTCGGTATACCTCCTACTAGTCGACACTGAAAACAAGAGTCGACTACTCGAGGGAAAAGACAAAACAAAAAAAAGCATGATTTTATCATTTAAATTGGTATGAATTTAACATGACATTTAAAACATTTTAAATAAATGAAAGCATTTTGAAAGACGAACTCTACTGGAAGGAGCATCTAACGAAGACACACTGAGAGGCGCTTTCCCAAACTCTATCGGCTTGTTTGTCGTCATCTCTGTGACTTCAGTTCCTGCCGAGCGCGCTTTTTCAAGTGCAGGTTAATGGTTAATCGCCTCAGGTCCCGTCTTTCACCGGACCACGTTGACATGTTAATTTCACTGCCATCAAACATGGTCTGAGTGAGTAAAATGGGCATAGTTGCATTGTTTTGTTTTTAGACGATATAACCTACATGAAGTATGTTTTTAAAAGCCGTTTAATGCTATTCCTTGATTATTGTTTTTGACTTTGGTTTTTAATATGTTGGCTAACATTACATGAAGATGAAGAATTCTGTCAGGCTATTGATTAATTTTCCATTCTGCATTGCCGCAGCTGATTTGAATAAATAAGCTATGTATTTGGCTGACATTGAGTGTGTGTTTTTTTTGTTTTTTGTTTTTTTTTACAACCGCCTAAATTAAATTATGATAACGTACGGCATAATGATTAACGTTACCTATTTTTAGTGGAATTCATTTAGAAATTTGACAGTGTGATTCATAGATTAAGAATTTCAAATATAGGCTTAAATACACACGCACAGGTTTTTTTTTCTTACCATTTTTTGGGTGTTTCTTGCTTTTTGACTAGTCGACTTGTCGGATAAAAAACGTCCGTTTAAACAAAAAATCAAAATAGCGCACATCCCTAATATATGCATGTTTTAAATATTAAAATGATCAGAGTTGTTAATTAAATGCGACATGTGGTGGCGTCACAATCGTGTTGCATTGTGGGATATGGAGCTGCCTTAAGTGGACACATGAATTAGTCTGGCTCCCTCGGTCAAAATCGAGGGAGCGAGGGTCTGTCCATATAATCTCCAAGTGGAACGCACTTCAAGTTCACGAGTGCATGTCTAAAACTGAAGTGGAACACAGCCCACCAGATCCTCTCGTTCATGTCTACATGCACTGAGTTGCTGCCATTGGCTGATTAGATATTTGCATTAACAAGCAGTTGAACATTCCAAATAAAGTGGCTGGTGAGAGTACATAGTACATTTACATTTAGCAGACGCTTTTATCCAAAGCCACTTACAAGTGAGGCAATCAGGGGTTAGATCATGGTATCAAAGGTGGAGAGAGTGCTGTTTGTTTACAATCCCCACTTTCAATTCCTGTCGACATGGGAATCGAACCAGTAACCTTCAGGTTAAGAGCCTGACTCCCTCACCATTAGGCCACGACTACCCAATATCACACTGAATGAATTATAATGCCTTATACGATTGTCTTCTCTGTGAAGGATACATGTGAATTCATCCAAAACAATGTATTTTTTCAAGGCGGCACAGCTTTGGGAACACCCTTTGTGTCACCAATGAAGCATTAAGAGGCTGTCTGTATAGGCAGCTCACGTTTTGGAACAGAGCCACTGTTTTAAATACCTTTTTAGTGTTACTGACTCTCTCTTTAGCTCAACAGCCAAATGCAACAATGATGAGCATTGATGGGAAAATAAATAAAGAAAAAAAAACTGCTTTATGTAATGCTAATTGATTCAACAGGTGCGCTCATTTGTGTGATTGACAGGCGATCACCATGGCAACAGAACAGTGGGATGACAGCCAGAGAGACTCACAGAATCCCACACAGTACTTAGAGGCTGTCAGTCACACACACAAGTATCGACACATCTGCCAAACGCACGGCAATCCAAATGTTCACTAAACGATAGAAAAACGATTCTCTCCAGCATCCGCTTCGCAAATGATTCACTGTCTGTTTACACGCGCACCAATAGTGCGATAATTGCCAAAAAGAGTAGGAAACACTCAGGTGAAGATGTTTAAATGATGTGAGGAAACCTTCAATTCAGTTTAAACTCTACTTGTTGCTTTATTTGTCATTTTGTGCCCCATACAACAAAAGAAAAAATGTTAAATTCAGAAGTTTGCTGTTGTTTGTGTTTTCCAGCTTACCTTCCTCATTTTCCACAAACACTCAAAAAACGCCAATATTGGCAGAAATACGCAGCAGACGGCCTTTTAACCCCTCAGCATTCTACTGTACCACCCGTGGGACAAATACCTTTAAGAGAGAGACCTTTTTATCATAACAGCATTTTCAATCTATTTTGCATTGATTTAAGTCTGCTGGTCTAGAAACTATTTTCTCTCAGATATTACTAGTACATTTTCACAATTAGGTACTACTTAGTTATTTTCTTTATTAAATAGTAGTTTTATCTTTGCTTTAAAAAATTATCTATCTATCTATCTATCTATCTATCTATCTATCTATCTATCTATCTATCTATCTATCTATCTATCTATCTATCTATCTATCTATCTATCTATCTATCTATCTATCTATCTATCTATCTATCTATCCATCAGTACATCCATCATCCATCAGTCCATCCATCCATCCATCCATCCATCCATCCATCCATCCATCCATCCTTCCATCCATCATCCATCCTTCCATCCATCATCCATCCTTCCATCCATCCATCCATCCATCCTTCCATCCTTCCAGCCATCCATCTATCCATCCTTCCATCCATCCATCCATCCAATTATCCTTCCATCCATCCATCCATCCATCCAATCTATCTATCTATCCATCCATCCATCCATCCATCTATCCACCCATCCTTCCATCCATCCATCTATCATTCCATCCACCCATCCACTCATCCATCCATCCATCCATCCATCCATCCTTCCATCCATCATCCATCCACCCATCCATCCATCCATCCATCCATCCATCCATCCATCCATCCATCCATCCATCCATCCATCCATCCAATTATCCTTCCATCCATCCATCCTTAAATCCATCCATCCATCCTTCCATCCATCCATCCATCCATCCATCCATCCATCCATCATCCATCCATCCTTCCATCCATCCATCCATCCTTCCATCCATCCATCCATCCATCCATCCATCCATCCATCCATCCATCCATTTCCATCCATCCATCCTTCCATCCATCCATCCATCCATCCATCCATCCATCTTTCCATCCATCCATCCATCCATCCATCCATCCATCCATCTATCTATATAGATAGATAGATATTTTTTAAAGCAAAGATAAAACTACCATTTAAAAATTATAACATACTAAGTCGAAATTATGCAATGTAAATTATGACAAGTCATGACATACTAAGAAATAACTTTGACTTTTATGTCATAATTATGACATAGAATGATGAAATTATGAGATCAAGTCAGAATACATACTAAGTCACAATTATGAGATAAAAAGTCGAAGGTGATGAACCAATTCATAGATTAAAAAGTCAAAATCATGTCGACTGTTTTATGTCATAGTTATGAACTTTTTAGATTTAGAATGTCATAATTTCTCATTTGTATTGTCATGAATATTTAAGTCAGAACATCCACTAGTATTTCATTATTATGATTTTCCTTATATGGCGAAATGGGCTTCCATATATTGCAAATATAATTCATGATATGCACCGATTGTGCCAATACGTTTCATCAATGACATGCACTTTTCAAAAGTGCAAAAAGTGAATTTTCATGAAATATCAATCGCATGTAGACGAGCTCAAAGCTAACAGACACGGTCTAAGTGGTACTTTCATTATATTTCACTAGATTTAACAATCATGTTATGGATGATTATGGAAAAACCCTTCCAGCATGCTGGAATTTACTACATTTTTATGTCACTTTTCATTTTATAGTTATGTGAAGACAATGTGATGACAAAATCTGTTTTGATGGCCGTTAATTGTTTTTATTGTTTTAACTTGGTTTAGAAAAACATGTCTAATCTGTTGAGGGGATAAAAAAAAAAATGACAGGCAATAAATGGGAAAAAATAGTCAAAATTAAAGATGTAATTATATTGGACTAATGCAATTCCTCTGTTGCCTGATTGCTGAATTTTTCCTTTTTGTGTCTTATCTACATGCTGCAATACAGGCAGTGAGATAAACATCTCTTCAGTATGTTAATAAAAGATCAGCTTCTACTACCAACATCCCATATATTTACCCTGTTAAAAAAACATGCCGAAACATATTTCAGCAGAATAAGCAGCCGCACCGGAAGACACAGCCATACCTGAAATCTAATGAGAGCTGATGCACTAAACATGGTAAATTCCCTAGGAAACATTGAAAACCAACATTTCCTCCAGCTTCTACAGGCAGGATTCAAGCTAGGCCCGAACTCATTCAAATCTGACTTGCATTGCCGATAGCAGTCACCCCCGTCCCATTTGGCATGCATTGCAAATCATCCAGCAAAGACATGTATATTCATGAACAGGAAATACAAGTCATATCTTGAACCTCAGGGAGACATTACAAACCAGAGAAATAATTACACAAAAACAACCAGAAGATACAACGTATATGGTGATTTATAGTTCGGTGGGGGGCAAATCTGTAGTAGAGGAACAATGCGAAGACACCTATTCATCAAAGTGGTGGCATCCATTTCTTCTAGCCGCTAGGTTTAGCTTTCTGCGGTCTACTCAGTAAAGAGAGCAATTACACTGTCCTCTATACATCAGAGAGGAAGGGCTGTGATTTATAGTCCCACACTGATCTGAAAGCAGGGTGCTCAAATGCCTAACCAATAAAGACATTTCTACTTTAACACATGACACTTTCAATTTACAAATCTGCATTTCTATAGAAACCCTCAAAGTGGCACGAGTGCAGTACGACTCTCATTAAAACTTTAATCTAGCGATGGTTAGATGTAAATAACGTCTTTCGGACTTTACATACAGCACAGAAGGACACATTTGTACACTAAAAAACATGAATACACTTTTTTTTGCAGAATGACAGGACTGAAATAAAGAGCTAAAGTTAATTATTTTTAAACGAGAGGCTGTCGGTTATCTTTTGTGAGGACGTCAGTGTTGCTATTATCTATTAAAAAAAAAGCTTTCGTTAATCGACCCTTCGCAAACAGTTTGATTGACAGGCGATCTGACCAATCATAACCCCTGAATCGGCCAAAAAGCAAGTCAGGAGAGTTAGTAGATTAACGTTGGTGAACTTGAACTTTTATTTTTCACTTTGTGAGAACTTGATGAGTGGCATGAGAGCGCATGACTTGTCGGACATAGCAACAGTAACTAAAGGGGGCGGGTCTTTGCGAAACGGTCAATTGGAGACTCAAACCAAAGTGAAATGATTTAAAATTCACTCCTTTGTTCACAGTAACTAATTTAGCATGAGATTTTACCTAAAAAAATTAATACATGCTGTATATGCTGGAGACATAAAAATACACTGAAGGACTTGCCAATGACATCCATCTATGCATGTTTACGCAAACCAATAATTAAAACAGACAGAATGCGTGATTGCGTCCCGTGTGAACGGCCCCTCAGGATGTTATGTTTGAAGATGCACAGAAAAACACATATTAAGAAAAGCATACAGTGAGAGATTATTAAATAATGCATGCAACCAGAACGGAGCGTCGAACACGCACACAAACACATACACGCGTGCTGTCTGTGTTTTCCCATTTGGCTCGGATCATCATCTTTCCATTTGAAAGGCTCCGTTTATCCTGGCTGGCATTTAATGATGCATGAAGGTCTCGGGAAAGGATGTCTTCTCCCCTCTTGAGGATGTCCCTTTCCCACCAGATTTCTAATTAAAGCTGGCCTTGATAAGACCTCTCTGCGTGACGCCAGACTTTGTGTTTTCAAACGATAACGCATAATTGAATGATTACTGGTAGACAACTCAGACAAACACTTTTTTCTGGAATCGCACAGATGCGAACCGAAGGAGATAAAGGCAAAAAGGCTGACATAGCACAGTGTGATGTCCAGGCTTCAGGCAGTCTTAATGTACTTCTCTCAGGAAAAAAACAAAAACAACAAGTTTAAAGCACATCACAAAGCTCTTTCTACTGTCAAAACTGCAATTAAATGTGAAATAAAGAAAGTAGGTTCCCGAAGCACTAAGTCTAGAATGTTACAAGCATGTAAGCAGTTCTTAAACTCCGAGACACGCTCCCAAAAGAACCGTTATCTAAGAATCAGACCACTCCATAACTCCATTAAGTGCAACTTTAATGCATCTTTCCACTTGCCTTCAGTTTATTAGATGATATTAATGCATTTTGATTACTGTACATTGTATTCAAGAACAAAAAATGCTCTTAAATTCTAATGTCAGATTTCACATCATAAGTTATTGAACCAGTATATAGTTCGAAATCATGTTCTTGCAAATTATGATAGGAAATGATGGTTTATATTTAATCATTATTGAAGCTTAGATCAGGGTTATTAGTGAACTGAATATTTTGATTCTTGAAATACAATAAATGTTAACTGAAATAAAATATTATATGTGAAACTTATTTTATTTCAGATGGAAATTAAAGGGGTCTCTGATTATGATTTCAATTTTTTAATTTTAGTTAGTGTGTAATGTTGCTGTTTGAGCAGAAACAACATCTGTTCAAAATTACAATGTTCGAAGTTCAGGGAGAAAAGGGAGATATTTCACTGTTTAAGGACTACAACAAACGGCTGGTAGGGACTACAACAAGCTTTTTCCTAGCTTAGTGACATCACTAAACCTAAATTTACATAAACCCCGCCCACGAGAACACACAACAAAGGGGGTGGAGCCATGTTGGGCTGCTTTAGAGAAGAGGAAGAGTTGTTGTAGTCGAGTGTTGTTGATGACGTCATTTTACGCCGGACTGCCTCACAAACGAGGGTCAATTCAAGGAAAAAAGATGAACATGACGACACACGAATCAACTCCACAGCAACTACATCAATTTATCCACTAACCGTTCAGAAACGTCTAAAAGTTGGAACTTCTTCCTGAGTCTCTTCATCAGTTTGAACAATGTAAGGATGAACACCGTCTGCGTGAGACTCTCCAGCTTTGTTGTTGTTGAGCTGTTAAAGCTCCGCCCTCTTCTGGAAAGGGGGCGGGAGCAGCAGCTCATTTGCATTTAAAGAGACACTCACAATAACAGTGTGTTTTTGCTCACACCCAAATAGAGTCAAATTTGACAAGCTATAATAAATGATCTGTGGGGGATTTTGAGCTGAAACTTCACAGACACATTCTGGAGACACCAGAGACTTATATTACATCTTGTAATAGGGGCATTATAGGTCCTCTTGAATAATAATTAAAAAAAAGCCTTAAAATTACTAAAAGTGTAACTAAAATTAAAAAGAAACAAAAAATAAAAAATAAAATAAAAAAAAAATAATTCAAACTATTAATAAAAACTATAATAGTATCTCAGTGATGTTGTAGATTTCAAGATTTTGTCCATTGCAACATCTTAAAATAATCCACATCGCGTTTACACACTGACTGATTCATGTGAAGTTGATCATTACATTTCCAAAATCATATTTTACCAAACCTACATTTCCATTTATTCATTTATGCAAACCATATTCAGTGGGAGCTAAATGTTTCAACTTGCAACATGCAGAGAAGTTAACGTGCATTTCCCATCTGGCAGGATTTTCATGTTGGAGAGAAACTATTGAAGATATTGGCAAATGTTTTGGCCTTCTTCGGGCCTGACAGCTCCCATAATGATGCACTTCAGCTCTGCTTAACAGGCGATCCACGTGCTGCTTTAGGAAACAAGTGCTGGCTCCATCACAAAATGATGTAGGTTATTTGATCTTAAGATCTCGAGAGCGTGTTTTGTAATGTTATCAGGAAACCTGGCCAAAGCCTTTTAAAAAAATGAAAGAACTGTGTAGGAGTGAAGCCTGTCACCAGCCCTTCCCCTGGTAGTCATTATTGGTAATGGGCGGCATTATTTCTCGGGCAGAACCCGACCTGTCTGAACCAGGAGCAGAACGCAATTCATCTCAAAGTCATAAAAGTCACCCTCTCTATGCGCTGTAAAATTTCTCATGACATGAGGCTTTTTCCTTATGAAGTGCAGGATCTGTCATGCGTAACAGAGAAATCAGACATTTTAAACTGTTGAATTAATAAGAAACAACTGAAATCAACATTGGCCATATTTATTTTTTAATAAAATAGCGTTGTGTTAGTAAAATGTTTGAATATCTTTGACAGAAGTGCTTGCCAATGCTGCTTTAATTTGATCAATACAGTAAAATATTGTGAAATATTGAATTTTTTTCTATTTTAATATATTTAAAATGTAATTTTCAGCATCATTACTCCAGTCTTCAGTGTCACATGATCCATCAGAAATCATTCTAATATGCTGATTTGCTGCTCAAGAAATATTTCTTATTATTATTAATGCAGAAAACAGTTTTGAAGCTTCATATTTTTTTCAGGGTCCTTCAATATCATATGATGTACAAAAAAAAAAAAAATTGAAATCTTTACTGTCACTTTTGAGCAATTTAATGTATCGTTGTTGAATAAAAGAGTTCAGTTTCCACAAACTTTTGAAAAGACTGCACTCAATTCTAAATAAAAATATTGCGTCCACATAATCATTTATAAAAATGTAACGACTTTCTCCACCTTTGAAACGAATTACCTATTACCTAACGCCCACTTTTCCATAAATATCCTGTTGAATATCACGTTTCACTCTAATCAAAAGCATCACCTTTTGGTCAGATTTAATTGCAAGCACACGCAGTGTTTTGAGGCGTCCTGTCAAGCCATCAAACAGAATTAGCTGCATGTTTGAGCTCAAGAGTAAATCAGGTCCTGTCCGCGCGGCTCAATGTCTGATTTGAACCTCGTGGATCAAACGGTTATCTTTATTTCAGGAAGTTATCCAAGCAGATCAGCGAATGGGTTTCTAACTACAGTAATCTTCTCCTGTGCCTTTACCTTTCTCAGCTTCACAGATTCTGAGCATGAATCATTTTGGATTGTATTTTTATTAAAACTAGAGAACGGAGATCACAACCTTGATTTGACTTCCTCTCCCTATCTTTATGTAAAACACATCATGCCTCATCTGAACCAAAACAGCAATTTTTCTAAAGCACGTCGAGAGCAGTCAACACAGGCTGTAGCCTTGAGCGCTGGCTCACAGTCGTATCTTATTATATTCAAATCTGCCTTCCAAAATATTTCCTGCTCAAATGCATCCGTTCAGCACAAATTCCACTGTTATTGATGAACAAACAGCGGATCAAATCATGAATTTAAAAAATTGAATTCCTCATTCTTAATTAACCTCCATTACGTTTTCACACATTACATTTTTTTTTGTCATTACTGGATAAGGAATTTAAACGGAGTTCATCTAATCTTGCCAATTACAACGCCAGAGCAGGGTCATATAAACGGCTGCTTATCTCCTCATCTCCACCTTCATGTCCATCTCATCACTGATTCGTTTAGGACGTCCAGTGATTGTACTTACTGACATTAACGTGAACTTGTGAAAAAAAGGTTCCATAAATATTGCATATAATTTCTAGCCAATTAAATCTCAGCATAGCTATATGCATGGTCATTACAGACATTTTCATTAGATGTTATTAATTTACTTTTCTAATAACTTTCAATTAACTTTTGATTGATTTACTTTAGACTTATTTTTTTTTTTTAAATATTGTCTAAATATCTAAATATGTCAATAAAATAATATTTTTAAATATTTAATACATTCTAAATTAAATTAATATTTAATAAATTTCAATTCAATTAAGTAAAATCAATTGCATTGGCACTTAGTTTCAGCAAAAAAAAATTAAATATTTAATAATAATAATAAATAAGTCACACCAAGATTCAGACATCAGACTAACTGCAAGAATGAGCAATTAAATACTCATTAAGATGATTTTAGGCAAAATGGCTGAAAAATCATAAATATTGTCCGTAGTAAAATGAAATGGTTGTAGAAAAACACCAAAACAGTATTTAGAAAACACTTCCATCTATCGACAAGAAATTGGTAAATTTTTGCAGACATGGTCTAAAGATGATACTATTGATTTTTGTGAAAATCTGAGGAAGGAGGAGTTAGAAAAAGTAGGTTTTTAAAGAAAATCAACATGGCGGACATGAAGTTTGACCGACCATGGCAAAATTGGTAACTGAGTTTCATTCCAATAGGCAAAAACTATTAGCATTTTTTAAAATTTCACTACAATTTTTGAACACAAGGTGGCGCTGCCCCGAAAGTTTTGAGCACCTTCAGGGCATGGTGCTGGTTTGTAACGATACGCCAATGCGTTCGTAAAATAGAGCATTTATTGTTTGACTCGGCATGCCGCACCGAATCCAAAAAGACCGGTTTTGTGGTTTTGGCCAAACCTACAGATGATGGTCTGTAGATGATCTGGTTCAGTTTTTGTGTAAATCGAAACAACGGCCTAGGAGAAGTTTGAAAAAGTCGTTTTTTTTCTGAAAATTCAGAAAAAATTTCATCAGAGAATAAAGCCTATACGTTTCAAAAGTTCTTAGCATAACGAGAGCGCAAAATTGGACAGTTGGTGGCGCTAGAGGGATTAAGTTCCAAACTCAAATACTGAGGTTAATGTTGAGACTGTCTTCTATCTGTGTGCCAAATTTCATAACTTTCCGCGGTTCTATGGGCTGCCAAGAGTGGAAGAAGAAGAAGAAGTAGATAGAATAATAAGAAGAAGATTAACTCAAACGAATACTACGTTCAGTGCTTGGGCCCTAGTAATTACCACTATAAGTCAATACCAGGGCTGGGTTGGTTACTTTTAAAATGTATTTCACTACAGTTTACAAAATAAATGGATTAAAAAGTCATTTGTAACGTATTTCGTTACATTACTCAAGTTTAGTAACTTCATCTAAATACTTTGGAATACTAATAAGTGTGGAACAAACACAAAAAAGGCAATTACAAGTTTTTATCTCAGAATTCTGACTTTTTCCCTCAGAATTGTGTGATATAAAGTTGCAACTGTGAGTTATAAAGTCAAAATTATGAGATATAATAATTAAAAATAATAAAGTTTTTGACTTTTATCAATATTGCGAGTTTACATCTCATAATTCTGACTTTATAACTCACAATTGCAACTTTATATCAGACAATTCATAACACACAATTTATGAGATATAAACTCGCAATATTGAGAAAAGTCAGAATTATGACATTTAACTCACAAACTAAATTCACGATTGCAAGAAAAAAGTCAGTATTGCAAGTTCATATCTCCCAATTCTGACACTGTACAATTGTGAGTTTAAATCTTGCAATTCTGAGAAAAAGAAGTCAGAATTGTGAAATACAAACTCACAATTGTGAGGGAAAAAAACAAATTGTGAGAAAAAGTTGCAGTGACGAGTGAATTATAAAATGACTCACAAAACATGAAAACAGTCGTGGATCATCAGGTCATGACAGGACAGTTAAGTTGACAGTTTTTTTTTTAATAAATTCAGTCATTTTGTCTTGTTCAGGACAGAACTAAATAAAAATAACAAAATTATGATCCCTCTTAAAAGTATTAAAATGTTGGTGAAACTTAACTCCGCTTTTTCAGACTGTCAGAGTCAGAGAATCACCAATCGCTGTTTAAATGACATTAAAACTCAAAGTAATCACTTTGGTAATCTAAAACACTTTTCAGATGTAACTGTAATCTGATTACCACCCATTTAAAATGTAACTGTAATGAAATACAGTGACTCAAATTTTGTATTCTAAATACGTAACTAAGTTACTTGTATTTCATTACTCCCCAACCCTGGTCAATACACAAAATTTTAAAATATATTTTCTATGAGGGTTACCAGTAGATTGAAACAACATATTTAAACCTGTGACAAACTGACTCATAGTTTACGGTAGACGTCTAAACCAATTTTAAGAGTACGGTTTCAGTCAAAACAGCTCAAACATGCATTTTAGTCTGGGACTAGGCTTAAGCCTTGGCTGTGAAAATAGAGGAATGTGCCCCCCCCCCCCCCCCAAAAAAAAAAATTACCAGAAATGAATTTCTAAAGTGGCATAAAAAAGGACATATGAAATGCTCCTAGCAACAGATCGATACAGCAGTGCCCTTGTGTGCCATCATCTTTCAGCATTTGAGTGTAATACATAGTTTTCCATTCACTCTTGCAGCCTGGAGGAGCATCTCGGAGCCCCCGGTGCCCTTCGGAATGCTAACTAGCCCAGCAATGTGCCAAAATAAAGTAAAACGGCATCAGCAATCTTACCTAAAACAAAGGCCAACAACATGTGCTTTATGTGCAACAGTCTGATTGACACAATAACATTAGCACACGCTCATCATTTACATATTCCAGCTTCGGGGTTTAAACTAAATTGGGCCTTGTGAGCACCAGGCAAGAAAGAAAAAAAGAAAAAATCAATCAGACGATTAAATGAGTGCAGCTACATTAAGCTGAATGAAAAGTTTTGATAGATTGCAGCAAAGCGGGGAAGCCAAATAAGCTCATAAAATGTGCATTAATGTTACATTATTCCATACAGTGGGGATTTGTTATGGAGGCAGTGTTCATTTTCTGAGCTTCCTGATTAACATCAACATGCTTTTAACACATGCCTTTTGTCAGATTACTTCATGAATTTTATTGTGAAAGCAGCACTATGATTTTATATCCATAAAAAAAGTATTATTATATTCTGCCTGGCCATAAAACAGTCGCTGTTTGGATTTAAATAGGCAAATGTTTCACTGGAGTCTATGACTGAATCATTATTGCAGTGATTATTATTATGTTTCTGACATGTTATATGTGTGGCAACAGTTCTTTTAAGCCTAAATGATGGAGTGTGATAGCATTTAATTTCATAAACAACCATTTAGGAAGATACATATTCCAGGATAACAATATCAAGATTAAACAGGCTCAAATTGTTTGTGAGGTAGCATGAAGAATCATTCTAAAACATGAATCGACCGTTCGTAAAGCCCCGCCCCCTTTAGTTACTGTTGCAATGTCCGACAAGTCATGCGCTCTCACGCCACACATCATGTTCTCACGAGGTGAAAAATACATAGCGATTTTTCAAGTTCACCGACGTTAATCTGCTAACTCCCCTGACTGCTTTGTCGGATTAAATGGCGGATTCGGGGTTATGATTGGTTAGATCGCCTGTCAATCAAACTGTTTTCGAAGGGTCAATTAATGAAAGCTTTTTTTTAATAGATAATAGCAACACTGCAATAGCAAAAATATATCCTGGAGCAAAGAGGACACTGACAACGTACGAAACAGTTTCATATTTAATATATCGTAATTTTTAAAGAAGTTTAAACAATAAATAGCGTCTAGTGTGTCTTTAATGTGTCGTGACAGATCGCTGTAGCTCCTCGAGAAGCGATCATCTCTTCATACTAGTTCATTTATAGCATCAAATAAACATGAATGAACATCAGAATGTTGTTTCAAGCGTGGAAAGATGTGAGTACACACAATTTATCAAGTTCAAGTTCACCAACGTTAATCTACTTACTCCCCTGACTGCTTTGTCGGATATGATAGCGGATTCGGGGTTATGATTGGTTAGGTCGCCTGTCAGTCAAACTGTTTGCGAAGGGTCAAATGCACCTCTGAGTTTAGACCCTAAATTCCTTAAAAGTCTTTGGGATGTGCTGGAAGAGAATTTTACCTCTTGCATTGTCGAATCAAAAAATGATGCACCGCTTGATGGAAATAAATATTCCATCATGAGGTGCATCAATTTTTGGTCAACTTTATCTTTGGCCGGGCAGCATATGTTAATCAGTCTCTAGAATAAATATCTAAACATCATGAAAAGATAAGAGTTAAGAGAGAATATATCTTAATACTAGTAAGATTATGTTTTCTTACCCCACAGTTTATCTCTTTTAAGCATAATCTAACAAAATGTATTTTTCAGATGTAGGTGGAGCGCACTGCATCGAGTATGCTAAAGATTCCTTTGCGAAGATGAAATCCAACCAATCGCAGAACATATAAATTAGCCAGGTACGCCGGAGAATCCAAACACAAATAGGACCGTATGTTTACCTAAGGGTTCTGTCACACAGCACCAATTACTTTTGAGCACCTGGCAACCCACATCATTCCTGAGCAGGTCATATGAGGGTGAGCTGCATCATCTGAGCCTCTTCACAGCAGAGTCACTATATGGAACGAAACACTAACTGAAGCGAAGTCACTGATGCTTGCTATTGCTGCTGTTTATCGTTGGGAGGTTTTATTGAGTTTGTTTCCACTGGCTGCCGCAAGTACTTAATATTTTGTATAAACACACTACCATTCAAAGTTTTGATTTTTTTAATAAGAAATAAATCAATCAATGGAAAAGAATCAATACGGTATGTAGGGATAGGAATATATCATAAATGTACAACACAGACATCAAGATTCATTATCACGACCGGACTATTACGACAATTTTAGGAATAAAGTCCAAATCACAGCACAACACATCAGGACTTCTGAGATCAGCCCCAAATCACATGCAGAACTCCGAGTAGGTGTACATATTGGATTTTACATGAAGAGAAGTGAAAATTGTGAAGCAAAATGGAGCAGCATGATGCAAAACTGTGCCTAAAGCATGCCGGCATAGCAGCAATAACGCTATTGTTATTGCAAACAGCGGAATGGCCTCATCTTTTTCTGAACGCACAAAGAGATGAATTCACTCAACAGTTGCGGTACTTTATTTCAATGGGAAAACTTATCCCCGAAATCCAGTTTAACTGAGTGATATCTATGCGTTTTTAAATTGGGTTCTTATTCAGAACCATTTCCATTTTTTTAAAAAATTCCGGAACCAAATGGCGGTTCATTCCGTAAATGGTTCTCACACAAGCATTCATTACTGAGAATGCATGTGCGTTCATGAGCTGTCTCAATACGTTTTCTGCTCGATGTACACAACAGCATCAACACAGTGAGTCTTTAATGAGAAATTACTTATTTACTTACTCTGATTACAGAATGAAAATGGTCAGTTCTTTTTATGCCGGGTTCAGACTACACAACATCAGCCATATTCGTCTATTTGATGTAGGGTGTCGTACACGACAAAAAGGCCGTTGGCATCCAAGAATCTTTGGAAGGCCATTAGGGCAAAAACGTGTGAAACTGTTGTGTTAATGCATAATTGCACGTTAACATGTAATTTGTGCGTTTACATGCAATTCACACGTTTTGGCCCTAATGGCTTTCCATAAGCATTGATTGCTTTATCTTAGTATAGAGAGTCATAGTAGACTTCACACTTGCTTCACACTTCAGTTCCACCTTCTCAATGACGTGTACTTACTATAGTGGTAACAGTAAATTATGCATAATTACAAGTAACTCACCAAACCCTAACCATAACTATAACTCTATAGTAAGTGTATGTAGTTAATTAATTGTTAATCATAGGGTGTCATTGTGATTTGTAAACGACAATGGGAATTGGGACACAAGAATCTATGGAAGGCCATTAGGACTTTCCATAAGCATCAATCACTTTATCTTAGTGTCTGCGATGCTTCACACTTCACTTTTCCTTCTTCTTAATGACGTCACACATGACTATGTGTAGTGGTAACAGTAAATTTTGCATAATTACAAAAAACTAACCCTGAATCAAACCCTAACTGTAACTAATAAGTGTATGTAGTTAATTAATTGTTAATGAGTATTTATTTGAGTAAGTACAATGTGACTACTCAAGAATCTATGGAAGGCCATTAGGGCCAAAAAGTGTGAAACTGTGGTTATAACACATAATTGCATGTTAACATGTAATTTGTGCGTTTACACGCAAATACACGTTAGTTTCACATGTTTTGGCCCTAATGGGGGTTGTCGTGGCCTAGTGGTGAGGGAGTCGGGCTTGTAATCTGAAGGTTGCCGGTTCGATTCCCATGCTGGCAGGAATTGAAAGTGGGGATTGTGAATAAACAACACTCTCTCCACCTTTAACACCATGACTAAAGTGTCCTTGAGCAAGACACCTAACCTCTAATTGCTCCCCTTGTAAATTGCTTTGGATAAAAGCATCTGCTAAATGATGAAAAATGTAAAAATGTAATGGCCTTCCATAAGAATCGATCGTTTTATCTCATATGGAGAATCATAGTGGATGACAATTGATGGTGTGTCTGCGATGACTCTTCAGTCGCTAGTTCCACCTTCTTAATGACATCACTCACCGCGTCAAACACGGCAAACGATGATTGGTCAGGAAGCAATGTGCAGTCTGACATATTATTAAAGTACGTTGAATGTTCGCCGGTTCCCGCCTCCTTCTTCCCGGGTTTCGGCACCAGTGTAACGCAGTTCGTAAGAACGGGAAGAAGGAGGCGGTAACCGGCGAACATTCAACGTAACTTTAATCAAATAAATAAACAAACAATAAAACGAAAGTAAAATGGCGGCAGTTGCTCACGGCGACTGCCTCCCACACAAACAAAATAAACCACAACATAAGGCCTGGTCCTCTCTCGTCCTTCACTGTTGTCGCTCCTCTTTTATGCTTCCGGAGCTCCTCTGTGAGAGATACGAGACCGGTGTAGCGCACAGCTGACGCTCATTATCTCTCGCGTCACCAGCCTCGCGCCGTTCCCTCACGGCTCTCGCCCGCCCTGCTCGTCACTTATGAACTGATGTTAAGTTTCATTCATGAATGTTTTCATTGTGAAAAAATCAATAATGTATTCCAATATAAATGTCCTTAAAAGTAAAAAAAAAAAAAAAAGACTCAGATCTGGAATCATTAAATTCCCTTTTCACTGCACCCCCACTGTCTTATTCAAAAAACTTAAACTATTATCCATTTATACATTTTTTATGGCAGCAGTAATTCTTCTCATGATGATCAAATTATGCAGAGATGAAACAACCTGAACTGGGTGCTAAAAAACACAGAATGGCCTAAATTCATTCAGATAACTCTCTTTTCATTGCATTTCCTCACTACAAATCCTCCCAAGTTCTGCTAGGCAAACGCTTGAGGTCATCCCAGCCAGTCTTCCGTGCAGTGGGACTAATACACAACGAACAACGAATACATTGCAAGCATGCAGGAGAGGAGCTTCCGTCCATTCGGCTGAACTGAACTGAAGGTAAATGAGCCTGAAGCCTCAGCCATGCGCAGAGCTTTCCAGGACATATTGCCTCTGCACGTTAGGTGTGAGATCTACGTGCGCAGCTCAAGCAGTAAATAAATCATTAAACATGTCTAAAACAATGACAGTCAACTTCTAGGAAAGGCAGAGGGAGAAAACACAGCAGTAGATCCAGTATGGCATAAGGATCAAGCAGTAGGCATAGTGTGCATTTCGTGTGCACATAACTTCAGTGAGTCCCAGCCACTTTAAACATATGGGGAGGGCCACTCCAGTACCATTAGCCTCTGTAGATAAAGTGCTGTGGACAAAGAGCACCTGAAAGGCTCTGAAATTGTACATGCTGAGCTACAGACAATAGATTCAGTGCTGGAGGAAATGGGGAAAAAAATGACATTTTTACCCGAGTGAGTTTGTGGTATGTTTATGAAAGCTTTTGCAACACTTCCACACGGTATACAGTTCCGTTCAAAAGTTTGGGGTCAGTAAGACTTATTTTTTTCCTTTGGAGAGAAATGAAAGAGATTAATACTTTTATTCAGCAAGGATGCATGAAATTGATCTAAAAAAACACAGACAGTAAGGACATTTATAATGTTACAAAAGCTTTCTATTTCAGATAAATGCTGTTCTTTTTAACTTTCTATTCCTCAAAGAATGCTGGAAAAAAATGTACACAACAATAAAATTCATTTTTCAACAGTTAATAATCAGAAATGTTTCTTGAGCGGCAAATCAGCATATTAGAATGATTTCTGAGAGATTATGTGACACTGAAGACTGGAATTAAAATATATTGAAATTGAAAACAGTTTTCACAATATTACTATTTTTTGCCTATTATTATTATTATTATTATTATTATTATTTACTATTTTAGATTAAATAAATGCAATAAAAGCCTTGGTGAGCAGAAGAGACTTCTTTTAAAAACATTAAAAAAAAATTTGTTTACAGATCTTGAGTATATATATATATTTCAGCTTCTTACAAACATTTCTCATAGTTTATCATTTATCATTATATTTTGCAAGGTATGGAAAAGTGTACATGCTGAGGAAGAACTTGAGAATCTGAGTCACAAATCAAACTCACACGGTCTCTAATTAAAACACAATAGTGACAGATGGAGCTCCCCAAAAAATGCAGATGTAAGTTATTGTCCAATTAAGTGTGCCACTCTTCCTCTACCTCGAAATGCAAATAAGCAAAAACTGCATATGGTGAATCATATCAAGCTTTATGCAAAGGAGTAAACTAAAGTAAACTATCAAAAAGCTGAACAACAATGACTAAATACAACCAAGATATCACGACTGCAGCTACAGCTGGGATGAAGATCGGTATAAACGAATATCATGCAATATAGAAATGTGTCAGACTGTAGACATAATGAGAAGTTCATCATTTATTTGTAATAATTTGATCTTTTGGTATACAAGATCCTAATAAAAACAGAAAATAATCAAAGTCAGAGTTTTTAAATTGTTAAAGTATTTAATTTATTGCATTATTAAAAACGATAATTTAAAGTATATATATATATATATATATGTTAAATTATTAAATAATTAAAATAAATAATTTTTAATATAAGTAAAAATATTAAGTTTTATTTGATTAAATGTTATATTTTCATATTTGTTATTAAACCATATAACCTTTTGTTATGCAAACCTAGAATTATACCAATTTTATTTATTTATTTATTTATTATTAAGACACAGTTTTAAATCATTTTCTTAGTCTGTTCATTCATTCATTTATACAGTTGCACCACCTGACATTTTGTGGGTTTAAGATAAGATAATGTGTATTATTTAAATGTACTAAAAATCAAATAGCTTTTATAAAATAAAGTGATATACGTCATGCATTTATCAAATCATTTTAAAAGGAAATAATGCACTCTGAAAAACATTTTTTATTAATATATTTAATTTGATTAAATATACATATTATATATATATATATATATATATATATATATATATATATATATATATAAAATATACTTATTTTATATATATATATATATTGCAATAGTTGCAGAATACATTATGCACAGGATTCTAAAAGGCTGATAATATATATCTGTACGCTGAAAATTGCATATTAATTTCAGCTCACAAAAAAAAAGAAAAAGAAAAAAAAAACACTTCTCTGCAGGAAGATCAGTCACGCACCTGCTACCAAAAAGAACATCTCACCTCTGATTTTAATTTATCATTCACTTCAATGGTGAACGCACGAGCAAGAGAGATATAGGCGTCTTATCCGTCGGGATGTAGTGGTGACAAATTAAACAAAGGATATCAAAAACGCTTATGCACGAAGGCAGATTACAATAAATCAATGTAGTTGCTCTATTTCGGGCGCCTTAATGCCGCGTAAGCCACTTTTAATGAACAACACGGAGCGCCAACCTTTTGCAAATGAAAACACAGCTGCATCCATATCCAATATCACAGGTGTTATTTGTAGATTGATTACAGAGTGAATCCTCTCTATAAACATTAGCTCACTCGAGGCCTGCCTTCTGCTTTCCTTCCAGCTAGGTCTGAGATTTGTCATCATAATTGCAATTCCTACAATAAAGGAACAGATCAATTTCAAATAAGGAGACTGTGTCTTCTCAAAGTACGCCTGAGAGCTCTCACACAGTCTCTTCAGAGTTTTTTCAAATGTGATTATTCCTCGGGAGTCCAGATCGGCTGTGGAAGTCAGCCAAGGTGAGAGCGATTCCTTTCCCACCGTTTAAAAAATACACAAAATCGTATGTGACAAAGCGTGGCGACAAAACTCCATCTAAGTATTTTAATAAGTCAAAGCTCTGGGGAGAATGAAGCATGACGGGAATTGATTGGGCCGATGGCTGGGACATGCTGTGATAAGAATATATATATGTACGCAGCGACGCCGCAGAATGCAGATGACTCGACAAGACAAACAATCGCGTCTCGAACGGAGAGACGCAGAGATATGAGAGGACAGAAGTGTGCAGATGTTGTGGAAAATGAGCGTCATCTGTTCCTCTTCGATATGTAATTGCCATATGGAGACTGTGTCTTGATAGGTCAGGATTCATCGCAGATGTAATTGCGATGGTCAAACAGACTACGCTCACTCTCTGGACATCAGTGCAAGGACGCGGGAGAGAGAGAGAGAGAGTGTGGAGGAATGTGGCTATTGATCGTCCACCTCTGTGGTCTAATCACACAACTGCAGTGATGGAAGTGCAGTCGTGTTGTGACAGGACGTCCAAACTAAACTATTTATAATGGAAATGGGCATGTGTCGCCACATTTCTATTGGGACAATTCTTTATATACTGTATATGTTGTTATATAATGAATTGTATCTTATTCATTTGATATTTAATTGTGCTTTTTGGAATAAAAAAGTATTGATGACTCATCTTGCATTCATGAATCAAAAAATCATGTTCTGAGATGACTAAAAAGAAATAGCAAATCATAACTCAAGACTGATAACTATAGCCTACTGAGTATTAAATAATTATTAAATAATAAAATAATAAATAGACCAAGTAAAGCCTAATTAGCCTTTATCAATAAATAAATAAATAAATACACAAATAAACATAAATAAATAATGTTATGTTAACTAAAGTCTACTAATGAAATATAATAAGACATTAACTAAGCCTAGTGGCTAATAAATACATAAATAAATAAACAAACAAATAAATATGACATTAACTAAATCATACTGGCTAATAAATAAATACATAAATAAATAATATGACATTAACTAAATTATACTGACTAACAAATAAATATATAATATGACATTAACTAAAGCCTACCGACTAAAAAAAATAAAAAATAAAAATAAATAAATAAATAAATAAATACAAAAATAATATGACATTAACTACATCATACTGGCTAATAAATAAATACATAAATAAATACATACATATATAGCGACATAATATGACATTAACTAAAGCCTACCGATTAAAAAAATAAAAAATAAAATAAAAATAAAAATAAATACAAAATAATATGACATTAACTATATCATACTGGCTAATAAATAAATAAATAAATACATACATACATACATAAATACATAATATGACATTAACTAAAGCCTACTGACTAATAAATAAATAAATGTAAATAAATAATGTGACGTAAACTAAAGTCTACTGACTAATACAAACATACACACAAAATAAACTTCGAAATGACCACACAAACTTCCTGTTTCAATATAAAAATATGTCAACACACATAAAACTGATTTACTAATGTAAATCATCTTTTGTTCTAGTCATATACAGTTGCTGTGACAATACTATCATTATCTGTGAAATCCATTAGCTACTTTTCAATAACCAACGCAAAGGTATGTTTATGCCAATGGATTTCAGATGAAAAAGTAGGAAATTAACATTTCACCGAAATGACACGTCCAGTCAAGATTCTCCAAAACCAGACCCAGATCCAGAGTCTGACGACTCAACAAGACACCGAAAAAGAGGAATTCGCTGCAAAAATCCTACTTTTACATGTATTGTCACCCAGGTGTTCATGCTAGACGGATTCAGTGACTTCTGGAAAACTGAGATATCAACCTGAATACATTTTTTTTTTTCATTCTTTCAGAAATAGCTTGAAAATTAACTACAAAGAACCAAACTTAATTAATTTAAACATGACGTGGAAATACTGAAATAGTATTTTCTTGTAAAGCAAAACTTGTTTAGAACTTAAAATATTTGACACTGTTTATGACCAATACGAATGAGCCCATAAGCTGATATAGTTGCTGTCGATTGTACTCTTTTTGTATGAAATCACATAAACATGCAATCAGAACACATTCATTCTGTAATACATTCCACATACTACAAAAATAAAATAATATATACACAAACGTTCGAAAGCTTCAGGTTGTTGTTTTTTTAAACTTTAAATGAATTATTTTTTTTTGTGGCATTAAATAAAGTAAAGACATTTATAATGTTATAAAAGATTTATATTTCAAATAAATGCTGTTCTTTTGAACTTTCTACGAAAAAAATACCAGTTTCCACAAATTATGAGCACAACATTAATAATAACAATAAATGTTTCTTGAGCAGCAAATCAGCATATTAGAAGGATTTCTGAGGGATCGTGTGACACTAAAAATTGATGACAGAAATAAATTTTAAAATCCATTTACATATAAAACAGTTTGGTAATAATGATAATATTTCAAAATATTTTGATAAACCTCTTTTCAATCATAATTATTCCACAATTTTGACCAGTAGTATATTTGTACATATTTTTTTCCTGTTTATATTCCAGGACCAGGGCTGGGTAAATTACTTTTAAAATGTATTTCACTACAGATTACAAAATACATGCTTTAAAAAGTCATTTGTAATGTATTTCGTTACATTACTCAAGTTTAGTAACTTAATCTTAAAACTTTAGAATACTTTGGAAAACTAATAAGTGTGGAACAAACACAAAAAAGGTCATTGCTAGTTTTTATCTCACAATTCTGACTTTTTTGCGTGATATAAAGTTGCAATTGTGAGTTATAAAGTCAGAATTATGAGATATAAACTCACAATATTGAGAAAAGTCAAAATTATTAGATATAAACTCACAATATTAAGTTTATATCTCCCAATTCTGACTTTATAACTTGCAATTGTGAGAAAAAGTTGCAGTGACGAGTGAATTATAAAATGACTCACAAACAACTATCACAAAACATGAAACTTTTTCAGACTGTCAGAGTCAGAGAATCACCAATCGCTGTTTAAAGGACATTAAAATTCAAAGTAATCACTTTGGTAATCTAAAACACTTTTCAGATGTAACTGTAATCTGATTACCACCCATTTAAAATGTAACTGTAATGAAATACAGTTACTCAAATTTTGTATTTTAAATACGTAACTAAGTTACTTGTATTTCGTTACTCCCCAACCCTGTCCAGGACCAACCCAAATCAACTCACACATTCATGATGGTGTGGTTCTGATCGATTACAATCCCATGATCAAGCGGAACAGCTTCAGTCTTAAAGGAACCAGCACGATTCCCACCGGCAGCCATTGTTTTGAAGAGGTTTTGCGTCGGGGACTTCTCACGAGTAACAAACAAAAATCCACTCAAAATATCGTGATGCAATAAGACATGACCACGGCCGTCTCTTCTGAATAATGTATCACTACAGTGAGCACATCCTCATCATCTCCCAGGAAATGTCAGAGCCGAAATCAGATTCCAAATGTCAAGTAAACATGAATCTCTTTGAAAGAGAACGCATTCCAGGCTCAGGAATATTGCCTCACTTCCTCGGCCTGGATTGATAAAACTGTTGGTCAGGATTGGCTCGACTGCATATTCTCCCACATTGTGGTGATGAGACCTGCAAGGGAACACTAAATAAAGACGAATTTGCTGGCTTGAGTCAAGACATTCTGAATTCTGCCGGCCAAGGACGGTCTCCCTCGAGGGACATCTCACACACTCCTCCAGTCAAACAGATGACTAAAGCCCTAAAGGCCAAATCTTTCCTCTCTCAACCATTTCAGGAAGTAGCTCGAATCTGATTGGCTGAGAGCCTTTTCCAGCCATGCGAAATTCTACCAGTACAGTTCCACCATCACTCCGCTCGCAGTGTTCCTCGCAGCAAATTTTACAAATACTACCGTCATTGTGTCACGGAATGTTTTTGTAACATAGTTCTTAAATATGGGAAGAAGGAGGCAGGAACCGGCGAACGTTCAACCAAAACTTTAATAAACTCAAAAACAAACAATAAAACGAAAGTAAAATGGCGGCAGTTCCTCACGGCGACTGCCGCCCACTCAAACAAAATAAACCACAACATAAAGTCCAGACCTGGTCTTCTCTCGTCCTTTACTGTCGTCGCTCTTCTTTTATGCTTCCGGAGCTCCTCCGTGAGAGATACGAGACCGGTGTAGCGCGCAGCTGACGCTCATTATCACTCGCGTCACCGGCCTCACGCCGTTCCCTCACGGCTCTCGCCCGCCCTGCTCGTCACAGTTTTTTTTTTAGGCGAGAATGTTATTTAGACCTCAAATATGCAACTTATATATAAAGAGAGCGCCTTGTTTCAAACAACGACCGATCCTGTACCCGCCGAGAACAGCTTCATCTCCGCCAGTCCTTCAGGGATTTGCTGCTGGATCTTATGTAGATAGTGTTTAAACATGAGTATTAATTCTTCACTTTCAAAGACACAAGAAAGATGCTGAAATGTACAATATTGACATATTTATAGCACTAAAACGTAAAAATGCTAACGTTTTTCCGCTAACCCTAACCCTATCCCCTTTTATCGTTTTGTAGATAAATGTAAGATCCCTAAACCCCATCCCGAACCTAAACATACCCATTTTATACAGAATGTTAAAAGAATAAAACATAATGGACAGAAATGTGTAGGAAAATGACAATTTTAGTAAAAATAATAACATTAAAACGATATTTTGAGCCACTAATCCTACACCTACCGCTAAAACTACCCATAAGCATTTCTTAAAGCAATACAGTTATAAATAAAAGAATAACAGATAAACAAGCGTGTTCACAATAATTTATTTATTGCAAAAAAATGTCAAAAGTGGTACCAAAAGCAGTTCAAATGGTGATCAGTCGCAGGTAATAGGTTTTTTTTTTTTTATGGTGAACAGAGCAGAATTTATTATTTTTAAATTTGTTTTAAAGTTATTAACAGTTTGCTTGTGTTTATTTTTTATTGTACAAACTTCTAATACTTTTATAATGGCTAATATAAATGTTTGTTTAAATATTATTTTTCAATAAAATATACGTTATATAAATAACATGCCGTATTTGGTATTTAGAAAGAGTCCGTTAGCAATTGTGATTTCGACTTCAGTGCTACATTATTACAAAACCAAATGGCAGCAAAGGCAGTAGCAAAGACTTTTATTTTGAAAGTGATCGACAAGGTTGTAAACAATGATGCTGTTAAATACCTTATGAGACGCAACTTACAAGCGCCATAATGGGAAATCTCCTGAACTCTTAAACGAACAAAGACAAAGATATTGCTTTCTTCAGAGAACATGATTTTCAAACTGATTTTGTGATTTTTAATATAAGACTGACCTAAATAATATCAGCTATATGAAGATAATACACTCACTTAGTCGATCTCGCTCTCATAATACTCTACTAGGCTACTCGTGTGATATAACTCATATAGATAATAAAATTGTAAAATACCAATTTATATATAAAATTAAATTTCAACCATATATAAAATCGTAAGATATGTATAAATAATTAAATAAAAATAATTATGTAAAATGTATAAATCTACAACATCTAAACAGCTCGAGTGCATAAGATGTGATTAAGGTGTCGTGACACTCTAGAAGGCACAACTGAAGATTGTTAGTAAATATCAACATCTGGGGCTGTGTGTGGTATCAGCAGTGTCAGTGTGTTTTTCAATGAGACGTGCTTCATTATCTGTGTGGCGCTAGACAGTTGTGACGTCTGTGGACAAGCAGGAGACTTTAGGCTTGAAGCCACACGCAGTCTGTCTTTCTGTTTATGTTGCGATAATGACCGTACATTATCCTGCTCATTAAATTAATACATGGACGTAAATTATTGTCTTGATATATCCCTTTTAAATTATTTTATATGAGAAGAAAGAGATCACAGTGATTTCAAAGGCAACAGACGAAGGCAAAATTATGGAAGGCCAGTATATTGAAAATTAAATAAATAATTAAACTTTGAAATATTTGTATTGGTAATAAAACAAACAAATAACTAAATTAATCATTAAATCAATTCATTTTAGCATTTTTTTGTATTGTTAAATCGAGGGAACGAAATAGTAAATTGTGCACGTTTTAATAAATTTAGGGAATGAAATAGTAAATTGTGCACATGTTTTAGTAAATCGAGGGAACAAAATAGTAAATTATGCACGTTTTAATAAATTGAGGGAACGAAATAGTAAATAATGCACACGTTTAAAAAAATCGAGGGAATGAAATAGTAAATTATGCACACGTTTTAAAAAATCGAGGGAATGAAATAGTAAATTATGCACACGTTTTAAAAAATCGAGGGAATGAAATAGTAAATTGTGCACGTTTTAATAAATTGAGGGAATGAAATAGTAAATTGTGCACATTTTAGTAAATCGAGGGAATGAAATAGTAAATTATGCACGTATTAATAAATTGAGGGAACAAAATAGTAAATAATGCACACGTTTTAAAAAATCGAGGGAATGAAATAGTAAATTGTGCACATTTTAATAAATTGAGGGAATGAAATAGTAAATTATGCACATTTTAGTAAATCGAGGGAACGAAATAGTAAATTCTGCACGTTTTAATAAATCGAGGGAATGAAATAGTAAATTGTGCACATGTTTTAATAAATCGAGGGAATAAAATAGTAAATTGTGCACATGTTTTAGTAAATTGAGGGAATAAAATAGTAAATTGTGCACATGTTTTAGTAAATCGAGGGAATGAAATAGTAAATTATGCACGTTTTAATAAATTGAGGGAATAAAATAGTAAATTGTGCACATGTTTTAGTAAATTGAGGGAATAAAATAGTAAATTGTGCACATGTTTTAGTAAATTGAGGGAATAAAATAGTAAATTGTGCACATGTTTTAGTAAATTGAGGGAATGAAATAGTAAATTGTGCTCATGTTTTAGTAAATCGAGGGAACGAAATAGTAAATTGTGCACATTTTAGTAAATCGAGGGAATGAAATAGTAAATTGTGCACATTTTAGTAAATCGAGGGAATGAAATAGTAAATTATGCACATTTTAGTAAATCGAGGGAACGAAATAGTAAATTCTGCACGTTTTAATAAATCGAGGGAATGAAATAGTAAATTGTGCACATGTTTTAATAAATCGAGGGAATAAAATAGTAAATTGTGCACATGTTTTAGTAAATTGAGGGAATAAAATAGTAAATTGTGCACATGTTTTAGTAAATCGAGGGAATGAAATAGTAAATTATGCACGTTTTAATAAATTGAGGGAATGAAATAGTAAATTGTGCACATGTTTTAGTAAATTGAGGGAATAAAATAGTAAATTGTGCACATGTTTTAGTAAATTGAGGGAATAAAATAGTAAATTGTGCACATGTTTTAGTAAATTGAGGGAATAAAATAGTAAATTGTGCACATGTTTTAGTAAATTGAGGGAATGAAATAGTAAATTGTGCTCATGTTTTAGTAAATCGAGGGAACGAAATAGTAAATTGTGCACATTTTAGTAAATCGAGGGAATGAAATAGTAAATTATGCACACGTTTCAATAAATCGAGGGAACGAAATAGTAAATTATGCACATTTTAGTAAATCGAGGGAATGAAATAGTAAATTATGCACGTTTTAATAAATTGAGGGAATGAAATAGTAAATTATGCACATTTTAGTAAATCGAGGGAACGAAATAGTAAATTCTGCACGTTTTAATAAATCGAGGGAATGAAATAGTAAATTGTGCACATGTTTTAGTAAATTGAGGGAATAAAATAGTAAATTGTGCTCATGTTTTAGTAAATCGAGGGAACAAAATAGTAAATTGTACTCATGTTTTAGTAAATTGAGGGAGCGTGTAATAGTAAATCGAGGGAACAAAATAGTAAATAATGCTCACAAAATAGTAAAAATAGTAATATAAATAGTAAATCATGAATGAATTCAGTTGCCTGAAAAACAATGAACCAAACAGTTTATTAACTCATAGAGAGGTTATTTCAATCTGAAAAAGGAGGAAAAAGAATAATTTGTGACATCGGCCAAAAAGGAAAATGTTTCAGATGCAAAGCAAGTTATTACATTTCGATAAGATTATGAAAACAAACTAAATTGGAACACATCAAGACCAGGAATGTGCATTAAGTAAATGAGGTGAATTTGATTTTATGTTTACTCTAAAGCATAAACTATTCCTCTGAGTCGCATCATCTCACATTCACATGATGAGATGATCTAATCCTCTCTTCTTGTATTCATTCTGTATCTCCTTTGTCCCTCTTTTTCTTTCCCAGGTCCAGTTTTGCTCTATTTTACCCACTCCATCTGTCTCTCTCTGTCATTTCGGTCTCTCCCTCTCCTCCGTTGCAGGTAGTCATTAAACGCGCAGCAGATGGTGCAGCTGTTGTCTGGTATCTGAGAGTCTCTTCACTCACCACAGCTCTGCGGCTATGGACACAACACACTCAAACTGCTGCTGTGGAGAAATGATTTACTAGCTCACACATTCGCCATCAAAGAGCCTGGCTGAAATCAGCAGGAAATAGTGCTGTTTACACTCCGATAAATCCGTTTCAGGCATATTTAATGAACGACGAAGACAATGTAATTGTAATTGGAAATACACAGCCCACAAAGGAAGCTCTGTTATCATTTACACGTCAAATCAAATGTTAAGACTTTTAATACTTAGAAAGTAATTAATACTAACTTTTTTTTTATTGTAGGATGGTTCAAAAGTGACATTTACACTCACCTAAAGGATTATTAGGAACACCTGTTCAGTTTCTCATTAATGCATTATCTAATCAACCAATCACATGGCAGTTGCTTCAATGCATTTAGGGGTGTGGTCCTGGTCAAGACAATCTCCTGAACTCCAAACTGAATGTCAGAATGGGAAAGAAAGGTGATTTAAGCAATTTTGAGCGTGGCATGGTAGTTGGTGCCGGTCTGAGTATTTCACAATCTGCTCAGTTACTGGGATTTTCACGCACAACCATTTCTAGGGTTTACAAAGAATGGTGTGAAAAGGGAAAAACATCTAGTATGCGGCAGTCCTGTGGGCGAAAATGCCTTGTTGATGCTAGAGGTCAGAGGGGAATGGGCCGACTGACTCAAGCTGATAGTAGAGCAACTTTGACTGAAATAACCACTCGTGACAACCGAGGTCTGCAGCAAAGCATTTGTGAAGCCACAACACGCACAACCTTGAGGCGGATGGGCTACAACAGCAGAAGACCCCACCGGGTACCACTCATCTCCACTACAAATAGGAAAAAGAGGCTACAATTTGCACGAGTTCGCCAAAATTTGACAGTTGAAGACTGGAAAAATGTTGCCTGGTCTGATGAGTCTCGATTTCTGTTGAGACATTCAGATGGTAGAGTCAGAATTTGGCGTAAACAGAATGAGAACATGGATCCATCATACCTTGTTACCACTGTACAGGCTGGTGGTGGTGGTGTAATGGTGTGGGGGTGTTTTCTTGGCACACTTTAGGCCCCTTAGTGCCAATTGGGCATCGTTTAAATACCACGGCCTCCCTGAGCATTGTTTCTGACCATGTCCATCCCTTTATGACCACCATGTGCCCATCCTCTGATGGCTACTTCCAGCAGGATAATGCACCATGTCACAAAGCTTGAATCATTTCAAATTGGTGTCTTGAACATGACAGTGAGTTCACTGTACTAAAATGGCCCCACAGTCACCAGATCTCAACCCAATAGAGCATCTTTGGGATGTGGTGTAACGGGAGCTTCGTGCCCTGTTTGTGCATCCCACAAATCTCCATCAACTGCAAGATGCTATCCTATCAATATGGGCCAACATTTCTAAAGAATGCTTTCAGCACCTTGTTGAATCAATGCCACATAGAATTAAGGCAGTTCTGAAGGTGAAAGGGGGTCAAACACAGTATTAGTATGATGTTCCTAATAATCCTTTAGGTGAGTGTATAATGTTATGAAGGTTTCTATTTTTGAACATTGTATACGAATCATGAAAAAGTCCTGAAATTACAGAAAAATATTGAGAAGCACAACTGTTTTCTACATTGATAATACAAATAAATGTTTCTTGAGCAGCAAATCAGCATATTAGAATGATTTCTGAAAGGTCATGTGACATTCAGAATTCAGCTTTATGTTCACATTACATTTTAAAACGTATGTAAAATAACATTTTACCGTATGTTTTGATCACAGAAAGTGCAGCCTTAATCGTACTTCTTTTTGAACATGTTCGTACTTTAATTGTACATCTTAAACAAAATCTTACCGAACCCAATCTTTTGGACACTTGTATATTTTACAGTCAAACCTGCATGACTTTCTTTCATCTGGGGAATATAGAAGGTGACATTTTGAAATATTTTCTGTATAGTAAAAGTGCATGAAAATGGATGCTGAACTCCAAAAATTTTCATAAAAGTAATCCATAGGACTTGTGTGCAATATATACCGAAGTCTTCTGAAGCCGTACGCTAGTTTAGACCGAGGCAAAATCGCTGTCAAATCAAAAATAGCAGCTTTAGATGCATCACAGCAGACTTTAAATGTCATTGGTTCTCATGACGTTCTTGATTCTCTCCGAATATTCAGAATATATCCTTTTCACAGGTTTGGAATGACATGAGAGTGAGTAAATGATGACAGAATGTGATTTTTTGGGGGGTGAACCATTCCTTTAACACATCTTGCACACTGTTTAACCACCTTCACAGTTCGAGTAACTCATTTCATTATGACACCTCTTCACCGCTGTAGACTCTCATTATTGTCCAAATGATGCTCATTTTCAATATGTGCACTTGAATAGAGAATCGATCTCTGTTTTATTCAGCCATTCACTGGAATTGTAAGTGCATATAAAAAACGTATTACATGAGGTTCTACAGGGTTAGACCTGCACATCATGGTATAGGAGATCCACAGTGAAATGAATGATTAGAATCGGTGTGGAAACAAAACGCAAAGGCTGTATTTCTATGCATTGGCTGAGACACATTAATGAGATATGGCAGAGAAAGTGTGAGGAGGAGACACAATTCTCCGTATGGCTTCATGCATGAGAATGAGTAAATAATGACAATTTATATTTTTGAAGAGGCAGCCAACAAACAGATTGGGAGCAAATATAATGCATTTCAGAACAAACAGAAGAGCACAGCCGCGAAGGATGGAGAGATCCCTCGCAAAACATGTTACAATCACGCAATTTGTTTTAATAAGCCTAAACAAACCCTCAAACAAGTTACGTTAGGAACAGAACTTGTAATTTTGCAAATTGCGACCGCCTCGTGTCAAAAGAACAGTGAAGCTCAGGGCCAATAAAACTAGGTCTTCACGGCAGATTAACTGATATTTCACATCATTCTACAATCAAATGCGGATATAACGGTTATTTTCAAGCCTGGAATTCAACGGGGGAAACAAAGTAATAAACCATTATCAACATTTTTCAATGCTGAAATCCAGTTTGAGATCACATTTTAATGTTCTTGCAAATGCAATCACGATTACAATCCCTTATACTATATTAGTTATTTGAACAAACCCTATGAATTAAATGTCAGCATGACCTACAATTGTCCTACACTGCCTGTGAATGACACCTGAAATGAAGCCGTTTATAAAGAAGTGTGCTATAGGCAATCAGACTTACAATTTTCAGCTGGCAGACCTTGAAAGTGGCAAAAAGTCCCTTAGACTTCCATTAAAACTGTCTCTAGAGGGGTTAAAAACAACCCAAGTTGGGTTGAAAATGGACAAACTCAGCGTTCGAGTTGTTTTAACATTTAAATGTTAAATTAAATGTTTGTGCTGGATAGTTTTATTTAACTATTGCTTAAAAATGACTATATGGCTGGCTTAAAATGAACTCAAAATATGTTGGAAATTAAAAATCAGACACATAACTAACTTACTAGAGGCAAAAATAATCAAAAGGTGAACATTCATTAATAAGTATTTAATAAATGTTTATTGTTTAATTATTATTCATTAAAATTATTAATAAATCTTAATTTCCACAATATTTTAGGTTCATTTTAAGCAAGCAATACAGCAATTTTTAAACAATAGTTAAGTTAAATAAAATCACCCAGCAGGTTGGGCAAACGTTTAACTAAGTTAAAACAACCCATTCGCTGGCTTTGTCCATTTTCAACCCAACTTAGGTTGATTTAACCCAGCATTTTTTACAGTGTGCCTTCTGTCTGAAGAGCTGCCATTATGGCGCTCTACATTCACAGTCTGTTAAGTTAAAAAATGTAAATGCATTACAGTCACATAGAAAGTCAATCAGCAAGGCATTAGCACAATCACCTTCTGGTCGTGATCACACACATTGTCTTACTGTAATTGGCCTGAGCTGATACATGCCTACAGTAATGAGTTCTGGTTACATTCATGATAACGTAATGCACGTACATGCAAAATAATTTGAGCAAAATGTATATGTCTCAAATGTGCATTGTTCTCTAAACTATCCCATCAGGACGGACACTTCTCAGAATGCCTGAAATCTGTTGGCGGAAGATGATGGTTATAATCATCTATGTGATTAGAATAAGGCTGATTGGATCCACCATGTTTCTCTCTCTAGCCTGAGCGAGGAGAGATTCTCTGGAGAGTGCTAATAGGATCTAAAGACCACGGTGAAAATTTGTGAGTCTGAACTGCGTTCCCTCATTATCGGGGCACGCTTGCATGGAGAATGTTAAGCAGGCTGCTCCACACCGTAGGGCGGTGCGACGCACGGTAACTTCATCAAAGAGAATATTTCAGACAGGAGAGCACAATGAACTAGGAGACATCAGTTGTCATTTTGATTATTAAGATGCTTTGGAGTTCAAGAAGATTTATATCAAGGACGTATGGTGAGTTTCTGCTCAGTTGCAGTTCCACTGGCAGATGGTCGTGTGCCATTCAGAACTGAAATGAGAATGCCTGTTGAATTCCCAATTCAGTTTTCGAATTTAGCAAACAGGATGCAGAATTTGAATGAAAGGAAGTAGACTCAAAAGCAAAGAAATTCATATAACTGTCATTTAAATGGTCAACGACATCATGGGTAATTTTTTTTTGTCCAAAGGCTTTAATGATTATAAAAAACAAAAACAAAGATATGACATCCAAAGTATGTATGGTAGTAAAAATAGATCTCTTTTATTGAATCCAAAAGGTTTAAATTATATTTTGCTGCATATAAAAGGTATTTTAAAGATTCTGAAGTGTCAAAAGGTCATTTGGTTTAACCGTCCAAAGACCAATACAGCCAGTTCATTTGTGATTAAAATATCTTAAAATGTACTATATATATATATATATATATATATATATATTATAATGAATCTGCTCCATCACCTTTCACCCACTTGCCACCAGAGGTCACCCTTTCACATCATGGACTCTATTTACGGACTACATTTCCCATAAGCCTCTCAGCCAATCACTGATCACCCTGCCAGCTGTAACACATTACAATCACACCTGATTCACATCTCACCACTATAAGAGCACCACTCACACACACCTACACTGCGAAGTATTGTCGTTACCAGTGTTGCAATTCTGAGCGTTTATGCCTTGTTCTGTCTACCCGTTTCCTGATCCTGCCTGTTTCCCGTTCTGTTGTTTATCTGCCTGCCTGTTGATCATTTGCCCGGATTACCACTACGAGCCTGCCTGTTCTTTGCCATTCTGTTTGCTGTTGAGTTGACCATTGCCTGTCTGACCACGTCTGTAAATAAAGCTGCACTTGGATCCTATTTGCTGACTCAATCATCATTACATATATATATATATATATATATATATATATATATATATATATATATATATATATATATTTATATATATATATATATATATTTTTTTTTTTCTGGCATGACTTTATATCATCATATAATGACTTAGTGCAAAATGGTATTAAAATTAAATGTAGAAGTCGTTGCTTTACGAGAAAGAATGTCCGGAAATAATGAATTTCATTGATGTCATTCGGAGTAACCACTATAAAGGGACCTTTTTTGATCAAGTCATGTTGTCAATATCATGTGACAGGATGTGACATCATTCAGACACCAGCGAAAGACCACACGGTCGTGAAGCAAAGTAACTAACTCTCTCTAAACTATTTGACAAATTCATCTTTTCACTTGCTCATACGCATGTCCCGAAACATCAGGTCATTTGGTGCAACCGCTGTAAAACATGGAAAATGTTGTAATATTTTAAAAACTTTTTGATATGAAAAAATGTTTGATTGTCTTTTTGATAGCTAGCTAACAACCCAACTAGCTAGCTCGCTAGACATCAGCCTGTTAACATTATTTGAAAATATTGTCATTCGGTATAACCAAAAGAGTCATTCGGTAAAACCGAATTACTTTTCGGTGACAAATTTTGTCCATCTTGTAAAAAATTACAAAATCAGTGTTATTTGATCATAAACACCACATAATGTCATTGTTAACACTAAAAAAAATATCTCCATTAAGGTTTTTACACTTTTAAAAACCTTATTCGTCAATGGCCCATATAGATAGATAGATAGATCGATAGATGTTTAATATATGTTTATATTTAAATGGGTAAAATGTGTACGGCTGTCATCAAGAACACTGCTGTAATAAAGTTCACTGATGTTAGACTGAGATGGTTCCTGGTGCTCAAAAATCAAATCTTCAGCCAGCACTCTCTCACCAAGTCCTGTTGAGGAATTTGCACTGACCATGAATAATACATTCATGACTGACTATGGCAAATTCTGTTGGGTCCTGCACTCTGGAGACCTGAATCCTGGGAACATGGACTGAAGTTCAGTTGAGAGCAGAATGAGAACTTGATTCCATAATACATGTTTTTGCTATAAGAGTTTCAAAAGCAAGAGTTTCACCATGCAGCGCTGCAGCTCATTATTGCCAAAAAACCACCTACTTATACATTACCAATGCTAATTATGAAGTCAACACAAACAATTGGTTGTTCATTCAAATATTGATGTAACAGTGAAAGGCTGTACATGTGTGCAGACTTTGTTGTCTGTATTTGTGTTCCCATCCAAAATTATTAAGCACTGTCTATTAATCTTGGCCAAACATCAAGATTACAAAAGGTCACATTAAAAGGCCCAGACAATCTGTGTATTTCATTTAGCCACTAGACATTAAAAATTGGGCAATCCTTAAAACAAATAAATTTACTGGCAGGATTATCAGCGGGAATGCCTGTGACAACCAGCAGAGGGCACCCTCACCGGAGTATTTACACACACACCACACAGCAACTTCACTACATTTCCCATAAGCCCCGTACATTGGCGCTGATTGCAGCACCAGCTGCAAACGATCTATTGGACTATTAAAGAGACTCTCAGACTGATGTTATTTGCGACGTCTTGTTTCCCATCCGGTGCATTACTGAGCGTTGTGGCTGCCTTCCTGTTTATGACCCTTGCTGCCTGCCTTACTGACCTGTTTGCCTGGATTACGTTTATGATTGATATCTGCCTGTCCTGATCCGTGCCTCCGTCTTTGTCCTGTCCCTACCATTCCTTTTTGCCGGATTCCGACCATTATCTGTTTGACCACCCTGCTTTTGAATAAGGCCTGCATTTGGATCTCATCCGCTTCATTACACTTACTCTCATCCATTAATATATCTATAGATGTCATACATTGGTGGTGGAAATTTTTCAGTGATTCTTTCTGCAGGTTACATGTCTATGCCAGTAGGTGGCGACAAGTTATTTATAAGTGAGTCATTGAATCATTCATTGAAAAAGATTGTAATTAGTAGGCACTAATTTTGAATAAGTACTTTGCGAGCGCTAAAAACATAGTATGAATGTAACCTGGATGTACTACGTCTGCCATGGTGTCATTATCATGTGACCTACCAGCATCAGTTGTGTCGCTTCACTGCCATTCACAAATATTTAATTTCAATTTATAATTAAAACTATTAATTCTTATTCACTACATTGGCTGACATTCAATTTAATAAATGCACCGCTGATCGCATAAATCCATAATTTGTAATTAATGTTCATGTTTTATGATGTCCCCCTTTTCAGTCTGAAAAAGATTGTTCACACGGCCCTGTAAAAAGATTTTTGTTGCATTATTATTAGATGGCTGATGAAAGAACTCAAGATAACACCAGAAGCTGGAATGTACACATGCGAAAAAATTTGGTGGTTGCATTTTGTGTAGACGAAGTGCACGCATCTCAAACAATGGGTCCCTAACGTTGTTTATCCACAGGTGAGGTCATGGCGGCGTGCAGAGCACTCTAATTCAAAGTGCTGATAGTGCACAGCTCCAGAGGACGAGAGAGAAGGAAGCAAGATAAGGCAGGATGTAATTAAGGTTTCATTGCCTTCTGTTCCCCAGGCCTGCTCTCCACACACAAGATCTAACACACAAAACGGCGATACGCAGAGCGCATACACTCGGGGTAAACAGCTGGGCACAGCTGAGTCGCAGCACAAATGGTAAAGGTTACCAGGATGACGCTGATCTGAGTCCAGTGGCGTCTGTTTAAGGTTGGAAAAGGCGACGGTAATTTAGATTAGAATAACTTACAGCCCTTTGCAGAGTATGTAATTTTAAGGTCATTCGTACACGGCAATCTTACGGGACGATAACTCCTCTGCTTCAGATGCACAGCAGAGAAACCCAGCTGAAATAAAACCCACAAGCCAAGAGGTTTACAAGATTCATTGTGTGAGACAGATACTCAAATTACATGATCAATCAAAAGTTTGGACACACCTGCTCACTTTTTATTATTACACAACCATTTTCCATTGCCATTGGTAGTTTTCCTTCAAATTGAACAACTAAATCATTCATTCATCTGTAAAGCCTTTGAAAAAACACATAAAACCAAAGCTTTACACTGTGTCGTTTTCCTTCAAATTGAACAACTAAATCATTCATTCATCTGTAAAGCCTTTGAAAAAACACATAAAACCAAAGCTTTACACTGTGTCCACACTGGACGTGAGTATATATATATATATATATATATATATATATATATATATATATATATATATACACACACACATTTATTTTTTAATATAATTTTTGGCCAGGCTGTCATAAAAGAAATTATGAACATATGCAAAAACAATAGCAAACCAATGAAATATTAATAACTGATTATGCTGTAGTCAATGTATGCTTTTTACTGTTATACTGAGATTTTTTTTTCTATATTACTATTATTTTTGCATAGTAAAATAAAACCTGAGGCAGTAGTTTGAATTTTTTGCGATATAATATGAATACCTTAACCAAGATTAAAAATATTTTGATGGTTTACTCTAACTTGTAGGGTCATCAAAAACAAATCCCCTCCTTCTCATCACTTTTGGCCACTACTATAGGTAGTTTTCCTTCAAATTGAACAACTAAATCATTCATTCATCTGTAAAGCCTTTGAAAAAACACATAAAACCAAAGCTTTACACTGTGTCCACCACATGAGTATATATATATACATATATATATACACACACATTTATTTTTTAATATAATTTTTGGCCAGGCTGTCATAAAAGAAATTATGAACATATGCAAAAACAATAGCAAACCAATGAAATATTAATAACTGATTATGCTGTAGTCAATGTATGCTTCTTACTGTTATACTGAGATTTTTTTTTCTATATTACTATTATTTTTGCATAGTAAAATAAAACCTGAGGCAGTAGTTTGAATTTTTTGCGATATAATATGAATACCTTAACCAAGATTAAAAATATTTTGATGGTTTACTCTAACTTGTAGGGTCATCAAAAACAAATCCCCTCCTTCTCATCACTTTTGGCCACTACTATAGGTAGTTTTCCTTCAAATTGAACAACTAAATTGTTCATTCATCTGTAAAGCCTTTGAAAAAACACATAAAACCAAAGCTTTACACTGTGTCCACACTGGACGTGAGAATATATATATATACATATACATATATATATACACACACACATTTATTTTTTAATATAATTTTTGGCCAGGCTGTCATAAAAGAAATTATAAACATATGCAAAAACAATAGCAAACCAATGAAATATTAATAACTGATTATGCTGTAGTCAATGTATGCTTCTTACTGTTATACTGAGATTTTTTTTCTATATTACTATTATTTTTGCATAGTAAAATAAAACCTGAGGCAGTAGTTTGAATTTTTTGCGATATAATATGAATACCTTAACCAAGATTAAAAATATTTTGATGGTTTACTCTAACTTGTAGGGTCATCAAAAACAAATCCCCTCCTTCTCATCACTTTTGGCCACTACTATAGGTAGTTTTCCTTCAAATTGAACAACTAAATCGTTCATTCATCTGTAAAGCCTTTGAAAAAACACCAAAGCTTTACACCGTAGCACGGCACGACGCATCAACAGAACCCATTATAATCAGTGATATTGTCTACACTGGATGCGGCGCGACGCAACACAACAAATGACGGCACACGGATTCTCTGTTCTATTTCTGACGTGGTTCAAGCGCTTTGCATCGGTCGGTTTGCTGCGTTCAGTGTACGTAGACACAACCAGTAGCTTATTGTTTGAAAAATGCAGTGACATAAATGCAATACCACAGTATTATATACTAAAATGGAATATACTAGAATGGAAATCAAAAGCTAGAAGTGGAAATTTATTGCCAGTCATTTAAACACCATCCTGATTGTATATAATGAATTTCTGGTACGAAACGTCAGCCCTGCTGTTTACGCTTGCCTCTCATTTTTCCTAAAGGGAGGGAGAATGAGATTTTTGTTGCCTGAAGCCTCATCTGTCCTTTTTCTAAAGGACCACCTCCACCCCATTACAAAAATTCATTTTCATCACGCTGTGACAACTACAAGCACTACAATATCATGTAAATGGGTCATGCAGCACATTTTTATGTCCTCATCATGTTGGATAAAATATTAAAGATGGAAATAATATTAGATTTCTTTTTCTTTCATTACAATGTCACAATTAAGCAACCATAAGGGTTTATATAATATAATTCCCGTTATTTCTTTGACTGGTTTGAAAATATATTCCACGTGTTACATTTTTTTCTCGAATCAAAAAGTTTAAATGGAAATAAATATTGTTTTAAATATTAGTGAACATGCAGGTTTTTCCTCTTAGTCTTTTGTAAAATCTTTTAACGAACAAAAGCCATTTCCTTAATGACATCATCCTCCAGGAAGAGAGAAATCAGTAAGTATTCGCAATGGATTTGATGAATTCTGTACAACTTGACGTGAAATAACCGGAAATTCAAAGTTTAATGCCTTTAGCTGAATGTCTGGTGTATGATTTAGAGAAATACTACCTTAAATAACCGCACAAGCCTATTCATTTAAAAAAAAAAAAAAACCCTCACAGAAATGACCTAAATAAAGTTATCAAATTATCAAAATTATGCATAGCCTTCCGGCTATAATATTATTAAAGCTCAAACCTATTGACGAAGACCTTTTTAGGCACTAAAAGTCAGTGGGAATATGATTAGGTTCGTTCACAGTAAAGAACACGATAATTGTGCTTGGCCTCAGTTCTGGCAATTGGCCTGAGATGGTGAAGTAAACAGCAACCTCAAATGAAATGCACACAGCTCAGTTTCGGTCATTGGCAGGGCGGGAGCAGAGAAATTTTCGAGCGATTAAAATGCGCCGAGCCAGGCAATTTCAATGCAGATCAAATTTTCATCGACCTTGGCAACTCTCAGACAATTCAAGGACAATCATGCCAACATTCTGTGGCGAGTATGAGAGTCTTTTTTGGTTTTCCTTGCGTGTTCAAAAACTGAAATAGTAGGACAATTGCAACAATGAAGAAGTAAAAGAAAAAATCTCCTGTTTGCAAGCGATGTTAGCGCAAAAAGAGACATAATAAGCAAAACAGCTGATGCTCCACACACACAAGTCAAAAATTCTTAGGAATAACCCTGAAACTAATCAAATTTCTCCAGTAAATGCGGGTTAAATGTTAATAGTTGTGCAAACCATATGTTATGTGCTTTAAAATACAGTTTTACTAAGGAGCTTCACAAAAGAAACCTGAAGGACTAACTTGTGTCGTGCCATTTCAGATGTGGTTGATCTGGAAACACTCGGCTCTCATCCTCAAGGTGAAAGTGTGTCCTGCTGGGGAAAAAAAAGAGACTTGATTGGTTCAATATCAGGTTTCACACTCATATAGACATGAGCTGTGTGCAGACATTCTGTACAGCAGTGATTGTGCTTCAGGAAACTTGGATTTGATTGTCAGTGGCAACCTAAAACAGTGCCAGAATTTTTTTTAAGGACAAATATGGGCTTAACGTCAAACGCTGAAACGTATTAAACATATTTATAATTATAATTTATGAATGGTAATTTATTAAACCAGAACAAGGTTGGGGAGTAACGAAATACAAGAAACTTAGTTACGTATTTAAAATACAAAATTTGAGTGACTGTATTTCATTACCTCATTACGTACAGTTACATCTGAAAAGTATTTTAGATTACCAAAGTGATTACTTTGAATTTTAATGTTATTTAAACAGCGATTGGTGATTCTCTGACTCTGACCGTCTGAAAAAGCGGAGTTAAGTTTCATCAACATTTTAATACTTTTGAGAGGGATCATAAAAATGTTGTTATTTGTATTTAGTTCTGTCCTGAACAAGACAAAATGACTGAATTTATTTAAAAAAAAAAGCCCAACTGTCAACTTAACTGTCCTGTCATGAGCTGATGATCCACGACTGTTTTCATGTTTGTGAGTCATTTTATAATTCACTCGTCACTGCAACTTTTTCTCACAATTTGTTTTTTCCCCTCACAATTGTGAGTTTTCATTTCACATTCTAACTTCTGTTTCTCAGAACTGCGAGATTTAAACTCACAATTGTACGTTTTAAAGTCAGAATTGGGAGATATAAACTTATCTCATAATTCTGACTTTATATCACGCAATTCTGAGGGAAAAAGTCAGAATTGTGAGATAAAAATTAACAATGACCTTTTGTTTGTTCCACACTTATTAGTATTCCAAAGTATTCTAAAGTATTTAGATGAAGTTACTAAACTTGAGTAATGTAACAAAATATGTTACAAATGACTTTTTAAAGCATGTATTTTGTAATCTGTAGTGGAATACATTTTAAAAGTAACTTACCCAGCCCTGAACCAGAACCCCTGTTTTGAAAGTTAACGTTTTTGAAAGAAGGCTGACTATGAAAAATACAGTAAAACTATTATCAATTTAAAATAACAATGAATATATTTTAAAATGAAGGAGTCGCTCAAGAAGCATTGGTTATTATTATTAATGTTGAAGACCTTAATATTTTAAGTGCTGCTTAATATTTTTCAGGTCATTTTTGACCTTGCTAAATGAAAGTATAAATTTCTTAAAAAAAATAAATTAATTAATTAAAATCGTACATACTTTTCAAAGGGAGTATATATTCATTCCTGTATTTCCAGAAAGGCTTTAACAACAGGCAACAATATAGCTGTAAATAAAAATGACACACAAAAACATTTGCATTTCATAACCTCATGACACTTAGTGATAATAATGAAAGGCACTAAAGCAGAAAATTGCCAGCAATTTTTCAAAATTCAACCAGCGCTTTTTTTTTTTTGAAGTTTCTGTTTTGTTTTTTAATTTAATGCAGCTTTACAATGTACATAATTGACTCTTTGAATATTGCATTATTGAACTCAAAGCTTTGGCCATCTGTGGCTGTGAAAAAAAACTAGAGCATATTGATGATTATAATCTTGCACTCGCTCTCCCCACAGATTCTGCCATGAGCCAGTGAGTATACAAGTGAATAACAGCTCTCATAACTCAAGATATTACAAAAACAAATTAAGCTTTTCATTGCTTCCTGTGAGACCGTGCTTATGTTCAGAGTCTGAACATGATCTCATGAGAATCTATTTTCATCAGATATTTTTTATGTAAAGTTTAGTTCTACGTACATTTACTTATATGTTCCTACACACAAAAACTGACAATACTGATGTATTTATAGCACTGAAATGCAAAAAATGCAAATCATTTACAGGGCTGGGTAGGTTACTTTTAAAATGTATTTCACTCTAGATTACAAAATACATGCACGTATTTCGTTACATTATTCAAGTTTAGTAACTTCATTTAAATACTTTAGAATACTTTGGAATACTGATAAGTGTGGAACAAACACACAAAAGGTAATTGCTAGTTTTTATCTCACAATTCTGACTTTTTCCCTCAGAATTGTGTGATATAAAGTTGCAATTGTGAGTTATAAAGTCAGAATTATGAGATATAAACTCACAATATTGAGAAAAGTCAGAATTATGAGATATAAACTCGCAATATTGAGAAAAGTCAGAATTATGACATTTAACTCACATTCTAAATTCACAATTGCAAGAAAAAAAGTCAGTATTGCAAGTTTATATCTCCCAATTCGGACTTTATAATTTGCAATTGTGAGTTTAAATCTCGCAATTCTGAGAAAAAGAAGTCAGAATTGTGAAATGCAAACTCACAATTGTGAGGAAAAACAAATTGTGAGAAAAAGTTGCAGTGACGAGTGAATTATAAAATGACTCACAAAACATGAAAACAGTCGTGGATCATCAGGTCATGACAGGACAGTTAAGTTGACAGTTGGGCTTTTTTTTTTAAATAAATTCAGTCATTTTGTCTTGTTCAGGACAGAACTAAATAAAAATAACAACATTTTTATGATCCCTCTTAAAAGTATTAAAATGTTGATGAAACTTCACTCCTCTTTTTCAGACGGTCAGAGTCAGAGAATCACCAATCGCTGTTTAAATGACATTAAAACTCAAAGTAATCACTTTGGTAATCTAAAACACTTTTCAGATGTAACTGTAATCTGATTACCACCCATTTAAAATGTAACTGTCATGAAATACAGTGACTCAAATTTTGTATTTTAAATACGTAACTAAGTTACTTTTATTTCGTTACTCCCCAACCCTGATCATTTACAGATCCAAGAATGTGTATGAATTCCCATGTATTAATATTAAAATCATGGCATTAATGTTTTAAATCTTAATATGAAACAACATTTCTGTTCATGACTTGTGCTGCAAACCCGTTTCAAGGATTACATGTTAAACACTTTGAAACCTTAAAATGAATGAAATGTCTGTAATTGTTTAATCATTTTGTGATATTTAGTTTGTTTGCAGTGAGACACCAGAAGGCATTTTCTCCTATGCAGCGACTGACAGATACACGAAAGCTCAACATAGATTCACAAATTATTGGTTCGCTGTACTCCACATCTTTAGAATCAATTTGTTTGTAAGGAGCAGATCCAGATGGATCTTCATCTTTATTCTCAGCAGTGACCGTCACGGTCAAAGCTCGCTACCGTTAAAGTTGTGTCCTCGAGAAGCGTTACGTCATGGTTTACGGCAGTGATATCGAACGCTCATTGGTTCTCACCTGCTCCATCCATGCCGCTTTTCAGTGGATTGACATTTGAAATGACTGCGCACCTTCACGGAGAGAAGCCGGATTCATATTTCATGGATTAATATCTTAAATTCTGCTTAAATTGTTTGAATGATGGTTTCGGGAAACACCAAATCGTTGAACTTTGTTAGTAACGACAGAACTTGCGATGTTAGTTGGCTAACGATGCTTTTGGGAAATGCACCCCTGTGCGTAAAATAAAAACCTTTTTACTAATTAAAATAACGCTGAATTACATGAAAAAGTTAAACTAAATGAAAATTACAAATG
>CM074281.1:5286159-5298659 GCA_037194245.1 Opsariichthys bidens | reverse complement strand
AGTAAACAAGTAACACGTGAGCGACTAATATATCCAGTTCACCAGAGCGGCGTCTACACAAAACTCCTTCTATATTTAATAAATCTTGACATCTGCTTATGTTTCTGTGGCTCGTTTGCCTCCGTCTCTGTGGTGAGATTAAAATGATGGGGGACTCCTTAGAGACGGCTGCTAGCAACTGCCTGGATCAGCATCCGTGCTGAGAATACCACCGCAGAGACAAAGACGCTGCCGCACACGGCGAAAGACAGAACGACTGCTGCGAGATCCAGCCGCGTTCAAGTTCCGCTGTAAAGTTCTGTCATGTCACCTGCCTTCACTTTGTCATCCATGCACACTTCGACTTGCGCAGACTTGTGCTTGTTAAAGTGGAAACGAGAGCTCACCTGTTCATATATACTTAGACATGCACTGATGAGGCTGCAGAAGCTCTTTTGCGTTTGACAGCTGCTCCTTCACAGACACAACCGATTCATTCTGCAAGGATTTACTGTGCGGTAAGGAAACCAGATATTGATACATTTCATTGCAGTTTGTCTGTGAAATTTGTTCAATATTTGTTTGCTGAATGTGTTTGTTCATTCATGCAAATATTTACACGTTAAAAATTGCTAGAAAAAAGCAATACAAATAAATGTTAAAGGGGTATTATCATTGCTTTTTGATGCTATAGGGCCAGATTTACAGCTTAAACCCTCTTTTGGCGATACAAAATTTTTTTTGTCAGGATTTACTAAAGACACGTAACGAGAAGTTTGCACTTGACAGTTATTTTTGCAGCTGAGCTTATTGCATACACATTTGTAGATGGAAAATTTATGGGAGGAAAGTATTTAAATGAATCATGCGAGGTGATTTACTAAGGTTTGCGCTAGTCAATTTACTTGTATTTGAGCCATTATTAACCGCCCCACCCCCCACTTCAAAATAAAAAAAACTTAAACCAGACACTAATTAGCTCTTGGTAGATTGAGTCTGTGTTCATCAGTGGATCACGTGCTGAACTTTCACTCCCATTGACTCTTTTTTGGGATTGCATTCTAACGCTAATTTGCCCTGTTTAGAAACACCAGGGCTGACCACTAATAGTCGACTAACCGTTTGGTCGAGCAAGATTTAATTAGTTGGTTAGTCGCAGAAAAAATAAAATGGAAGTGGCGAAGTCCGTGAAATCCAAACATTTGCATATCATTCATCATTCATCGACCTCAAATATGCTTATCACTTGAAACATGTGGTAGTAGCAACTTTACAAGTCTGTTCTCTCTAATGTTAGGCTAGTCCTAGATCAATGTGTGCTTTTATTATTATCCAAGTGTTTGTGTGGAGAGAGCGCTGATTTTTTGCATTTTTAAATACTTTTTTAGTCATACAGATAAGAGTAATGCAAACTGTAAAGGGTTTACTTTTATTTCTGTAAACTCACAATGACAGCAAAACGTTGTGCATTTGTAAAATAATGAAAACAATCGGGATGTGCTTTCGGTCGTCTCGGTCTCAGTGAACTTGAGCACAGAATGAACCGAAACTCAGCGTATACTTGATCACAAACACCAGAAATGTGTCTGTAGAAATCTTGAAAACAAACCAATTCAAATGGAAAATAACTATTCTCAGATTATGTAATCCGTATGAAACATGCACGACTGCGGAGATGACGAGTCAGCATCGATGTGCAGCCAAAAACACCAAAAATGATAAATTATTAAAATGTTTAGACAGACAGTCACCGTCTGTTTTTTTAACAACCCACTTTATGCTTGAGCGCTGATTAGGTTGTTTTATAGGCAAGTAAAAGCTGATTATTATGATTTATGGATTATTAATTTAAATGCACGATTAGTCGACTTAAGGCTTAAATGAACGACTACTAGTCGAATAGAGAAATCTTCAGTCGGCCCTAAAAAACACATTGATTGAAACATGCAGATTGTCTCCTTCCAAAAAGCCCTGATTGGCCAGCTGACCCAATGCGTTGTGATTGGCCAAACATCTCAAGAGCATGTGTTGGAAAATGTAATATGTAATACCTCTTAAAATAAATCGTGAGCTTCAGCTTTTGTAAACACCGTTAACAACAATGTTGTCAGTTTTTACCGTATCAGTGGAATTCTGAAAACGTAGATGATCCAGCCTATAGATAACAAATTAATCACAACACTTCACAGTGGTCAGTAGTCTTTGTATATAGCCGGCGTGGTACTCTCCCAGGTTCAGGAAACTATCCTCTGTAAAATATTCTGTGCACAAGCAAACTTTTTGGGTTGTACTACTCAGGAACAGCTTTATAAATAAATCCTAACCTCTGATTAACCTCTGAAAGCAAAAGCGGTTTTACTTTTGCATCCAAAGACTGCGTCTCCGTGACGTGAATACACTTCAATTCACTGAAGCTTCGCTTTTCTTTGTGTATGCTTTTGGGTGGGCATTATGCTAATATTTCACAGTGTGATATGGGCATTTGAAACTAATATCTGGATTTTTCATCAAGCCATTTTAGGCATTTAGCCATTTTTAAAACTGGGTAGTTTTTTTATAAAAGGAATTAAATAATTAAAAGATTGCAAGGGATTAAATTGAATAAGGAAAAAGAAATAAGAACGGTAAAAGATCCAGGTCTATTATTAAGTAATCAATTTAAACTATTTGCAAATAAAAAAAAAAAAAAAAAAAAAAATATATATATATATATATATATATATATATATATATATATGGCGCACTTATTTGTGTAAAAAAAAAAAAAATGCAAAACGTTTTCATGAAATCATATCACATTATCAAAATAATAGAATGTATTCAAAACAGTGAAATTTTATAAAAATGTTGAGTATTTCAATCATAAAACAGTCATCAAATATGAACTGTTTAGCAGCTACTTTTTACTTTTTAACGCGTACTCTTTCAATGCTAAAACTAAAAGCGTAGCATTGGAACTCGCACTCATCTTCTGTGAACAGTAAGCCCCGCCTTCTTTGATTTGATTGGCCAGTTCAGCCAATCGAGGCAGACGAGCCTAGAAATGTAACATTTAATTCATTCTAACAACAAAAATATCTGTTGATAATGGAGTAGCATCAAGATGATCAAATATTGGTGTGGACAAATTTGGACATTCATAAAAGTAGCTTCAAAAAATGCTATCACACAATACGCCTAAATAGGAAACTTTTCAGACCAGAAATTATGATTCTCCATACGAGTGCTCTCCAAATACTACTATAATCACACAAGCTCCAGGGGTTTCTTATAACACTGACTTTTGGTCTGAATGCCGTGAAACGTAAAGCCCCGGGTCGACTTGAGCTGTGGCTTTTATCAGGAGTGTTTTCTGTCAATGAAGAGAAGATCCTTGTTCTCCAGTGACCTTGCCGTAGCCCTCTACTATCTGGAATAGTGATGGAGGATGTATTTACACTCACCTTCGCTGTACGAACACCACAGCACAAAAGCCCAGAGGAATTCACTGGCGCTCTGCCACACGGAGGTCGTCAGAGAAACGCTGTAAATCTTGCATGATTCCTCTGCCTATTTCATGCATTCTGCCTTCCTTTCATAAATCATTATGTAGGGCAAGACTGGTGGGCAGGAACAATTAGTGACTCATTTTGTCAAGTTCTGGCCCACAGAAAAGAAAAAAGCCCATTTGAGATCTCTATAACAACTGGACTGGTTCTCCTACTCATCAATGAGGTTAAGTCTCCTACTTTTCAGATGTTTTTGCTAAGAAAAATGCTCCCTGCACGTGCCTTAAGTTAAAAAAAAATAAATAAAGGTGCAATATGTAAAATCGTTGCAGTAAAATATCCAAAAACCACTAGGCCAGTGTTATATATTTTGTTCAGTTGAGTACTTACAATATCCAATATGTTTCCAACTCTTTGTAAATCATGAGAAAATTGCGATTTTAAACAAGGATCTGGGACGTGTGCGGGATTAGCCTGTCAACGACGTCATATCCTCGGTTTCCGCTTTTACTGCAGTAGAAACCATGACAACAGTCTCATGGACAAATGCGGAAATAGTAGCTGTGGCGTCTATCAAGCAACTAGCTTGTTTCGCGCAGTTGTTATGATCACATATATTCTTTACTCTTTGAAGTCCCAAACGTCAACCAAATGACCCAAGAAGATTTTGGGACAAGAAGAGAAATAAAACAAGGATCAACATCGGTGTCGCATTTCCTAAATGGAGAACAAAGTTCAACTAGACAGAGACACCGATCTTACATGTGTTTTAATAGACAGGTGAGGAACTATTTGGACTCCTTTACTGACAGAAAACTTGTGATTATTATATCGATCAACAGTTTTGAATGTCTTGTTCTTGTCTGTGCATATGATGTGAAACATGGTGAGGTGAAACACTGCGAACACTTCAAGGCATGAACTGTTGGCTGTAATTTTGTTTTATACTGTAGCTTTAGGGAAATACTGATATTAATACTCAAATGTGTCAAATGCCAAAACTGCGTATGAGTTGCAATCTGTCCGAGTAATGTTTATTAAGGACAGCGTTATCGCATTTGCTTTGTTGACATTGCCATACACTTCGCCCAACGTGATAATGTAAAAGAATACAGTATGTTATACATAAATATTAATCAGCCTTTTTGCAAATGATGTGGGTACGTTCAACTGTACTTTTATTTATTACTTTGATTGTGTTGAACATAAAATTGTGCAGTGTAATGACACCAATGAATTGGCCATTGGATGAATTAGTGTTAAACCTCGCTTTACTTGCGGCTAATTCATCATAATGAAATAAAATCATGTCATCAAGCGCAAACATTTATAAAACTACTACTTTACCTCATGCATGAACATGATATATGATTCCCGTCTGACTGATTTAAATCAGCGGTGGAGTTGAAGATGACAATTCCCATAATTCAAGCTACGCCGTTGTTGTTGTTGTTTTGATTGTACGCCCTCTAGCGGCCAAAACTTTACATATTGCACCTTTAAACTGGGCTCAGCATAGCAAGATATTAAAGTCTGCAATAAAACCTCAAGTCAGACATTTCTCATTACGTTCTTACAGCCGATTTAAGCGACCTCAGGATTTAATCGTGAAAATGTAAGACTAAAATAAATAATTTTAAAATAAAAACACTCTTTTAAATATTTATTTGTTTACCTGCATGTGGTAATTAACCGACGTCAGAGACGCGTGAACATGCAAATGTGTTGTTAAATTACAGAAATAATGGCTTAAAATCTCAGGCAGTGGGACTTAAAGTAAATATTTTAGGTCAAATGGGTTTGGATGACAAAAAAAAAAAAATTGTGAATCCCTAATCTAAACTAATAATGCTATTAAAAAATCATTGTATGGCTATATTTTCTTACTGTTTGTTAGTGTATAAGTGTATTGTGTTGTCTCACTTTGTCGTTGATGACAAACAGGAGGAGGCAGATCAAATCAAGCAAAGACTGAAGCCTCACGAATGCGTTACAGCTTACGGAAATCCCACAAAGTAATCTGATTTCTTACAAAATGGAGAGAAAACCATACGATCACATTCAGGGGTGTGATTTATTAGTGCAAATTTGGATCCAGTCTAATCAAAGAGTGCAGAGTTTGTTCTGCTACCTGCTGTCTGCGGTCCAAATCTAATAAAGGCCACAGTAGGCTGGCTGCCTGGATAAAGGCTTTTTTGAGTCTGACTGCAATGAATAAAATACATCAATTTTCACATTCAGTTCCTATTAATACAAGCTCCGGACTCGGAAACCCTTTTCCCAGAACAAATCATCATAATGTATTTCAACAGAACACTTACGGGCACTACATGGAGGAACTTCATGACATGCACAGAAATTTGTTGACACTGTGCACAAATATGACCTGGATCATTTCATAATGTCAAGTCAAGTTAAAATTATGCATTGCATCTAAATGCAGTGCAAACTTCCCCTCCTAAATGCATCTGATTGCAGTTTGGTGAACATGAAATGTAAACTTCTAGCTACTTTAAGACAGATCAGAACTAGTTCGGGCAACCCTGATGATTTGGAAAATATGTAGATATCTGAACTCTTTTGTCATCCAAACCAAAGTACCCTTGAGATTTCAAGTTAACATCTCAATAATTTAACAACACAATCGCATTTTTACGGTTGTCTGATGTTGGCGAATGTTCGTATGACACGCAGGTAAACAAAATAAAATATTTCATTCGTGTTTTTATTTTGATCGTTCCGTTTCAAAATTAATTATTTATTATTTTTGTCTTACATTTTTGCGATTCAATAAATTATGAGCACAAACCCCCAACAGTTCCCTTACAAACCCAAACCCAAGAATGGGTTTAGAAAAACTGCATTTAATGTGTTTTTCTGTTCAGACTACAACAGACAAACCCATTTCAATTGAATACGTCAAAAAAATAGATTTTTGCTGCCTGTCTGAACAAATCTTTTTTTTTGCACATAATGTATCAAAAGTGTAATTTCAAAGCAGAAGGAGTGTGTGTGTGTGTGTGTACTTGTTTTGGCTATACTTGTGAGGACCAAATGTCCTCACTTATATTGTGAAATACTTTCTAAACCCATTGAAACAGTGCAATTTTATGATTCAGAACGGTTTCATACTACTAAGGTGTATTTCTGCTTCTGCACTAGGTGACTAATCAAATAAGTAAGTAGGCGAGTGTCATTGATTATACGACTCTTTGTACAGACGATCAGAAGTTTATATTCCACTGAATGAAATGGAAAAATCACAGTGGAGAACATGACCATGTTGCAGCTCCAGTGTGGCTGTCATTAAAGAAAACAACCTATTAGGACAACCAGAACTTCCTGTTCATTCTATTCAATTTGAAAAATGGGAAACAGTTTTTCTAGTGGAAGGTTTTCAGACTTTACCTTTACTGAACCTCCCATTTGCTTTGCTGCAAAGCCTATTTCGAGACAGCGTTTTCAGACATCATAATTACACTGCTTCTGCAGAACATTTTGCACAAATGTTATTGAAAATATGAATGTAAAGTCTTGCTAAAGTTGCTGAAGGATGCACAAGCATCATTTCATCTTCAAGGATCTTCGCTACATGGCCTTGGAAAGACTATTATAGAAAAATCACTAAAAGAGTTCAAAAACACCCAACCCGTTTACTGTAAAGTACATATGAAACTTTTATTACTTTACATTCGAATATAGATACATTACCTGTGCCTATACAGTTGCAAATACTAGGACTGGGGGATATAATATTTGCAAAAAAATCCTTATGATTTTATAAAAATGATGTAACATTGTGAATATGTAATTTTTAATGTGTATTTTAATTTTTTTTTTTTTTTAACCGGAGCTTGTATTAATAGGAACTGAATGTGAAAATTGATGTATTTTATTCATTGCAGTCAGACTCAAAAAAGCCTTTATCCAGTTTTTTGCTATTTTAATAGCAAAAAGAGCACATGAATTGATAGATTTCATTCTTTTTCGGTCCACTTCGATGAATTGATTCAAAACTGCACGCAAAAAAATGTTAATGGATGTATATAAGTGGCATTTTTCGTGCATTAAAATGTTTTAGTATAAATAAATGTAGGTAAATGTAATGTAAGTCAATTGTAACTGCTGATTCGAAACAAAAGATTCGTAAAGCTTAATGAATCAGTGTTTTGAAATCGGCCATCACTAAATATTGTTGAAAGGTCGTTATTTTGGTGGTTTTTTGGCACACAAAAAGTATTCTTGTCGCTTAATATAAAGGTTGAACCACTGTACTCACATGAACTGTTTTAAATATGTTTTAGTATCTTTCTGGGCATCTGAAAGTGTAAATTGTCTTGCTGTCAATAGAGACTCACTGAACCATCGGATTTCATCAAAAATATCTTCATTTGTGTTCTGAAGATGAACGAAGGTCTTACGGGTGCAGAACGACACGTAAATGACAGAATTTTCATTTTTGGGTGAACTAACCCTTTAATTACCTTAATCCCACAGTAGTGAGGACCCATTGAGCTCAGTATGAGTGGCCGAACACACTTCACACCAGTTTCCCGTAGCCTTTGATTGATACAGAGTGTTTCCCTGAGCATATGGCCAAACCAACTGCACAAGGCCCTGCGTAGAGAGCTGTGCTTCAGCATTTGGGTCATCTTACATGACAAAACCCTGGAGGAAACAAGCACTTTCTCTTTCTCTAAAGCACACATGCAGAACACACATACGTGAGGAAGTGACAGAGAGTTGCACACGAGGACACGGGAGTCCTATCATCACTCAACAATACCTTACTGTGAGGGGGAGGAGTGTGTGTTTGAGACAGATGGTTCCATGTGTCACAGGGAACACAATGTGAACGCTATATACAGCACATACTAAAGGTATGTAAGAAGAGAAAGAATTAGCGGTGAAGATTCACAAATGAATCATCGTTTTGAGTCAGTTCTTTTCAAAGAATTGGTCACACATGTTAGTGAAAAGTACTGAATCTGTGAGTTAAATCACAGCCTGAATCATTTGAAGTTGTTTTACATAGCTAAATTGGGGATATATAACGGACAACTTTATTTCTGTCATTAAAACTCGTGTAGAGTTTGGCATGGCAATGGTTATAACAATACTGATATGTTTGGTCTTGGCGGCATAGATTTTATTTATTTTTTTCAGCTGCATAGCAAGTACGGGACTTTCTACTGCCAATACATTCACAACACATAATAAAATACACAATACATCCAATACACAATACTTAATGATCTCCCCATAGCTTCTAATCCTGTCATGGCCTTCAGCAATTGGAATTACTGATTGGCTTTCCTCCTATTTGACAGGGAGGCAACAATTTGTTATATACCAGAAGCAAAAATCATCCACCAAATCCATCAGTTCTGGTGTACCTCAAGGGTCTGTCTTGGGGCCTCTCTTTTTCCCTATTTATAAGTTAGCAAATGGACAAATAATCAAGCGCTATGGGTTTAGTAGATCTTTGGGCATTTCTCAATACCAAGTTGCAAAGTTTTGACTTGCGTTCTTGGTAGTGCAGACTTGGCAAGTTCAACTCAGGAGAACGGACTCCCGAGGACGGAAGGACGCAAGTCCGGTGATTCTTCAAATGGTGCAGCGGTGTACTTGATAGCGTCACTTGGCTCGCTCTGGCTACTCCGGGTATCTCTGTATGTATATTTTAGGCAACAATAAAACAAAGTATGTGAATCTTAAACATATTAATAGCCTCACAAATGTGATTTAGGCAACGTGTTCATGACTATCTTCACTCCATGTATAGTATTTATAACAAAACAAAATATAAAACACTGTAACTCTGCCTGTTTACATTTTAAAAAATATTAAACATTAATATGTGGTTCAAGCAATATGTGCATATTCTGATTATATATATATATATATATATATATATATATATATATATATATATATATATAAATAAAGTTACGAAAGCCAAAACTATTTGCCAGGGAACAAATTATAGATTCGCGAGACCAAAGATGGCCTGTTAGAGACACACAAGGCAAATGATGTCACATTTAACCACTACAGAGACATCAGAACCAGCGGCAAACGTCAGAAGGACTAACCGAAGTATGGCTGTTCTCGCTGGGGTACATGAGTGCTGAGTGCCTGGTGATCGCCTGGATCTCCAAAACGTCAAATAGGCACTATCTTTATCAATTAACCCCAGATTTGAGCTTTAAACCAGTACATTCTCATCTGAAAAACTCTTAAAACTTCATATCATGGTAAAAAAAACAATTTCTACAATGAAAGTGGTTCAATCAAAAACCTTCTTTAGCTCTATAATAATATTTTCTTAGAGCTGCTATAAAGCCAAAGCAATCTCTGTGTATTAATTTTTCTATCATCACTGTGAAGCTGCTTTGAAACAATCTGTGAAAAGCACTATATAAATGAAGATGACTTGACTTGATAAAAACAGTATTATGATGCATTCTGCACCTCTCGATGCATCCTCAATAAAAGAGGCGGTTCAAGAACACATCTGGGGACTTTAACTGTACTTGGCTGAATTGGAACAGTAGTTGGGCAGCGACTGATGACGTTTCACAGAAATGCATATTGAGAAATGGCTATTGTCTACTGATACAGCAGGAACCAATCAGATGTGCCGTATAGAGACTGATGTGATTGTAAACAGATTGAGTTAAGGACCTATCAGCCTACGGTATCTGTGACAGAACTGTGTAAATATGAAATATTAAAAATATTGCTCTGATTAATGCTTATTTGAAAAAAAAAAAACATCTCCAAAAGAAATACAAAAGTTGTGCTCATTTACTTTATATAAAAAAGGGTCAGATTTAATTGATTATTTAAAGAAATGGTTTTATTCTGCATTAAATTGATTAAAAGTGACAGTAGAAAAAAATTGCACATCAAGTGAATTGTTCTATTGAGTTTAATAAATTTAAATAAAACATTAAATGAAAAAAAAATGATACTTTAAATAATATTTCACATTATTAGCTTTACTATATTTTTGATCAGATAAATGCAGCCCGGGAGAGCAAATTTCAAAAATATGAAAAAATCGTTCCAAGCTACCATCTCCATCCAATTTTAGAGAAACTATAAACTTAGTTTTGAGCATAGCTAATATTTTTTGCAGAAGTAAGCGGCTCATCTAGATACAGTTTCCGAGCAGTTTGCCAAACACCGAGAGAAGATGAAACAGTAGGAGAAGAGCGAATGAGAGGATACGAGGCAAGACAAGAAGAGGATACAAGTAGAGAAGAAGACAAGGTGACAGGAGAGGAGAAAAGGAGAGGCGAAGAAAGAAATGATCAAATTACCCAGGGAATTACCATCTGATACCACGAGGAGAAAGAGAGACGAAGAGAGACAGCAGCAGACACACACATGCAGCCCTTCCATGATCTGCAGCAGGTTCATTCATCCTCCTTCTGAAGAAACACTCCACACTCCTGCTACAACAAAATCAATGTTTCACCTGATTCTCGGCCTAAAACAGTGATTTATGCACAGCCAAGAGAGAAGAGCAGAGCTCCGGTGTCAACTCACATTCAAATGCAGACAAAAGAGGCAAAAACTGCAATCTGACACGAGCACAGGCAGAGAATACAGCATCTCCATATCCATAAGAGTCAGTCAAACATGTGGCGCATACGCCATCAGACAGCTCGCTGCAGACAACACAACACAGCCTGAGGAGGATCCAACACAATCATTCAGTGACCTTTCGGTGCAGTTTCAAAGCAACTTCAATTTGTCAAACAACCATAAATGATCTGTGACTTCAGCTTGTGTTGGATAAAACACGTTCTCCCTGAGAAGTGCATCTGCTCCACCTGTGCATGGGAACACAACATCATTTAGGTTTCATCAGCAACTTCCTCCAGCTGGACGCCGCGATAAAGCAAAACAAGCATGTATTACAGATGGACTTAGATGTCTGTGACCAACTGCATTTTGCAGACCGGGTTTCTTTTGTAGCTCCGCCCACACTGAGATCTCATTGCATCCGCCATTTTGCGCCTCATAAGTTTGGGTTCGGTAAGATATTTTAATGTTTTTAAAAGCCACTTTAAGGTACAATTATTAGCTCAAAATACAGTAGCACTGTAATATTCTGAAATATAATTACAACAACAATGTTTTCTATGTGAATTATTTTATATATTGATCAGCACCATCCCTCCAGTCTTCAGTGTCACATGATCCTTCAGAAATTTGATTTGATGCACCACAAAAAATTCTTATAGTTATCAACGTAACTAAACGGAATAAAATATATACCGACATTTACCTACAAATACCATTTATTAACAAGTTTGTAAGAATTTCATGTGAATTATGAGAACTATGATATATAAATATATTTAAATCCATAACACTAACCTCACATACTTTCAAAAAAAAAAAAATTTTTTTAGAAAAATTGTAATATTTTAATTTTTTTAATATATTGATTTGGACTAGCTACGGCCCCCCCTGCAATACCGCTACGGCCCACCGGAGGAGCCGCGGCCCACAGATTGGGAAGCACTGGTTTAGACGGTCGTCAAGGATACGCAGAGCGAACGGCGAACGATGCCATCGTTTTTAAAAGTATCATTTTTTAAAAGACAAAATGGCGGATTCTGGGTTATGATCGGTCAGATCGCCTGTCAATCAAACTCACAATTGACTGATCTATTGTTGGATGATTAGTTGTCAAGTGGACCATCCTGACTCATCCCACTGACTGTTGGTTTAACTTAAAAAAGCAAGTTGTCTGGCTTTGAGTTAATACAATGACTGCGATTGGTTTAATCGACAGAGCATATTACGTTCTCTGAACCACATCAATTATTTAAGTTGATTTGACACAAGAAAAAATGTTGTGATAACTAACAAACATGATTTCTGCTAATCTGAGGAAGAAAAAGAAAACAAAAGCTTGAGGAAACATGCATCTTGATTGTCTTTAAATGAGTTTGGTAAAAGTGAGAGCTCTTCTGCACAAACACATCCACCCCTCTTCTTCTAGTCTATTTA
>CM074281.1:5221159-5281159 GCA_037194245.1 Opsariichthys bidens | reverse complement strand
GTTCACACCATGTCGTAATTACTCACTATTTGGAGCTGTACAATATCAACAGCAAAAAGAAAATACAGCAGTCACGTGGTACAAGTCGGAGCTCTGAGTGTTCTAAAGCTTTTCATAACTCTTTTTCTTTTTAAGTCAGGAACTCATAATTACGGTAATTCCAACATGCCGTGAATGCACCTTGAGATCTGATCCATATCAAGCAATACATACTGTAATCTAAAAAATGCTGGGTTAAAAACAACCCAAGTTGCGTTTAAAGTGGACAAACCCAGTGATTGGGCTGTTTTAACCCAGCGCTTGGGTTAAATGTGTGGGGTAGATGTATTTAACCTAACTATTGTTTTAAAATTACTATATGGCTGGCTTAAAATGAACCCAAAATATGAATAAAAGGTTTCATAAAGATGATTTTGCACTGATGCATATTTGGCTCTCCAAAATGCACATCTATCCCCTATAAAAGTTATCCATATGGCTCCAGTGGGTTAATAAAAGCCTGAAGTGAAGCGATGGGGTTTTGTAAGAATAATATCCATATTTAAATCTTTATAAACTACTATAAAACGGTTGGTTCCTGTCCTTGATTCTGATCAATAGCTATGTTTTATTCATGTTTTATTCTGTGTATCACTACACAACACCCTTTGCAACCACTCTTAGCAACGTAAACTGTTTGTTCTCAATCTATTTTGTTCATTGAAGCGTACTGTATTATGTAGAAGAGTATTGTGAGAAAGAGATCGAGTGAGCGAGATTATTACCTGCATTCAGATTTAGCATTTTCCTTCATGTCAGTCGAATAAAAAACAGTTTAAATGTCCGCTGCAATATCTTGTCCTTTTAACAGTTAATGGGTTTTCCCGTGACTGACAGCTCTAGTCAAAGCATTTGTCAGTTGCGGTTTGTTCCCTGTTCACAACAATTCAGTCTTTCAATGTAAAAATCTTCGCTACTGACTGACACACTTCATAAAGACAGTCTTTGCCGCCACCTAATGGCGTAGTAATGTAACTTCTGTTGCTGTTCACAGTCAGGGACTATTTTTTCCGGCGGAAGGAAGGCTTTTATTAGAAGTTTACCTCATGAAAGTTGCATTTATACATATTTTTGCCTTTAAAATTTGTATTGTTTGGTACCTGTTTTATAAAAGCAATACGGTACTCGAGACTAGTGCTGTATCGTGAATAAGTCACGACTGAAGGGTGTTGTTAGGCCCAAAGCGAAGCGGAGCACAGCCTCAAGTACCTTACTGCTTACTTATCACTGGCTTACGGCAACAGATGTTCATGAAAGAATTGAGTTATGGCAGAAGGACCTGATGATGGACGAATGATGTAGGCATAGCGTAAGACGAACGCGGAAGCACGGAGGATAGAGCAAAAAAAAAAAGGCCAGCCATGAAGTCTAAAACGAGAAGTTTAAATATGTCAGAGGATTTCAAAATAACAGAAGAGGAACTAAATCATAAGTCGGGCCAGAGGTCAACTCGACTCTCTTGTGAACGTATGTACGGACATTGCCGAAAGCCAAGTTCTAAATATGGATCTTTTTCTTACAAAAACCACCACTTCTCTTCAGAAGGCATTCATTAAATCACTGAAGTCATATGAATTACTTTTATGATGGATGCATGCACTTTTTAGAGCTGCCATTACAAAGCTGGGAAGAACTAGGGTATTTATGTAACATAACTCAGATTGTGTTTGGCTGAAGGAAGTCAGATACACCTAGGATAACTTGAGGGTGAGTAAATTATGGAATAATTTTCATTTTTAGGAGATCAATCCCTTTAAAGGTTCTTCATGGAAGCATAGAAGTCAATAAAGAATATAGAGTGTAGATCTCCATTTGCCCAACCTGAATCATTCGTTCTCTATGCCAGCACCAAAATAATACGACATTTCTTTAATTACCTACATTAATACAGATCCAATTGATCGGGAATATTGATGAATGGATTCAGGGATGAGGAGAACGCCACAAAGAAGCTGTTAATCTCCACAGTGAAACAGAGTATGTGGAAGGAAAATCACTAACCATAAAGCACTTCCAGTCACAGTAAAGCTCACACAACATACAACCCAAGATGAGTTAGTAATTTATACACAATCCACGCCTCCACACACCTGCCCTCATGCTCCAACGCATAACTGCTCGCAACTTATTCTCACGCAACACACGCCTACACACAACCCACGCTTAATTTGTACTCACTAGTCAGTTTGGTGGAAAACAAAGGATGAAGAGGGAATAATTGACCAGCTACAGATGAGGCATGCAGCTTTCAGCCTTTATTATGCTTTCACAGAGACAGCAACATTTTTTGTAGAATTTTTATCTATCTTTTATATTCTCACAGCTATCGGCAAATTCAGTTATTAGCTCATACAGTACTACCGTACATAAGCTGTTTTATGAAGCTGTTTTAAAGTCACCATGAAATCAAAATGGACGATTCTTATTTTTTCATGGAATACTGCAAGATTTATTTCAAATAATTTATCCATGCAGGTAATCTTTTTATTAATCTTTAATCAAAATAACATCCCCTTCACTCCGCAACATCTCTTCTCTGATGTTATCTTTCATCGTGAGGCCGACCAATAGCAAATGACAAAAATCCAACCATCCAATCAATTCCCAAAGGACAAAATCAAGTCCCACCCTACATTTTGTCTTGTTCAAGAGACCATTGCACTTGGATATATGTCACAAAAGGGAAGAAAAGATCTCAACTTCTGTTTAATGTCGCCTTTAAATTTGGTTGTTGAACTTTTTTTTATAATTGTATGTAAATCTATATATGTAAACGGATTATATATAGGCTATGGAAGGATTATCCACATGTAGAAGAAGAAGAAGAAGAAGAAGAAGAAAGCCCTTATTTGTCCTACAGTGGGGAAATTACATACTTTGCATTTAACCCATCCAAGTGCACATACACAGCAGTGAGTAGTGAACAAGTGCACACATACATCAGTGAGTAGTGAACAAGTGCACACACACATCAGTGAGTAATGAACAAGTGCACACACACACATCAGTGAGTAGTGAACAAGTGCACACATACATCAGTGAGTAGTGAACAAGTGCACACACACATCAGTGAGTAATGAACAAGTGCACACACACACATCAGTGAGTAGTGAACAAGTGCACACACACAGCAGTGAGTAGTGAACAAATGCACACACACAGCAGTGAGTAGTGAACAAGTGCACACATACATCAGTGAGTAGTGAACAAGTGCACACACACATCAGTGAGTAGTGAACAAGTGCACACACATCAGTGAGTAGTGAACAAGTGCACACACACACAGCAGTGAGTAGTGAACAAGTGCACACACACAGCAGTGAGTAGTGAACAAGTGCACACACACACAGCAGTGAGTAGTGAACAAGTGCACACACACACACACACACGTACACAGCAGTGAGTAGTGAACAAGTGCACACATACATCAGTGAGTAGTGAACAAGTGCACACACACATCAGTGAGTAATGAACAAGTGCACACACACACATCAGTGAGTAGTGAACAAGTGCACATACACAGCAGTGAGTAGTGAATAAATGCACACACACAGCAGTGAGTAGTGAACAAGTGCAAACATACATCAGTGAGTAGTGAACAAGTGCACACACACATCAGTGAGTAGTGAACAAGTGCACACACTCATCAGTGAGTAGTGAACAAGTGCACACACACATAGCAGTGAGTAGTGAACAAGTGCACACACACAGCAGTGAGTAGTGAACAAGTGCACACACACACAGCAGTGAGTAGTGAACAAGTGCACACACACACACACACACACACACGTACACAGCAGTGAGTAGTGAACAAGTGCACACACACATCAGTGAGTAATGAACAAGTGCGCACACACACACATCAGTGAGTAGTGAACAAGTGCACACACACAGCAGTGAGTAGTGAACAAATGCACACACACAGCAGTGAGTAGTGAACAAGTGCACACATACATCAGTGAGTAGTGAACAAGTGCACACACACATCAGTGAGTAGTGAACAAGTGCACACACACATCAGTGAGTAGTGAACAAGTGCACACACACACACAGCAGTGAGTAGTGAACAAGTGCACACACACAGCAGTGAGTAGTGAACAAGTGCACACACACACAGCAGTGAGTAGTGAACAAGTGCACACACACAGCAGTGATTAGTGAACAAGTGCACACACACACAGCAGTGAGAAGTGAACAAGTGCACACACACACACACACGTACACAGCAGTGAGTGGTGAACAAGTGCACACACACATCAGTGAGTAATGAACAAGTGCACACACACACATCAGTGAGTAGTGAACAAGTGCACACACACAGCAGTGAGTAGTGAACAAATGCACACACACAGCAGTGAGTAGTGAACAAGTGCACACATACATCAGTGAGTAGTGAACAAGTGCACACACACATCAGTGAGTGGTGAACAAGTGCACACACACATCAGTGAGTAGTGAACAAGTGCACACACACACAGCAGTGAGTAGTGAACAAGTGCACACATACATCAGTGAGTAGTGAACAAGTGCACACACACATCAGTGAGTAGTGAACAAGTGCACACACACATCAGTGAGTAGTGAACAAGTGCATACACACATCAGTGAGTAGTGAACAAGTGCACACACACAGCAGTGAGTAGTGAACAAGTGCACACACACAGCAGTGAGTAGTGAACAAGTGCACACACACACAGCAGTGAGTAGTGAACAAGTGCACACACACAGCAGTGATTAGTGAACAAGTGCACACACACACAGCAGTGAGAAGTGAACAAGTGCACACACACACACACACACGTACACAGCAGTGAGTAGTGAACAAGTGCACACACACACATACACAGCAGTGAGTAGTGAACAAGTGCGCACACACACACACATCAGTGAGTAGTGAACAAGTGCACACACACACACACACACAGCAGTGAGTAGTGAACAAGTGCACACACACAGTTCACTGAATGCTGTTCATTCACAATCCCCACCTTCAATTACTGCCGGTGTGGGAATCGAACCAGCAACCTTCAGATTACAAGCCCAACTCCCTCACCAATAGGCCTATAGTATACTATATATATGATTTTATTGCTACAGTGTGAGGACCCCAGATGAGCTCACGTCTAAGAGCCAATTTTTTGGGCCATTGAGAAGAAAAAATGGAAACTGAAGCCACTTCAGTAGGATCTAGAATGGCTAATGATTCATCATACAATTATAGATTGGCAAAAGTAGTCAAAATAGTCTCTCTAAGACTGCTGCCATTGTCCAGTTCCATACAGTGCAGAAAAAAATACAACTGCAACACTGGATTTGAACAGAACAGAAATTTTATGTGATTTTGTGTAAATGAAATGCTGCATCAAACCTTAAACTTTGCTGTTGTCATGACAGCCAGTAACGTTCTGTTTTCTGTCAGCTCTGAATGAGAATCAATAAATAAGTGTTTTTATTTGATTCCTGTATACTGTACATTTATCGTTTATGTGGTGCATACATTTTTTTTTTTAAATCACACAACATGGTTCACTTATTGCTTTACATGTTCTCAGCTTAACTCAGAAACTGTTAACTATTAAAAATCTATTTTTGGTAATTTAAATAAAGCTGACATAATAAAATATAACAAACTAAAAAAAGTTAAAAGTTGGAAACGTTAACGGAAATAAAATAAGTTTAAGTACTAAAATCACTGAAACTAAAACTGAAATTAAAATAAATTAAAGCTAAATAACAGCACGACACAATCACTAAAACTTAAACTAAAAATAAGATAAAACTTTACAATAAGGTTCATTAGTTAACATTAGTTAACTGCTTTAAACTGAGAATAGACAATACTTCTACAGCATTTATTAATCTTTGTTAATGTTGATTTCAGCATTTACTAATACATTATGAAATGAAAAGTTGTATTAGTACAACAGCATGAAGACACAATGAATGATTATTATTAACTAACATTAAGAAAGATTAATAAATACTGTAACAAATGTATTGCTCGTTGTTAGTTCACGTTAGTTAATCAGGTTAACAAACGAGACCTTATTGTAAAGTGTTACGGAAAATATACAACCTATTTCAAAATATGGTTTATTTTACAGTGCCGTAGTTACATTGTAATTACTCAAATAAGTACTGAGTACTATTAATCAACTACATGTACTTACTATAGAGTTACGGGCAGGGTTGGGGAGTAACGAAATACAAGTAACTTAGTTACGTATTTAAAATACAAAATTTGAGTCACTGTATTTCATTACAGTTACATTTTAAATGGGTGGTAATCAGATTACAGTTACATCTGAAAAGTGTTTTAGATTACCAAAGTGATTACTTTGAGTTTTAATGTCATTTAAACAGCGATTGGTGATTCTCTGACTCTGACAGTCTGAAAAAGCGGAGTTAAGTTTCATCAACATTTTAATACTTTTAAGAAGGGTCATAAAAAAATTTGTTATTTTTATTTAGTTCTATCCTGAACAGGACAAAATGACTGAATTTATGAAAAAAAAAAAAAGCCCAACTCTTAACTTAACTGTCCTGTCATGACCTGATGATCCACGACTGTTTTCATGTTTTCTGATAGTTGTTTGTGAGTCATTTTATAAGTCACTCGTCACTGCAACTTTTTCTCACAATTTCTTTTTTCCCCTCACAATTGTGAGTTTGCATTTCACAATTCTGACTTCTTTTTCTCAGAATTGCGAGATTTAAACTCATAATTGCAAGTTATAAAGTCAGAATTGGGAGATATGAACTTTCAATACTGACTTTTTTCCTTGCAATTGTGAATTTAGTATGTGAGTTAATATCTCATAATTCTGACTTTATAACTCGCAATTGCAACTTTATATCACACAATTCTGAGGGAAAAAGTCAGAATTGTGAGATAAAAACTAGCAATGACCTTTTTTGTGTTTGTTCCACACTTGTTAGTATTCCAATGTATTCTAAAGTATTTAGATTAAGTTACTAAACTTGAGTAATGTAACGAAATACGTTACAAATTACTTTTTAAAGCATGTACGTTGTAATCTGTAGTGAAATATATTTTAAAAGTAACCTACCCAGCCCTGGTTACGGGTTAGTTAGTTGTTATTATGCATAATTTACTGTTATTACTATAGTAAGTACATGTAGTAACGTGTAACGATGGCACTGTAAAATAGTGTTACCCAAAATATTAACAAATATTATAATAGTTTATAAATAATGACACCGATGTTGAGAAACAAAATGTTATATTAATAATTTCCAATATGGGGTTCAGATTTGTTGAAGAAAAGCTCAAACAATATGTAAAAATGAAACTATTACATTATAAGTTAGCCGATTCCCAGTCAAACTGTGACAGGAAACTTGTTTTGGAAAATATCAGAATATAATAAGCAATGTCGTTACACTCTTATTATTATAAATTTTTTTAGCTTCTATGCATGCAATGAGAGACATTAATTAGTTTTTCTTTTATAACAGCAGCTCTGCAGAAGCAGGAGATGAAGTCTCTGATGATTACTCTTGATGTAGTACAAACCAGCCTCTTGAGAGCAGGAGATGACGGCCATCACTGTGTACCAAGTAAAGTTTCTGAAAAGAACATCATTATGATGGTGCGTGCCTACCAAAAAAACGTCTCTGTTCTTTGCTGTCTTCACTTTCAAGCACAAATTAAATGATATAAGGAACTGAGTGTTTAAAGCCCTTTGTCCTTTGATACACTGTAAAATGCCTTGATTCCGAGAAATGGCCCTGTTCCTTTTTGGATGTTGCCTCATTCAAAGAGATCCAATTTTTCAAAACTATTAGTCCTGAAGGCCATCTGAGCAACCTCTACAGCACAAAAAGCCTGCAAGCCAATGACAGGCCAGCCAGGAAATGAAACTTTCCTTTAACCTATCACACGTCACAATTGCACTGAAAGATGGAGGCAAGGCACTGAACACGATCAATATGAGAAAAGAGTTCTCCACTGCACAGACACAAAGAAGAAACCTCTAAGCTCATTTAAAGGTGAAGAGTATAAATTATACACCACTGGTGGAAATGGAAATGCAATCTGTTATTGGAGTGGACATGTTCAGAATAGCAGTCTAACATGCTGTGTATACAGTGCATAATATTTCATCCTAGGCTCACTGCCTCTACCTACATTTTTGCAAATCTCCAAAAACCTTACAAATCACTGTCGTTTACAGCTGGAATGAACACTACAGTGGCAGAAAACCCCAAAAAACTTTGCACGAATTATGATTACAGTGGCAGATATGGAGTGATGAAGACTTATGTTCAAACGGCGCAATAATTTGTTACGACCTCAAACACTTTTACTATAGTGCATGATGTGGAAACTAATACTTTTTAATGTTTGCATCACTGTGTATGAACACTTTAAAATGCTGCCTTCGGAGGGTGCATTCCAAGCTAGGAAGGCATCAAGGCACGTCCGAATTCAAAGTTAGCTTCACTTCCTGTCTCCTGAGAGAGCTTCTTCTGAATAATTTTTGAAGGCAGCATAGATGTATTGTTCGCTGTCTTTGATATCCCACAATCCTGTGCTTTCCATTCGGTGACAGGTTAGTAGATTAGTAGTTTGTGTTATGATTGACCACTAGAGGGCACTTCACCTTGGACTCACACACATACACTTTCACTTTCTCTGCAGTCACTCCTCACTACATTTCCCATAAGCCCCGTACCCATTCACTGATCACCGCACCAGCTGCACCTCATTCACCAGCCGTTGATTACCACACCAGCTGCACTACATTACTCAAACTATTTAAGCCTCACACACACAAACATACTTTGCGACGTCTTGATTTGGTCACTCTGTCATTTCTGAGCGTTATTTCCCGTGTCTGTTTTCCTGGTCTTGTTATTGCCTGTTTCCCTGTTTTTTGAACGTTCTCTGCCTGCCACTTGGATTTACTGCCGGTTATTCTGGACTGTTTGATTATTGCTGCCTGTCTCGACCCCTTTGCCTGTTTATTGACAACGATTCTGCCTAACCTCCTCCATATCTGTTTGCCACCGTTTTGATCATTGCCTGTTTGACCATGTTTTTCAATAAAGCTGCATTTGGATCCCATCTTGCTGTCGCCTTGTTCCAGTTTGTGTGTAAATATACATTTTTTACCAAAGTTTGGATCAAACTTTTGGTGTTATTCCTAGTGAGAAATTACTATTGTAGTAATTAAATATTGATTTAGTTATTACCAAATCTCGCTCTATTTTAGTGTAGATCATTAAACCATTATGCTGCCTGTCCGAAGTCGGTTTCATGAAGTATGCATATGAAGTATAAGTTTTTCAACGCAGCCAATATGTTTGGCTTTTTAGCACCGACCATCGGACTTTTTATTTAAAACTGCCCCAACAAAAACAAACATAACAAAGATTCACGTTCATCGCGTTCAAAATGCGTTCGGAGATTTCAATGAATGTTTAGCAAAACATGCAATAAGCAACGTAATATCTACATATGCTACATATGCCAAAATGTGTAGTATACAACAGAGCCTGATTCCTAAATGCAATAGCAACCTCGCATACTACACTCTCAAAACCAAACATTTTTTATAGGCATCTATACTTCCACGAAGATTATTTTCTGTTAAGAACCGTTCACTGATAGTTCTGTGGGGAACCAAAAATGGTTCTTCTATATGGCATCACATGCGAAAAACCCCTTTTGGAAGCTTTATTTTTAAGAGTGGACTCTTACCATGTGGCAGAAATAGCAAACATTGCATGGTAGTATGCTAGTATTGAGCTAGTATTCCATTTCCACTGTGGTGAATGAACCAGAAGTAATATCAGCTGTAATTTTCATCTCTATTTTGACTTGATTATTTGAGTGGACTGCCAAAATTACAAAATGATCACTTGCTAAAATGAAAAATGCAATGTTGAGATCATGTGACAACAAAGTGGCATTTTACTGTTCAAAACATAACATCATGCAGTATTCGTAATAGTTTTCTATTCTCAGCGTATAGAGCCTGTTGACTACTTGTTTCAGGCAACTGTTTGCAATTTGTTATTACATTTGCAATTCAGTTTGATGCTGCTATTGGCACAGAAACTACACACACATCACCTTTAAATTCCGATGCCATTATTTGTTATTGTAACCTCAAATTACCAGAAATTACTAGGCTTACTATAAAAACTAAATGTCTGATAGGCACATTTCAATGCGCAAAACATTTATCGACGCCTACTTACTCAAAACATATGCTTGCATGCAACATTTGGCATTGCTTACAACGGCCCGTCATTCACATAAAAATAACCAATTGACAAAAAGCCAAAGGTTTTTAATGAGAAAAACTAGTCTGGCCAATGGTTTCACCAAACTCCCCAGCTGACAGACTGTGCCTCCAAACCACAGAGTCCTCTTTGTGCTGTTCTATTTGTAGACAAAGGAAAATCAAATGGTGAAATGAGAGCACTCCCCCAGTGAGGCGCTTAAAGTGTGGCTGACGGTTTAATGAATGCTAATTGCTCCTTAGTGGAAGCACAGGATAAAAATGTCCCCACACACACACGCACACACACATACACACACACACGGATCACATATGCCCTGATATATTACAACTATATGATCCCACAGACACATTCAGCATCATCTCTCAACTCTTTCTTAACCCTCTCATTAGAATAAAATACAAAATACATGAACCTCTAATTCAGCTGATACTCTGTGGTAATTTCATATACAATTAGATTAACGGGGCAACAGTGATTTTATCGTTTCTGGTTGGCACGTGGCTGTATTGTTGATTGTAGTGGGCTGTCCTATACCAACATTATCCGTGCACCACTTAAACTTGCCATTGCTATTGAAAACAATTGCACATGCTTTAACGTGAAAACAGTATAATCATGTAGACAGCCTGATTTTTTTTGTTTTACCTTGTCACAAAATTTAACTGTTTTATCATATAGCTCTCTATATTGAAGGCTTTGCAAACAGACTTTTACGAAATGGACTCGACAGTAATGCAACAACATGTAGTAACTGTGTTACTTCTAAAACCTGATCTTATATGATTCATGTACAGTCAGATGGTCTTTGTCTATGTGTCAGTAAATCACCAGTAACTAAACGATCAACTTCAATGGTCAACGGTTGCTACTCTTTGTAGGATGAAAATAATCTCTTTTAAACGTTGATTAAATTATACTCAGGGCTGGGTAGATTACTTTTAAAATGTATTTCACTACAGATTACAAAGTACATGCTTTAAAAAGTAATTTGTAACGTAAGTCGTTACATTACTCAAGTTTAGTAACTTAATCTAAATGCTTTAGAATACTTTGGAATACTAATGAGTGTGGAACAAACACAAAAATTGAAGGTTATTGCAAGTTTTTATCTCACAATTCTGACTTTTTCCCTCAGAATTGTGTGATATAAAGTTGCAATTTCGAGTTATAAAGCCAGAATTATGAGATATAAACTCACAATATTGAGAAAAGTCAGAATTATGACATTTAACTCACATACTAAATTCACAATTGCAAAGAAAAAAAGTTAGTATTGCAAATTTTTTCTCCCAATTCTGACTTTATAACTTGCAATTGTGAGTTTAAATCTCACAATTCTGAGAAAAAGAAGTCAGAATTGTGAAATGCAAACTCACAATTGAGAGGGGAAAAAACAAATTGTGAGGAAAAAGATGCAGTGACGAGTGAATTATAAAATGACTCACAAACAACTATCACAAAACATGAAAACAGTCTGCTCTTTTTCAGACGGTCAGAGTCAGAGAATCACCAATCGCTGTTTAAATGACATTAAAACTCAAAGTAATCACTTTGGTAATCTAAACTACTTTTCAGATGTAACTGTAATCTGATTACCACCCATTTAAAATGTAACTGTAATGAAATACAGTGACTCAAATTTTGTATTTTGAATACGTAACTAAGTTACTCGTATTTCGTTACTCCCTAACCCTGATTATACTGTATATAGAAAGCGCTCAAATAACGCTCCCTTGACAATCGATGAAGCTGTCAATCAAAGTTTATCAGTAACTGAGTTCTGGCCAAAACGAATCGAATCATTTAACGTATCTTATTTAAATTGTGTTTGCACTGTTAGTTATGATGAAAGCATTCGTTAGTTTGAAGAAACTTTTTACAATATAGCATATCTCCGCTGCTTGATTGCTTGGATCATTACATAACGTAAACTATATTATCACCAAGCACTAATTTGCTAAATGTAAAATGAATAATAATGAAGACATTCGGATGTAATAAATATTAATTGATCATGATTTTCTGGAAAGCTGCTTGAATCAATGTGTATTGTGAAACGCGTTATAGAAATAAATTTGACGTTTGACTAAACAAATATCTTGTCTTTCTAATTTGACAAGGAATCAGTTTTCTCAGCAATGAAAATTAACATACAGAGGAAAATGTTTGAATAGAAACTGCAGCAGTGCATAACGCATCATGAACGAAATGAATGATTATCAATGCATGAGCTAAACTCACTCATAATGCAGTTCCTACAACATCTCACACGGATCACATGCTTGTCTTCACTGCTGCTGATTTGCATTATAGGAAACTTTTCTCAACTTTGCCACTGGACACGCCCACATCGCTGTATTGCCAGAACTCGCCAACTCTTGTTGAAAACGAATGACTTCCAGTCGTTGTATGTGTGAACGTATGCTAATCAGGCACTAGTCTGCAACCTCTGCTCATTTCTAAAACAGGAAAATATAAATAATTTGCAGAGGGTGTAATTTTGGCCGGTGCCCTGAGGTAATAACTTCAATTTATGGTGGAAAACTCAAAAGGGGCCTTTGAATTAATTCCTGTATCTCAGTGTGCTCGCTATAAAACACAAGAGAAAATGTACAAGACATCACGAGGCTACATCTGAAGGTCAAATTTCAAAGTTTTGCTTCCTATAAAAACTGTGTTTAAAGGGGGCATATTTTTTGATAGCTATACGGCATATAAACAGCATACAGAACAGTGCTATAAAGCAAAACTGGGTCCAACTATTCAATAATATTTTGATGTATATGTGAGAGTTTGGAGTATGGAAGTCAACTACTTTGCTCTTTGGCAGAAAACAGCAATCAACAGCAATCCAACATTTTTCAGAGGCATCCTGCCTTATCGTACCTTAGATATGACCTTGTTCCAGTATACCATTGTCTCTCCTCTCTTCTCCAACCATCTGTGGAAAGAAGACAAGAGGTTATTAGAGAGGGGCTGAGAAAAGGAAGCGAAAATATAGCTGCGAGCAGCAATTACGGGACTGAGAACAGCAGTAGCAGATATGCTTTCGTTTTACCAGCGTGCAAAGAAGCAGGGGATAGCAGAATTACGATTTGCAACTGACCACCAGGGGACGCTGCTCCCGCTAAAAAAATGCACATTATTCCGGGATGCTCAAGGCAAGATTTACTAACCCTTGTGCATAAAAAAAAGTTACACATAGATGCAAAATCCAAAAAACTGTCATATAAATATGATTTATTAATATTTTTTCCCACTTTCACTCATTCTTTTTTTTTTTTTTATCAGCTTCTCTTCTATTCATAATTACCAAACATTCATTCATTTCAAGAATTTTAATGCTTTACAAATCGATTTCTTTACGTAACCCCACTATTGTTTTCTATACAAATAATAATCACGAGTAACTGCTGAATTATCTTGCAATCCTCTCTTCATCTTGCGAACAATGACATGATCAACCCCTCAAGCACCACATATTTATGGGTTTGGCTGTCAGAACACCTGTGTGAACTCAAACTTTGTATAAACTCTACCAGACTAAACAATCAGCATTTTCTTGTGGTGAAAACTAAAACAATGTGTTTAGGGGCTTCTGAACGTCTGCTTCAAATTCAAGCGCACCTTTTATCTCCGAACAAAAACAATAACAAGTGAAAAAGTGCAATCAAGGGTTAAGATGCGTGTTTGGGTGAAAAAGAAAAACCTCAAAGCTAACCTTTAACTTTCTATGACCTTTTTCATAGTTTTCACATGGCCCTGTGACCCTGCCAAGGGTGGGACTCGTACATGGAGTGGGATTTTTGATTGCCAGTACAATAAACTTTTCAGTAAACACATACAAACTACACTCTGATATCCTTACCAACATACCCACACAATTAAAAATGTCTATAAGGATCCACAAGGGTTAAAACAAAACTAAGCATTGTTCAAGATTTACGAGTACACTCTCTCACCCATCCCCGTGCCAAATTTCATGACATTCTGCCATACGGTTCTAGAAGCTGCCATATAAATACAATAGGTGCCTGCACACCTTCGGCCTCTAACAAGCAATAATCAAAAGCCAAAGAGTGAAAGGAAACAAGAAGTCAGGCAAAAAGAATGAAGACAGGGAGACGGTGATAGAGCGCGGAGGAGATGACACAAAGAGGATGGATGAGAGATGAGCGGTTGCATTCCTTTATGATTCTGTCAGGCTCTGTGACTGGAACAATTGATTATTAGAGGCGCTTTGTATGGAAGGTCCACGGTGACCTGTCTGAGAGCGGCGGAGCTGCATTGACGGACACGGACAGCTCAGGGAGAGGTGAGGCGTCTTAAAGTGACAGGAGTGAGAGATGTACAGGGAATAGCATTTCATATGCTCGCCGCTATCCTCCTTATGGCTTGATGTGCGTTTCATAATAACTTTACATGTCTGAGATGACAGTACCTGGATTTAGGAAGCTATCAAGACATGTCCAAATCGTGTCATATGTTCTCAGAGTCAAGATCTACAGTCAATTCCTTTATAAATACTTATAACAGCCCTTTTTCTAATTTATGTTAGACCTAGCTACTAAATTTAGACTCCAAAATACAAACCAGAATTGGTAAACAATACTATTTCTTGTTAAGTTTCTTTTACCAATTTAAGTGAAATCATAGGACGTTTTCAGCATGTTATTTCATATAAATCACATTTTCGGCTGATTTCTAATAAGCATCGCAGCCATCGTCTCGTTTTTAAGTAACCAATAGGTTTCTGAATAATTATTTGCTATTTCTAATTAAATGAAATGTGAACACTTCACAACAATTCATTTGTTATTAACATGAACTAACAATGAACAATACTTTTATACAGCATTTATTAATCTTAGTTAAAGTTCATTTCTGTATTTAAAATCAGAAGTTGTATCTGTTAACATTAATTAATGCATTATAGCTCACAACTGCTCATAGTTCATGTAAACTAATGCATTAACTAATGTGAATGTGAATACCAATGAAATTTTTACCACTAAATTAAAATTGTTTTTATTAATTGAAATAAACACCGTGAACTTGAATAAATTGGCAAAACTGAAAAAAAAAATTGAGCCAGTCAGTTGCCTCAAAATTTTTAAGTTTATAAATTCAGTTTAAGTAAGCAGAACAGACAGATTTTTATTAAAATTGTTCTTAACTTGAAATGTGAATGCTAAATTGCCTACATGTTAACAATAGCATGCTATAACACTTATAATATAAAGCATTTAACATACTTGCACCATAACTCTCCAAGAGCCCACATTAACAGAATCTCTTCTAAATTAGCATAACAATAAATGAATCTCTTCTAAATCTCCCACTTAACATAAATCTTGCACAAAAAACAACATTTAATTTCAGCATTTATTCTCCCTTTCGAGTGCCACGTGCAAAGCATGCTGGGAAACGGAAATCCCAGCCCAGTTTCAGTTAAACTTAAGTTTGTCTAAATTAAAAGAAATGAAACAGTTCAGTTTACTTAAAATATATCAGCTCTGTGAACTCGAAAGGAAAAGAAAGTGCTAAATAAGTTAATTTGACTGAACTAATTTGTTTAAGTTTGTCCAACTCAAACCAACAAATTATTTTGATAATAAAATCAGATGAACTTTGAACTTAAAAATATTATAAATGCTGCCTTGCCAACGAACTACACATTTTAACGAGTTTTACTAAATCTGCGCACTCCCCCGTAAACAAGATGTCAAAAGAGAAAGACTGTAATTAGAGTTATTATAGTCAGATTAGCTCCTCAAATCTAAGAGACGTAGACTGCACAAGACAAAAACTCCCACGGGATCTTTAAAATATTCCCTTTAGCTCACTAGAGTTTGATCCCTAGACATGATGCAATGTAGCGAGTTTGGAGTCTGTTTCATTAAGATGTACCATCACGAAAAAAATGCTGTGAAGTCACTGACTGACAGAGCAGCGAAGCGGCAAGGACACTGCCTTTTGTTTCTCCTCGTATGGTAAGTTACGCATTTATCCTTGCCTTCTTTGTTCCTCCCATCTCTTAAGCATGAAAACATGATGAAAGCACTAAGCGCATCTCCACAGTCACCACTCCTCCAGATGATTACAATGATGATGGAGACGAGCATCTTCCTAATTGGCCCCTGCTTCAAAAACAAAGTACAATCCATCGGATTCGGCTGGCGAATCAAATATTCATGACCTCATTAAAGACTTTATTTAGTTGATTCTACTCGAATCCTATTAATCCTACCCGGTTCCGCGGCGCAGCGAACAGCAACAGCAGCAATTTTTTTGTGTTAATTAATATGGTATTCATGATCCACTTCCCCATTAAGCCTAATTTGGCTCATTCCGGGGTCTCACTTTTGCACACGGCTTAATTTCAACACCACGTCGTTGGCATCCATACGCGTTTCTCAGTTTGCGCCGATGTAAATGTCAGACTCACTGATGCGTGCTATTTCACGGGAAATTAGAGCTCTGCGAATCTTGTTGCGGAAAGGTCAGATTGAATCTTTTCTAATGAAACAGTTTTGACCTGATTAATACATCTCCACATGTGACGAGCGAAGACGCGCATTACAACAGCCTGTGCTCCGGATATCTGAGCTCATAAGACTAACGTGCATTGATCATTTCACAATCAGCAAACAGACAACGAGTTTTTGGTCCCTAACATCCCCGTCCTCGTCTATGAAATCCACCGCACTCATTTATAAACAAACTGTCATTTGAAATGATGAATGTGTTTCATTTCCTCCAATCTTTAGGAGGGAAAACCGGACCGGATGAAAATGCTTTCTGAAAGCCGAAGCGCTGCACGCCTCTCCGTCTGAGCATCGCCGGCTCCATGGCGACAGCTATTAACCAAGCAAAGAATTACAAGAGTGAAATATTCATTCTTTTCTAAACTTGGCTTAGATCGAGAGTAATTGTAGAGATATTAATTGCTCCTGACAGCTGATAACTAGTGGCATGGAACTGCAGGGTAATTAAGGAGGTAGATTAATCATATTTACCGTTCCGGTGGTATCTAAGTGACAGGCCAGAGATAGGCAGACATTCCCCACCGAGATGAAATCGGCTCTTAAACTGCTTACAGGCTCCTAGCTGGAATACACAATGGGCCTGAATGTCACATCAATGATGGCAGCATCACATACACTACAGACAGAAGCTCTTGGACGTAAAACGGCTGTGCGAGCAAAGTCGTTTAGTGGATTGCATTGCCATAAAAGACTAATAAAGATGCAAGATTTATTCGCGAGAAGATTTCCACTCTCCTTAAAAAGAAGAAAAAGATGGCATTTATGCAAAGCTATAATGCAGCCTAAATGACTGCGAATTACGAATTCACAGCAGCCGAGCAGGTAAAATCGAGCATCAAAACTGGAGCTTGCATGCACACACAAACTCAACGCAGTGCTCATTTATCTTGTATTGCTGACTCACTTAAATACTCATTTATTTAAAAGACACAATATAAGATTTTTCGATTAAAATATACAAAAATCACTAGACAAATCAGCAATTTTAACCAGGACACGTACCATGTAATTTTGTCGCCTGTTAACGACGTCGATTTCCAGTTTTACTTTCGTAGAGATCATGGAACCACCAAAAATGTGTTTTATCAGACAGGTGAGCTACTGTTCAGATACATTCATCAACAGAAAACTAATCATTGGTATATACAGTGGTGGATAAAGTACTTGAAAGCCATACTTAAGTAAAAGTACACTCAAAAAAATGTTTCTGTCTAAACATAAGTTTTATTACATAGCAATTTTCAATCCATTTGTATTACATAGTTTTAACATAAACAAACTAATAAACTTAATGTGATTCATATTTGTCAGTCATACGTAAATGAAATAGGTAAGATTTATGTGATAGTTCACAGAAAAATGCCCAGGTTAATGAACACTGTTTAGTGGTCATGTGTGTGCACACTACTGAGTTAAAGTACCGTTGAAGCAGTGTGAGAGTTAATGAGATCATTAAGTGATGATTGAGCATTAATGATGAACACCTGCTGTTAACAAGCAGAATCACTGAAGGACAGAGAAACACAAGAACTGACTTCACAGCCTTCGATGAAATCAACTGAAGATAAAAGACATTTAATCTCTCACTATCACTCAAGTGAGAGACTACTCAACTATTACATAAACATTACCTATTTCATTTACATATGACTGACAAATATGAATCACATTAAGTTTATTAGTTCATGTTGAAAATTGCTATGTAATTAAATTACATAAAACTTATGTTTAGACAGAAATATTTGAAATATTTTAAAATTTGTTCTATACACAGAGAGTGTATACAAGATTTTGTTCAGTTTTAACTCTCTTCCAATTTGTTTGTTTGAATTTTAAAAAATGGTTTATGTTAAGTTTTGAATATAAAAAATACTTGATTTGTACCTTGATCATTCATGTCAATGCATAGTGCATTATAATTAATTATAGTGGCCATTTTAAAATGTTAAAATATTGAAATTAACAATGAACAACACTTTTACTTTTACTTACTTTTTTACTTTCAATTTGTGACCTTTAATGTCACAAATTGACTCTTATTGTAAAGTGTTTCCATTTCATATAATTCCAAACAATCATGCTTAAAATGGCAATTTTTTTGGCCTATTATATGTACTTTCACTCTTAATTCGCTTCTACTTCAGAACATGATGATTATCTAATCAAAATATGTGTTAAAGTGCGGATAAAAAAAGAACTGAAATCGATCACATTTCTGATTTGTTGTTACATGATTAGGATACAATTTAAATATGCAACTTCGCTGGATAACGGATGCATAAAATCAAACAAATGGATATAAAATAATGCAAATAGAGGGTAACATTAAACAGTTGGTGTTTTTGTCACATTGTTTAAACCGCTTGAGGTAACATTACTACTAATGTTAGCATCCTCTCAGCCTCGACGGCAAACATACTGCTGTTCTCAGCATCTAGTCACCAAACTAATTACTTTAGTGATGTGAAAACATATACTGTAGTGTACTGTATAGCATACCGCTTTATTGTCTGTTTTAAAACTGTTTTTGAAGTGTCCAGTGCTGTGCGGCGCGCAGCCTCACGTCACGTGTCAAAACAAACTCTACGAGGCGTCAGTGACAGTTTTTATTTGGCCTCTAGAGGTCGCTCTTGTAAGGACCAACCGCCAGCCCAATGGCGGAATCTGACGGCCTGGGCAAAGGTATAATGTGTGTATGTCTTTTCAGCGCCCGTGTGAAGTTCACATAAATTTTAGGATTTAGTTTAAGCTTTCTTTTAGCTGTTCGCTTAATCTGACTCCAATTGTAAACCAAATCTCTAATTGGTAATGTTTCTGATGTAACACTAATAGCTGATCTTGTGATTAAATATGAATTAATTTAGATCTTTGATTCTTTAATTTCTCTTAATTTCACTTATCCTTTCATCAGGGCGTCGCACCGCTCAAAAGCTGTAAATGGCCGTTTATACGCTTTACGTCACAACCTCATCAGTTTATATCTTAGTCAGAGGATATAGCGTTAACTAATAACACAAATTGTGGAATCGCCACCTGCTTATTCGCACAAAAGGGCCGTTTGTTTAGCCACAATACTTCAACATGCTAAGTCATGACAGACAGAAATCTAAAATCTCAATACATGTGCCACCTGCTCCATTTATTCGGGTTTCAGTGTGATCTATCCTGAAGTGTCGAAAACCTCTTGATCTACCGGTGATAATGATTTCAGACGAATTCAAAATAAATCAAGATGTAATTTATATAAATTTTTATGTAAATTTATTTATCAGGTAAAAATGTATCAATGCCGATTACATAATTACACAATTATAAACCAATTCAGACATAATAAATACATAACATCAATCACTCAAAAGACTTCTCTAAGAGTACTTAAAAGTTATGCATACACACAGAGATGGGTGAAAGACACTCATCACCTCTATGTGGGGGTCTCTGGCTACAGAATGTCCCCTATTATTGCTGTGTCTTTTCCCCTAAATACCCAGACCAGAACAAAAGGATTGTAAATATTTATTGTCCCAAAATTCAGTTTCGGGGGAGAGGAGAAGGTTTTCTTGAAGAGACACAACCCATAAAAGAGAACAGAATGCTCCTAAGTTTTCAATCTTTTTCATAATACTAGTGACTCTTGTGAAACTGAGACCATTTTACCAATCGCACTGAGACATTTAAAATGATACTAAACATGATATTGGAAAAACAATAGATTCACAAGATACATCATACATAGTACATATGGATTCTTGGAGAACTTCAGTGACTTGAATCAGGGGAAGGAAGGGAGTGGAGGGAGGGGGGTTGGTTGCATAGATGAGTGAGGACAGTTTGGGCAAGGCATTGTCCTATTCCTTTGAAATCTTCTCTCCAGATGAGTTTTATTGCTTTATTGCAGGATGCTTGATCTCAGCTTTTGTCTTAGCAGGAAAATCAAATCTTACACTCTCGTACTGCACTCTTCTCAGCCGCTCCAGCAACGGACGCAACCCGAAAAATGAAATCAACCGCGGTTGTGCACATGCTTTCTTGGAGTCTGTGTTCTTCCGACTTTATTTTGTAGTAAGTAACGAAAATGCTTTGGGGAAGTGAATCGGAGTAAAAGTAAAAGTAGTATAAAAACTCAAAGAAAAAAACTCAGATTCTCACAAAAAATACTCAAGTACTGTAATGAAGAATTATTACTTCAGTTCATTACCCTTCTGGTTATATATCTATGTCACGTCTTCACCACTTGGACTGTCACTTTGTTGTTGTCTGTCACATGTTCCTTTGTTTGAAGTTCCCGCCACAATCTGTTTCCATGGAAATCACCACAGCTGATCCCAATCACTTATCTCGTTATCCCCATGTTCTCTGTGTATTTAAGTTCAGTTCTGTTTGATCCCCATTGTCTGGTATTGTGCGTCTATACTTTGGTTGTGTTCCCCTGTCTCCATTGCATTTACCTGTTCGGATTATTAAAGTTTACTCGTTTATCTTATCTCCTTCCTCGTCGTGTTTTCTTGATTTACCACGAGTACCATGTTTTTACCACGCCTTAGATGTAATTAGTATGATGGTTTTAACCATGTAAAACAGCCCTGCGTTACCACACGTACACAACGCCAAGAGCGGAAGCAGCCGACTGCAGCATAAGCGTAATAAAACGTCCCACAGTAACGTTATTAAAACTTGAATACATGAGCTCATCCATGCACATGATTTCTACCCGAGTCCCGATTGCTTTACATTGGCTGTAGCGGTCAAGACGACAACTCCCACGATTCCACGCTCATTCACATCATGTCTTTGTTTCCAATAAGCGACCTTTACCAGTCAAAAGTCTGGACACGCTCGCAGTTCTGCATTTTCGCCACCTGTTCATTTTTGTTTTGCTTCATGCTTTTGCACATCACACAAATTAGTGAACTTAAAGATTTCAATCCAAACAAAAACCCAGTGCTCTAAAAGTCAAAACAGGTTGGATGGATGCTGTTTGATATTTAAACAGACAAGCCACCTGGTTATGATTATCATACAGTCAATTCACCGGTGAAGAAGTATGTCAACACAAATAAAGTAAAAGCAGCACGGTACTCAGCTATAAATATCTAAGAAACCTGTTCTGCCTTTTTGTTACTCTGTAAATAATACAATAATCTTTCTGTGTTGACGTGACTTAGTCAGGCTTTTTTTTTTTTAGCTTGTGAACCTGATATTTGCAAACCTTTTTAAATGTTTAATACAGTTACTTACATTATACAGTAGGCCTAAAAAAGAAAGACATCTATGTTTGTCAGGTAGACCTGAATGAATGTTATACTAACAGTCAAAGGGCAGAAAAATCACATAAATAAACAGAGAGAGAAAGGCGACAGACATCAAGGAGTACGTCAGAACCATCAGATAAACTGACAGAGAAGGACAAAAAGAACGAGAGTGACTGGAAGGAGGAAAAGGCACGGTACAGGAAGGAAAGGAGAGCTCATTTAGATGGAAAAGCATGGCTGTGTAGGTGCTGGATGACACACCAGCTCTGAGCTACACAATTACTTCTAGTCTGTTGACAGATGAACAGTGATAGAGCTGGGATGAGGATGGGATGATGATGGGATGCCTGTCAGAGCACAGAGGATCCACATATGGACATTGGGACAATAATTGAGAGCCGTTTCAATGTCTCTCCATGTTCCAGCCTGCAGCTCAGGCTCCTGTTTTGTACCTGGAGATGGACAATATGACATATCTTATATTTTATATCATAGTATAGTACAGCCTAACGTTCAAAAGACACTGATCAAAAGAGACGGTAAAGACATTCATGATGTGAAAAAAAAAAAAGAAGATTTTATTGCAAATAAATAAATGCTGTTCTTTTGAACTTTCTATTTGGATCCTGAAAAATGCATCAGCCAAACTTATTTCAAAAAACCTTTCAAAAATAAGAAATGTTTCTTGAGCATCAAATCAGTATGTTGAAGGATCATGTGACACTGAAGACTGCACCACAGGAATACATTACAATTTAAAATTGATTCGCTTAGAAAACAGGTATTTTAAATTGTAATTATATTTCATAATGTTACTATATTTTCGGTAATGCTGATCAAATAAATGCAGTGTTGGTGAGCAGAAGAGACTTTTGAAATGTAGTCGTGCTCAATCAACAAAAAATAGTTAATATATTAAACAGTCAAGCGGTAATGCCAGAGACACAAAAATGGGGTATGCAATATATGCATATAAAATCACATCCGGTCAGCAATCTCCCACTGCTTCCCAAACCTCAAACCTCAAACCTCATCGAAACTGGAACTTTATGGCTTTCAGTCCATGTTGGTTAGTTTTGAGGTCATCTCAATGCTAATGCACTCCAAAAAAGTTGACTTTTGGCATAAATACACATTAAAAATTTACAGTGTTTCTCTTCTGAACAAAAAGACAGAACAAAAATCTGATGACTCATCTTGCCTGACAGTAAATCTAACTTTTCTTCCAATCAAATGCTTTCCAGAATAAGACAAGGCAAGTTTATTTATGTAGCACATTGCATACACTATGGTAATTCAAAGTGCTTTACATGAAAAAGACACAAAAGAATAAAAATGCAATGTAAAAGAAATAAAAATAACAAAAAAAAAGCAGAGAATACCCCTTTCTGAAGCGTCAGAGTTTCAGTGAAAATATTCTAAATATTAGAATAAATAATCTGTTGGACATCTCCAATAAAATCAAGCCCCGACCCTCCGGTCCGCACTCAATTTTATTTTTATCAAAGACATCTCTTAACCACACTAGCGTACCTCAGAGCTGTCTCAACCACTGTGGTTTATCCATTTTTCCCAAATCATTAGTATAATTTTCTATGTAATTTTTACTTTGTCTCTTATTCTCAGACTTCCCCATGAGGTTTGTTTTCTGTGATTATTTCGGCACCAAAATAATCTGTTGGAAGATTATACGCAAGCCCCTCCCACTACCAATACCACCACAAAATCATGGTTCGACGCTGAGACCGAAACTAAAGGCTATTGGTTATTTAAAATAAGTTACTTCAAGCTTTTATATTCTGCATAACGCATAATAAAAGCATTTTTAATGCCTTGTGATGCACCTTATTTTTCATGGTCTCATGAATAATCGTAACCACAGTTCTAACACAATTTAATACTTATCTATTCATCGTTACACTTTTAGAAAGTATAAAACATTGCAATTTCAGATGGAATCTGTAAACGCATTATAATGCATTTAAACTTACAATTATGAAAAAAGTTATAATGCATTATAACATACATGAATACCTTCATACATAAAGGCTCTAAGCAAAGTGTGACCAAAACGTCCTAAAATACATCAACACAGGAATGAAAACTGCACTCGTCAGATTATTTCATCCAGCTGAGCAACTGTTCCAGGGCCAGATCCAGCTTCATCATGTCCTATTTCTACAAACTTGTGTGCTTGTTGTTGTATTTAAGCTTTCCTGTCATGCATTATTAATCTGGCTTTTCTCTAACATTCAGAATCGAGGGAAATGTGAGGAAACGGGAACAATGTGACACAAAATGTGTCTTTTCACAGTCAAAAGGACTTATGGATCCAAATACAAATAATTGAAAAGACAATTACGACATGAGCAATAACAAAACAGGTGGCCAATTATTTTGCCCTCAATTATACAGAAACTTCTGTTTTCATTTGAAAATAATTTGGATACTGGATAATTGGGAAGTGTTGCAGAGAAAACTTAAAGTTACAATAATGATGATGTACTTCTCCACTTTATTATTCGAGACATCTGAGCACTTCAATAAAGCCTAATCACTATTACATTCATAAATCATAACTGAGCAGATCTTTCATTCAATATATCTCTAATCAAGCCATTATTAAATCTTGTCTAGGAAGTCAGTGCAATTTATTGCTAAACTAACTATATTAAATGATGCAGATGCTGCACTGGCACACAGCAGAATCTTACTGAGACCATCTTTTTTTAATGAAGATAGACAAAAAAGACATTATTTATCTATAGTAAAACTGGAACAAGCCTAGAGGTAAAAACAAATCGCTCTTATATTGTGTGTTTACTTAGTTTACTCTAATGAGGAACAAACTATACTAATGAGGATGGCACAGCTTTAGATAATTTAGTTTGAGATTTTTAAGAGGACCATTTTGTCTCTGACTTGATTGCTGACTTTGGTATCCTGGAAAAACAATAGTAAACACAGTTTGATCAAATAACTAAAGTACATTTTAAGCTGCTGTGTTATAGCCACATGACCTACATTTTCCAAAATTTGCAATATGCAGAGAGGACACTGCAAGTGTGACTGCATCCCAAAATGCTAGGAGCTTAACCTTTCAATGAACCACCTCTCAACTTTATAAATCATCAGACAATACTTCTGATGAAGAATACTGACCTCTCACTTGCCTCATTATTTGTTAAAGGGCCACTATTATGCTATTTTAAATGTTTTTTAATGTTATTTTGCAGGTCAAAACACTTATTTTCTTACAATACACACTGCAACATCAACTCTTTCCTCACAGTGTCTGAAATGGCTCGGTAAAAGATTTGGACTCTCTAAACCCCTCCTTTCCAAGAGCCTACTCTGCTCTGATTGGTCAGATTGCCCAGTCTGTTGTGATTGGTCTACCGCTTGCAGCACGTGTCGGAACATTTTCAGCAGAATAGATACACGGCACCAGATGCTCTCTCTCTCTCTCTCTCTCTCTCACTTCTCTGATGGCGAGTTCACACACAAAACCTCCTCTCATTTGATTTGCTCTTTATGAATATTATTGGTGTTACAGGACTTGAATTTCAGTGTGGGACTGTGCATAATTTTACTTATATCCACAGATTTTGTGCTCTCACCCAAAGTGCGCACACATAAAGCAGCCTATCAGTACTAAATTAAATTCTTTTCCGCCGCTGATTGCGCTTAAACAGTCAAATACACACAAAAAAAGGTCAAAAATGCTGGTCTTGGTGAGCATTCATGGAAACACAGTCAGTTGTTTTAAGTGAACATAAACAGTTGAGAAAGAAAACACATGTGCAACAGTATAATGGATCTGTGCGTCAGGCATTAAAGAGACACCAGTCGAATATAACTGCTGCCAGATAATGAAGTAATATTAAAAATATCTAAATGGCAGTTTTTTCCACCTGGTATCGATGTCAAAATTGTGTTCGTAACTTTGGAAATCCATTAACCACAGTGACTGGTGAGGAAAATAGTGAACGCACAACTCGTGTTTAAGGGTAGATTTTCAAAAAAGACTATAGGCATTATTCAAATTTGTTACAAACCTACGTAATTTCAAGCAGGAAGTGAGACTTGAATTACTGACTCGATTCAGGCGGTTCAGAATCGATTCTTTCTTTTAGGAGACAATGACTCCATTTATCTGAACTGATCTTTGAAACTGCAGACGTTTTACATTCACAAACAGCTATATTACACACTACATAAAAGGTAATATCTGAAAAAGCATAAGATATTTCTCCACATAATTGGATTCAAAGTGCAAAATAATATTAATAAATGCTATTAATTAATGATATTTTTATTTACATAATGATAACTGAATGCCACTCACTGAATTAATAATGTAACAGGAGAAGGTCATATGCTTTCAGCAAGCTCTAACCATTAACCAACAGACAGTAAAAGTCAGCAGGGAGGTGATGCACAACTTAAGCTTTTATTGAGAAATCCTCCATCAGCCATCTGAAATCAAACATCCCTTTTTTCCCTTAGACACTTGGCAAACGCTCCCACACAGCAGCACTGAGAGCCGTTTGAGAGGAAGCCAATAGGAATATATCTTTAAAATTAGCAAGCGAGCTTCAGGTTGGGGGTAAATGGGCCGATCACAACCTGATAAAGGCCTGATTTGAATGCACTTTTTTCTTCTCAGTGAACAGGGTTGCTCAGTGTCTCAGAGGCTAAACTAATGGTCCTCATTAAGTGATCTAGACTACCGAATTTGTCATTACTGTGTTCATTAAAAGAAAATGAGAGTTTTTTGTTTGCATGCTCTTCACACAGGCGATGTTCGCTTGAAAGTGTCTACTTTTAAAGATGGGTCCTGACCGTTTGCTCAGTGAAGGAAAAAATGACAGCATTTAATCACAAATAATATCCTTAAGTAATAATTATTTCTTCAATTTGGCCTGAGAAAATACTTTGCCATCTTAAATATGCAATTAAGCAGATAGCCGGAAGGGATGCAAGTTCTGGATATCTAAACAAATCAAAATGACACCAAATTAACAGGAGAGCGGAGGCTAGTTTCGTTCTCAGCTGGGACGGGACACTGAGTTCTGTGCTCTCACAACTCTCTCTTATCCCTTTGACTTTATTTTGTCCTGTTCTTTCTCTTTCTCTCTTAACAGCAATGGACCGTGCTGAAAAGACCAGGACAGCTTGTCACCACGGCTCTGTGATATATATTGAATATTCAGGCGTTTCTTCAACTACGGGCACTTTTACGAAGAGCATGCTTGACATGAGCCCTGTGATGTGTGAGGAAAACAATTCAGATGAATGTTACTTTTAACTTGAATATTAGACGGCATGTTACTGTTATTTAATAGTAATAGTATATTATATGCACACACACTTATACATACATAGCAGTGCGATATGGCTACATCAGCATGGCTGATAGGTAATCACTGCTGTGCTGATATACATCCATATCGCACGGCTACGAGTGTGATATTGCATTTATACAACAGTTTGACGGCGTGAGTGTGTAAATAAATAAGATGAACAATGGAGTGTCTTTAAAAACCCTCTTTTGCGAGGAATTACTTCCTTGGATTTAAATCTCAAGTTTAACAGTCGAGCCTCTGTTACTAATTCTAAAACGTCGCTTCTGAACAAGTGATGAAGGAATGTTGAGTTGTTTCAATGAAGCTTATTGTATTTTGTAGATTATTATGGTATTATGAGAGAGAGTTTAACTAAAAGAATGTACTTCCTGCATTTGATATAGCATTCATCCTTCAGCTCAATGTCCATAATATTATATCCATTAAAAAAAATCAGTTTGAAGGAAAGAGCTTTGTTTTTGTCCTTTTAAAAGTTAAGGGGATTTCCCACAGTGCCGAAACAACTTCCTTGTTCTGACTCAGAGTCTTTGCCGCCATCTGATGGTGGACTAATGTAACTTTCTCTGATACTATTGACGTACCCTTTCTTAGTACCAAATACGGCGTATTATTTATATCAAATAATATTTATTGAACAACAATATTTAAATGATCAACAATAGCTATTATAAAAGACAAAGACAAGTTAACAATTAACACAATCAAAATAAATAAAAAATTCAAGCAAACAATTCAGATGTACAAAAGTAGCGCTCTAGTACAGGATTTAAGGATTCCTTCTAGCCTAAATATACAGGACTTTTCCCCTTAACTCAAATAGTTTTGCTCTGGAACAAGTAACAGATTAATAAGACCAAAGATTTGTCATTTTAAATACCACAAATGAATTATATCTTGTTTAACCACTACCTACATAAGAGCCAGCAGCAAATTCCCGAAGCACTGGCCGAGATGAAACTGTTCTCTGCGGGTACACGAGCGCTGAACAGCCGCTGACGGCCTGGAGCTCACATCCCAGAAAGAGTCTAAACAAATTGCCAAATTGGTACTATGTATATATAAGAGTCACAGATTTGAGGTCTGAATTACTACATTTTTGCGTAAAATCTCTTAAAACTACATTTCGTGACATAATATTATTTATAAAAATATTGTGGATTTCGATTGAGAAAGCGGAGTGATACAAATGGTGAAACAGTACCAGTTGCACAGCTCTCAGGCAATCAGATTCGAAAACCAGAAAGAACTGTTTATATATATATTATTTATTATTATATATATATATATATATTTTTTTATTTATTTATTTTTCATGGTCAAACCAGCTGCACCAAACCAGCACTAACCTGCATATACTAGCCTGCAAATCTTGCTGTTCTAAGCAGATCTATTGAACACAAGAGACAGATTTCATCAGCATTTCTTATGACATTGGGGTGATGGATAACAGCAGGGAATGTTTGCAGCTCCTCAGCTAAGTTCTCTCACACTATTTTCTCTCCGGACACTCTCTCTCCAGTCTCCTCTTCCAAACAGACACACTAATGGATGTGTGGCACACACTGAAACAATGTTGACAGCTCCAGTATGCAATTAAGTGCTCAAAAACCAATTACATTCCTCAACAGCCCTCTTACGTACATTAACTTTGGGTTTTGTCAGACACTGAGGAAGTTAACTTGTTGGCAGTGAAGTGCAGAAACCTCAGAGCCCAGCAGAAAGGACGAAAGTAAAAACATGAGTGTAAAGCACTTCTGCATCGGACCTGTGCCGTAGCCTCTGCGCAGTGGGCTACACGTTGGTTTTCATTTATACTTCTGCTTCGTTGTCCGCATCGACATGCAATTACAAATGCGGGGAGAGGTTCTGGCAGACCAATCACGGGGCTTGTGTTCCGCGTAAAATTGACGCGCTGTTACATCTTTGAAGAGGTGCACATCAGGAAACGCCGTAGGCTAAGTGTGCTACTACGGCGTACTTTCGACGCAGAAGTATAAATCGGCCTTTACAAGGAGAGCAAGGAGGGCAGGATCTAAGTGCAGGAATTTTAATAACAAAACGAAACAAGGGAACATGAAGGCTAGGAACACCAGCATACAAGAACTGACAAACTCACACAGCAAACACTGGGGCTATTGCTGCGTTCATGCCATGTCATTACAGTAGTCTTGAGAAGACACTTTCTATTCTGAGCAGTTAGGAGCCCTATGAGGACATCACTCGAGGACACTTTTGACATCTCGTAATTACAGTAATTACAGCATGGCGTGAATGCACCTTTATATAAACTGGGATAGCTAGATTAAAGGCCCCATGAAATCAAAATGGAAGATGGAGTATGTTAGCCTTACTGTTATCTTAATGCTAGTGTGCTCCAAAACAATGACAAAACTTGCATTTGGAAGATATAAGCATTCAAAAAGTAGTCTCTCATTTCCACCAATATGGATCAGCGATTTTGATGACATTACCCTGCTTCTCATCAGATTCCCTGTCCAATCAAATGCGCTCTAACATCTGAAGCATCCCGCCCCCTAAATAATGAATTGATGCTGACGATGTGTCTGAATCTGTCACTTTTTTCACATATAATTATTATTTTCTAAACGGTGAATGGCACATAATGCACTCTATAGTGGATAGGGAATGATTCAGACAGTGTAAATATGCTTTCCATTGGGGCGAACGAAGTCTGGTTTCGCGTTAGTGTCACACGCACACAGTCTGTTCTGGTCCAGACACATGATAGTGGATCATATGCATCGGGCAGACCACAAAACATTTCAGACCCATTTGAATTGTGCACAGAATGCTATATTTTAAAGCGATATGGAGGACATTAGGAAGAGAAACGGTTAGACAGACTCAGCATTGGAAACGGCACTGCCGAGTAAAGAAGAGATAACAGCAGTGCCGTGCATCAACATAAATTACACACTTTTCCAACTACACATGCTCAGCATGATTATGTTCATATTAAACCTAAAAAGGGCATCTGTGGCTGTCATACGCTGTCAAAAGAGGCTTTGTGATTAACTGTGATTTAAACAAAACACTATTGGCTAATTTAACCTGTTAGTGTTCCACTGTACCGCCCGCAGTACACATATCTTTCAAAAGAGACCAAAACCATGCATTTACTCGTTTTAGTTCAAGAATAGTTCAAGAACAGCACACAACTTACTTTGCGTTTGCTTGTTTTTTTTTCTAAGGGGTTAAAAATCTGTCTCGCCCTGTCTTCCTGTTTCAGTGGAAATCATATCCATACATTGAATAACATTGTGTGTTTCAAGGCACTTCAGTGGGCCTTTAACAAGACACAGGTGCAAACAATCAGAAAGTAATGAGGGGAACCAGAAAAACTACAAAAGGACTACAAAACAGAAACATAGCAAACTAAATTTTAAAGTCGAAACAAGAATCAAGTAACATTTGACAATCAGATGCGTCATGGATACAAAAATGGTGGAATCAGGGTTATTATCATTAACTACAAATCAAATTAAAACCATAAAAACATTTCCATTACTTGGAATAAAAATTAATAAAAACTTATTTCATTTCAGCTGGTCTAATTTAAAATATTAACAAAAAATATATAATACCCTTACAAAAAAGAACTGCAGTATATTGAAGTAGAACTGCAATAAAACTGCAGTACCAAGTAGTTTAACTGCAGTTTAATTCAAATTTGCAGTATAATGAAGTATAGTCACAGTACAACTGCAGTACATTGAAGTTCAACAGCAGTAAAACTGCAGTACCAAGTAGTTTAACTGCAGTTTAATTCAAATTTGCAGTATAATGAAGTATAGTCACAGTACAACTGCAGTACATTGAAGTTCAACAGCAGTAAAACTGCAGTACCAAGTAGTTTAACTGCAGTTTAATTCAAATTTGCAGTATAATGAAGTATAGTCACAGTACAACTGCAGTACATTGAAGTTCAACAGCAGTAAAACTGCAGTACCAAGTAGTTTAACTGCAGTTTAATTCAAATTTGCAGTATAATGAAGTATAGTCACAGTTCAACTGCAGTACATTGAAGTTCAACAGCAGTAAAACTGCAGTACCAAGTAGTTTAACTGCAGTTTAATTCAAATTTGCAGTATAATGAAGTATAGTCACAGTACAACTGCAGTACATTGAAGTTCAACAGCAGTAAAACTGCAGTACCAAGTAGTTTAACTGCAGTTTAATTCAAATTTGCAGTATAATGAAGTATAGTCACAGTACAACTGCAGTACATTGAAGTTCAACAGCAGTAAAACTGCAGTACCAAGTAGTTTAACTGCAGTTTAATTCAAATTTGCAGTATAATGAAGTATAGTCACAGTTCAACTGCAGTACATTGAAGTTCAACAGCAGTAAAACTGCAGTACCAAGTAGTTTAACTGCAGTTTAATTCAAATTTGCAGTATAATGAAGTATAGTCACAGTTCAACTGCAGTACATTGAAGTTCAACAGCAGTAAAACTGTAGTATAAGTACAGCTGCAGTAAAATGAAGTACAACTGAAAGTTGCATGAAGTATAAAAGCAGTATAACTGCAGTTGTATTGCACACTCAAAAAAAAAGATTTTTCGATGCTGTTCACTTTATTTAAACAACTTATTTTGATTCAACACCATTATATTGGTTTTAGGTTCAAACGTGATTGCTTCATGTTAAATTGACTTGAAATGATTACTTTTTGACTTAACGTAATGTTTTCATTTTAAAATAACATGTTTCACTCAAGTAAACTCAACCAGGACTCAATCAAACAGGACTTTCACTTCCCATCATGCTTTGCAAAGCGGCTGAACTGGGAGAGTAAATGTTGAAATAAAGTGTTATTTTAAACCGTTTTTAGCAAGATGAGAAAATTGAGAGATGTTTTTGATGTTTACTGTTCTATTATGTTGATATTTAAAAGTTTCTGTTATGTTAATAGTTTTGGGGTTACCATTGTGGTGAAGTGTTGAGCTTGTGCTTAGGTTGAGGGCATGCCAGCTGCTATTCTAATCACACTAATAATTGAGTGATCCCTGTGCTAGTATTCTGGATGAAACCAGTATGACTTCTGGACCATGAACAAAGAGCATCACAAAAGTTATACAGAACCAAACAAGAAGCATTAATTATAGGGTTAATTAAACAAATCATATTAAATTCCCTTACAAAAAGAACTGCAGTATATTGAAGTTGAACTGCATTAAAACTGCAGTACCATGTAGTTTCACTGCAGTTTAATTAAGCACAACCATAGATTTGCAGTATAATGAAGTATAGTCACAGTACAACTGCAGTACATTGAAGTTCAACAGCAGTAAAACTGTAGTATAAGTACAGCTGCAGTAAAATGGAGTACAATTGAAAGTTGTATGAAGTATAAACACAATATAACTGCAGTTGGTGACCGGTGACATATAACTACTAGTACTTTAGATGTATTGCAGTATAGTTGTACTCCAGTAAAACTACAGAAATTTGAGGTTATACTGCAATACTGCAGTTTTTTCATGTCCAAAAAACTGCATTTTTCTATATGTAACAAAAACTAAAATTACTTCTAAAAAACTGCAGTAATTTTTTGTAAGGGTAGTATATCTAACACTGCCACGGATGCAAGCTGAACGATCTTCGTCACAATTTCATTTAAAGTAAGGCAAGTTATTCCGAGGCTTATCGCCACTGTCTGTAGTAATGCTGTCAACACACCTTTAAGCTCAATCTGCTCAAGATGCATGGGGATACAAATAAACAACATCACTCCAGCCATAATCAAACAAACCGATCTAGAATGTGTGGCGTAGACACCTTCATTAATCTTAATGGGAGCCTTGTAGTTTTGTCAAGTCGTGTTAAACACACTCACTGGTCTTCATTTAGGGACCTTGTAATTTACAAATTGAGTACTGCTGGAACAGACCTACAACTGCAGGCAGAAAGACAAGACATTGAGAACGGAATGGCCTCTTCCTGCATTTTTGCAAAACTCCAAATCCGTACCAATACATAAAAATCACTGCAGTTTCCAGCTGAAATGAACACTAGATGAAACACCAACAACTTGTATTCCTTTTTACACATAATTAGGAATACATGGGCAGATTATCGATTAATAAAAACTCATTTTCTCATGTTTCCTTGCAGAATACCATGTTATTACCTCAAAAGACTTTTACTACAGTACAACATTTTGACATTTACATCACATTTGTATCTCATATGTTTGGCTTTTCTGCCATAGCAGCCACTCACCTGGTACAGAGCTCAAAGACATGTAGAAACAAGCTAAAATGGCATGATTGCTTCACGTTTACTTTTGTTAACACTATCAGTTAGGTTTAAGCTTTAGGTGGTACGCTATTTTCAGAAAGATAAAGCATCAAAGGGGGCCTATTATGCCCCTTTCACAATATGTAATATAAGTCTCTGGTGTCCCCAGAATGTGTCGGTGAAGTTTCAGCTCAAAATCCCCCACTGATCATTTATTATAGTTTGTCAAATTTGCCTCTATTTGGGTGTGAGCAAAAATACACAGTTTTTGTGTGTTCCTTTAAACGCAAATGAGCTGCTGCTCCCAGCCCCCTTTCCAAAAGAGGGTGGGGCTTTAAGAATCTCATGCAGACAAAATGAGGATTGTCAGTAACGGAGTTCATCCTTACATTGTTCAAAACGGAGTCGACACTGATGGAGAGACTCAGGAAGAAGTTTCAACTTTTAGACGTTTCTGAACGGTTAGTGGATAAATTGATGCAGTTGCTGTGGAGTTGATTCAACTCATCACTAGCATGTGCCGTCATGTTCATCTTTTTTCGTTGAATTAACCCTCGTTTGTGAAGCAAACAGTTCTTTAAAATAAAATATCTCCCTTTGCATTGAACTTTGAGCATCGTAACTATACAGATTCTGTTTATGCTCAAACAGCAACATTACACTCTAACTAAAGTTAAAAAAGTGAAATCAACCACCTCTTTAATCTTTCAGAGCCACTCACAGCGATATACAGCAATACAGCGATACGTACAACAAGCAATATAATAAAACTTTGCCAGATTCCCATTAATCTCTTTTGGGATAAACACCATTTCACCAGACATTTGACTTTGAAAGTCTCGCGAAATGCGCAAGAGGCAAAGCAATATCATTTTGCAGAACTTCTGCCACAGGCACGTATTTCCAATGAGCCCGGGTTGCAACGGACCCACATGAGAGAGCAAAGAACAATGAGTCTTGTCTTTAGCACTTTCTCTCCATTGCTTTTCTAAAAGTGCCTCAGAGGTGTCAGACCTCTGTCTTTGTGATCTCTGAGTGGAGACAGGGACCCGTAAACACGGCACGGTCAGCTCGGCCCGACGGCTCTTTAAGCATTCAGAACACTGAAGGGATACGGAGAGATTAACCTTCAGTTCTCTTCCTTCGCTGCAGCCTGACAGACATCATTACGGCAGAGACAGGAGCAAAGATGGATGACACTCAACAGCTCAGACCTTCACGCAAATTCAACCCCACACATCAACGGCTCGTGTCACCGTTCCATACTGTAATCGCACCTATGAAACCTGTTATAGCGGATACGAAATGGTGCAAGGGAAGTTAGTAAACCATGAGAAAGCCTGACATATCAGACTAGACTTTTGTGAAACCTGCAGTGAACTTCAAAGGTCTGGGTGTTTGTTTAATTATCTTTTATGGATACCTTGCTCCTGTGGTGGTGGGGGAAAAATCAATTCTGTACCAGAGGCAAATTTTATTGCTCAGAGGTCGCTCGTTCATAGCTCATGGGATTTAATGGAGCTTTCTGTTATGTTTCATTGAAGAATCAATCGTCTAAAATACCTTAGGAGACATAAAAATAGAGACAAATGAGTCAATTATTGACGTACAGTAAGAGTTTAGGGTTCATTTCATGTGGAGAGCACCATACATTATTTGGTCCAAAAAATTCATTCTGAAATCTTGAATATCGGGATCTATTTTAAAACTCTAGAGACGACACATCTGAGATCACTGGGGTTGTTTATGGCTTATAAGACTAAATGATCTCTCAGTCGTTTTGTTAACTTCTCAGATGTTTCTCTTTCCTTTGGAGAAATGGACGCAAATGAGTCAATAGCTGACATACAGTAAATGCAAAAAGCAAAAAAATGAATGAACTTCCATTGATTGCATATGTTGGTTTCTTGAAAAATCTGAGCACAGTTTGAGACATTGAGATTACTAGGTCTTTCAGTGTTGTTGCATTAGCTTTGTCTCACAAGTTTCTCCTCAAATTCATTTGAAGAATTCAACTATACTCAAATTAGTACAAAAATAGCTAGCAAAACACTGCTTTCGAAGCTTTATGAATCTTTTGTTTCAAATCAGTGGTTCGGAGCACCAAAGTCATGTGATTTCAGTAAATGAGGCTTCATCGTAAGTGATTCGCAATTTCTATAGTTCACGTGACTTTCGTTTGATACACGAACCGAACCACTGATTCGAAACAAAAGATTCGTAAAGTGTTTTGAAATCAGCCATCACTAAATATTGTAGAAAAGTCGTTATTTTGGGGTTTTTTGTCGCACAAGAAGTATTTTTGTTGCTTTGTAATATTATGGCTGAACCACTGTACTCACGTGAACTGTTTTAAATATGTTTTAGTGTCTTTCTGTTCATCTGAAAGTGTAAATTATCTTTCTGACAATAGAGACTCACTGAACCATCGGATTACATCAAAAATTTCTTCATTTGTGTTCAGAAGATGAACGAAGATCTTACGGGTGTAGAACGACACGAGGGAGAGGAATTAATGACAGATTTTCCTTTTTGGCTGCACTAAGCCTTCAAGTACCACAGTACAAGACTGAGAAAAAAAATCAAACACACAAACACATGCTGTGGTTCTGCAGCAGTCTGAGGTTTTTCTCAGGATTTATAGAGAAAGACAATTACTGAGGAAAATTTGGTGTTCAAATCCCTGTTGGCATGACCGTTGTGCTGCTTTATTCGAAGGCTCTAAACTGCATTTCATTTCCCCATTTGCACTAATGAGCTTATTTCATATATAGAGGAACAATCAATCAGTAAAAGGTGAATCACTCATGGTTTGGTGATATATGCGCTGGATTGAAAGGACGTCAGTAAAGGCAATAAATCACAGGTTTCCTAATTGCTCACTTGGGCTGTGCAGGCGGAGCCGGTCACCTTGCCGAAGGGGAAACATTTGTCTAATCAGATGGTCGCTGTGCCCCTGTTGGCCCTTCTCACTGTGAATCACAATGACCCTCAGTGATCTAGAGTGACCTTAGGATTATTAAAGAGGGTGAAGCCAACTGCTAACGTGTGGGCTGAGAAAGTAGAGGAGGAAACACACATACTGTACAGTACGGTACACACACTTTGACTCTGATCCAATTTCTCTGAGAACAATTTTATAATGCATTGCAACAAGATCAGTGGAAAATTGTCAGACAATTAATGTATAAATACTGAAAAATATACACTACAAAAGTTTGAGGTTGGTGAAATGTTTTTTTTTGTTTGTTGTTTTTTAAATGTTATTTAAAGAAGTCTCTTATGCTCACCAGGGCAACATTTATTTGATTAAAAAGAGTAAAAAACGTAATATTGTGAAATATTATTTGCATACATTTTACTCCAGTTTTCAGTGTCACATGATCCTTCAGAAATCATTCTGATATGATGATTTGCTGCTCAAGAAACATTTCTTAAATTATCAATGCTGAAAACTGCTTAATATTTTTGTTGAAACCGGGATCATTTTTGCAGGATAATTAGATGAATAGAAAGTTCAAAAGAACTTATTTGGAAGTGAAGTCTTTTGTAATGTTATAAATGTCTTTAAAGTCAATCAATTTATTGCATCAATTCTAATTAAAACTGCCCCCAAACATTTGAACATTACTGCAAAGTAATTCAAATTAATAATTAATATATTTTTATGCTTATTAATCACATCCTTAGCAAATGTTATGCAGACAGTCTACCAATATTCAAATGACTGCTAGTTGAAAAGTAGTTGCAAAGTTACTTATAGTTAGTAGAACATCTAAAATTGACCATCAATGTTTTTTTTTCTTTAAAAATAATAAACTTGGATGAAAACACAGTGAGTGACCACAGTGAGTGAGTGGGTGCTAAGCTGCCATAAAAAAAAGCTCCATAAAATCCATTCCACAACACTCAGAAAAAAAGGTACAAAAGCTATCACTATCACTATTCTGAAAAGAAGATACACCTTTGTACCTAAAGAGTGCCTATTGATACCTTAAAGATACATTTTAGTATAAAATTACATATAGAGTGGTGCAGGTATGGTGTCATTTTGTAGGCCAAACGTAGGCCATTTTCCCATAGGCTTTTGGATTATCCAAAAAACAAGCTCTGTGATCAAGAAAGGTTTATGATACTGTGGGAAGTTGTGAGAACGGCGTGAGGTCATCTGCGCACCACACCGGTCTCGTATCTCTCACAGAGGACCTCCGGAAGCATAAAAGGAGGAGTTGTTTATGTGGGAGAGAGTCATCCATGAGGGACTGCCGCCATTTTACTTTCGTTTTGTTTCGTTTGTTTTTTTTTTTAATTTTGATTATTAAAGTCTGTTTGAATGTTCGTCGGTTCCTGCATCCTTTATCCCATATATATATATATATATATATATATATATATATATGAACTGCGCTACAGAAACGTACACATTTTGTCCATCAAGATCATTTTCACAGATGAACACAACTTTTATGAATTTTGAAGCCTGAATGCAGTTTCCAGAAGTAAAAAGCTAAAAGAAGACTATAAACGAACAACACCACGGTCAACTCTTTCAGTTTTATTTAAAAACACTTTCCAAGAAAGTTTGAGTTAGAATAGTTTATAAGAGCACAATTATAAGCATAACGAGGCTGTAAAGTCAAACTGAGCTTGTAATGATGTTCAATCTCCCCGACTGCCTCTGTAGTCCAATTAGCCACTTGTTAGCAACTGCCTTTTTCAAGACATGTAACGGTAAAAAAAAAAAAAAATCACATGTGGGGTAACACGGATGTATTTTATGTCATAGAATAAGAGCTGAAAGTGTCTTGAGCTTGTGTTCATTAAGACCTTATTTCAGCCATTTATCTAAAATCCCATTCAAAAACCCATTGACTTTGGGACGATGAAACTAGAAGTGCTAAAATGTTTCCGTATTTTGGCCAAAAAAGTGATTTCTTAAAAAAACAGACGGTGACTGTCTGTCTAAACATTTTAATAATTTATCATTTTTGGTGTTTTCGGCTGCACATCGATGCTGACTCGTCATCTCCGCAGTCGTGCATGTTTCATACGGATTACATAATCTGAGAATAGTTATTTTCCATTTGAATTGGTTTGTTTTCAAGCTTTCTATAGACACATTTCTGGTGTTTGTGATCAAGTATACGCTGAGTTTCGGTTCATTCTGTGCTCACGTTCACTGAGACCGAGACGACCGAAAGCACATCCCGATTGTTTTCGTTATTTTACAAATGCACAACGTTTTGCTGTCATTGTGAGTTTACAGAAATAAAAGTAAACCCTTTACAGTTTGCATTACTCTTATCTGTATTTAAAAATGCAAAAAATCAGCGCTCTCTCCACACAAACACTTGGATAATAATAAAAGCACACATTGATCTAGGACTAGCCTAACATTAGAGAGAACAGACTTGTAAAGTTGCTACTACCACATGTTTCAAGTGATAAGCATATTTGAGGTCGATGAATGATGAATGATATGCAAATGTTTGGATTTCACGAACTTCGCCACTTCCATTTTATTTTTTCTGCGACTAACCAACTAATTAAATCTTACTCGACCAAAGCCTCTTCTAATCGACTAACGATTAGTCGACTATTAGTGGTCAGCCCTAAACAAATCCTTTGAAAAAGCTATTTTAGTCTTCTAAAGTTATTATGATTTGGCCATTTTTTGATCCGGGACCAGACTGAAATTTAAGGGTGCATTCACACTTGTAGTTCGGTTGGTTTGTTTCGTTTGGTCCGGACCAAAAACAAAAACAAAACATATAGTCCTGGTCCGTAAAATGTTCAAAACATTCAAAACAGCAGCAGGATTTCCTCCGTTGTGTGCAGAAACAGAAACTTCACCTCCTCGTTGCTCCACGTTTGCCCTCGACTCATTTTGGATACGCCGATCTTTCCGCGTCGTCAAATCAGCTGACTTGTAGCGTCGCATCTTGTGACATCACGTCCTGTTTTTGGTTCGTTTACATGTCTTTGGTCCGTGTTGCGTTCATATATCAATCGAACCGAACCAGAGTTCGTTTGGAAGCAGACCGAGATCATCTTTTCTGGTTGTTTGCTGCGCACCAGGGTTCGGATGGCGTTCACATATGTTCAAACGAACCGCACTAACTGAGCAATCGCACCAGGGTTCGTTTTAATCCAACCAAACATGACAAGTGTGAACTACGTCACTTCAGAAGACTATGGTGCTTTTTTGTCATAAAATGTTTTCATTGTACAGAAAAAGCAGCTAGGACATCACAAAGTTACACAAAGACAAACATGAGGGTGATGGTGGCAGTAATCTTCATTTTTGCATGAACTATCCCTTTAAGATCACTCATTAAGTCTGAAAGTAGAGTTGTTGGGCTCGAGTGAGCACATCCATCTTGTCAGTTGTCGAAGGGAGACAATTTCAGAGGAATATATGGAAAAATTGACTGCATCATCCCATGATCTGACATGCAAGACCAAGCAAGCCCAAACTCACGCCCATGCTGGTGAACACGGCCATGTTTGTACCGAGATAACACGCACACACAACCAAGAGTGAACTTTTTACTGTGTAAAGTGTGTGAAAGTCCATCACTGAAAACTGTGATTGAGCTGAGATGGGTATTGCTTCAGAAGCTCAGAAAATACCAGTATGATTACAGTGACCTATCTATCTCTATCTCTCTCTCTCTTGAGTTCAGTGGTGCGTGTTATGACTGTTATACTCCTGCACAGGAGGTGTGTGATGAAAACGGCCACCCTCCTCTGCCATCCATAAGCTCTGATTCAGCATTTCATGTAGGGTTTATCTCTGAATGGAGCTCGGTCGGTGTTGTTTACAGTGCTGTGGCAGACGGATAACCTCTCTCTGAGGTAGAGCCGCGTTCAGCGGGAAACCTGCAGTCTGAGGGTAACTATCGGAGCGCCGCAGACGCCGGCAAATGTGAGTTAAAATTGGCTTTAGCGAGCGAATAAAACCGAGTTAATCGCCAGTTGACCACTAACTTTATTAGGGACCGCAGCATCACATGGTTTAAGTCAAACTGAAAGAACGATAATCTAATGTAAGAGATGTTCAGGATTCAAATCCATCTACTGTCCCGTTTACACATACGGCACTGGAGGGTTCCTCGTGCAGAAAAAAATCTTTCTCGAATATATTGTGAACAGAGCAGTGGAAGGACTTATAATTTTCAAATTGAAAATATGACCTTCAAATGCCAAAATATATTACAAAATGTACTTCAGTGGAAAAAAAAAAATATTAAAAATTTTGCTATTTTTTAACACAAGTTTTGGATGGTATAAATATATTCAGAAATGGCCTAATATATATATATATATATATATATATATATATATATATATATATATATATATATATATATATATATATATATATAATTTTTTTTTTCATATTTTAACAACTATATGATATATTTTTTGTATATCTCAAAACATTTAAATATATATATAATGGATCTATATATCTTGAGTGATTTGAGCTAAAGAGGACCAATATATAATGCAACTGCTATCATTTTTTTTTTTACCAAATTTAAAATATATTATTTAAAATATATTATTTATTTACAAATAGATTCAGTCTTTCCTCATTCAAGTAGACAGGAGCTGTACTTGCCTGACTGAAAATATTTACGAAGATTGCAGATAAGTGAGCTGTCTAACTTGCCTTAAAAGGCACTTCATCACTCAGTCAACTAGACAAAAATTCTGACAATGAGTGTTCAGAGTTTTCTGACAAGCTTGGTTTCACCGAGTGATGGAGATGAGCTCATCTTGAGTGACACAAAATTGTAAGGAAAAACAGTGAAATTATTCCTCTGTCATATGGACATTTGTGAGCAGACTAGAGTTCAGATCAAGCTCAGTTCTTCAGTTACCACCACAAACTCTCTTCATTATTTATATATACAGGGCTGGGCATGTTACTTTTAAAATGTATTTCAATACAGATTACAAAATACATACTTTAAAAAGTCATTTGTAACGTATTTCGTTACATTACTCAAGTTTAGTAACTTAATCTAAATACTTTAGAATACTTTGGAATACTAATAAGTGTGGAACAAACACAAAAAAGGTGATTGCAAGTTTTAAATTTAAAAGATTTTAAGTTGTAATTGCGACTTATAAAGTCAGAATTATGAATTATAAACTCTCAATATTAAGAAAAGTCAGAATTATGAGATATAAATTTGCAATATTAAGAAAAGTCAGAGTTATGAGATATAAATTCGCAATATTAAGAAAAGTCAGAATTATGAGATATAAACTCGAAATATTGAGAAAAGTCAAAATTATGAGATATAAACTCACAATATTGAAAAAAGTCAAAATTATGAGATATAAACTCGCAATATTGAGAAAAGTCAGAATTATGAGATATAAACTCGCAATATTAAGAAAAGTCAGAATTATGAGATATAAACTCGCAATATTGAGAAAAGTCAGAATTATGAGATATAAACTCACATACTAAATTCACGATTGCAAGAAAAAAAGTCAGTATTGCAAGTTTATATCTCTAATTCTGACTTTATAACTTGCAATTGTGAGTTTAAATCTCGCAATTCTGAGAGAAAGAAGTCAGAATTGTGAAATTCAAACTCACAATTGTGAGGGAAAAAAAACAAATTGTGAGAAAAAGTTGACTCACAAAACATGAAAACAGTCGTGGATCATCAGGTCATGACAGGACAGTTAAGTTGACTGTTGGGCAATTTTTTAATATAAATTCAGTTATTTTGTCTTGTTCAGGACAGAACTAAATAAAAATAACAACATTTTTATGATGAAGTATTAAAATGTTGATGAAACTTAACTCTCTGTCAGAGTCAGAGAATCACCAATTGCTGTTTAAATGACATTCAAATTCAAAGTAATCACTTTGGTAATCTAAAATACTTTTCAGATGTAACTGTAATCTGATTACCACCCATTTAAAATGTAACTGTAATGAAATACAGTGACTCAAATTTTGTATTTTAAATACGTAACTAAGTATTACTTGTATTTCGTTTTTTGTGGTTGCAGGAAGGAGCGCACGGAGACAGAAGACTGAATGAAAACGAAGTAATTTTAATATAACAAACACTGGTTACAGGCAGGAGAATCCACACTAAGCAACATTAATGACAAACAAAGACTGGACTGACACAGAAGGAATAAATACACAGGAGAACAAGAGGATAACGAGTCAGGCACAGGTGACGGACATGAATACAAACGAGACACAGCTGAAGACAATGGACTAATAATTAGACAAGCACATGGGAAGGCAAAACAAAGATCACATGACAAAAGACGGAACTGGAAATCAAAACAAGGAACATGTGACAGAAGACTAAAAACAGGGCTGGGGAACAAGTACACAGACAGGTTAACAGACAGATCCTGACACCAACCCTGTATATATATATATATATATATATATATATATATATATATATATAACATTTTGTAATTATGACCCACATATTTTCTCCAAAGGCAGGTGTGGCTAAAAGCTAGATGTGGACCCCGAGTGCATTAAAAACAAGTCCACATTCTCTACTATAAAAAATATTTTGTGTTTTAGCCAAATAGATGCAAATAAAACCGGAAAAAGTAAGCTTGAATTGAGCTTTACTTGTAAAGCTAATTTTCATCTCATCACAGCAGAAATTCAGTCCTAATTCAGACTTATTAAAAATGCAGCGTTATTCTCCAGCGGCTCAAATAATAACATTTCCGACAGGATGGCGCGCTGATGCTGTACTTGATAGAGGAACATTCAGTTTGCAGTAATTTCTGCTAAATGGAGCCTATCGGCAGGACACGTCTTTTCAATGGAAGGACAAGTGCAGCAAGCCATTTCTCACTTTCTCTTTAGCTCCTCATTTTATTTTGCAGATAAAAGCCCATTCCGACGGCAGCGAGCCTTTAATGAGTGACGACGTCGCGCGCCGAGGCCATGCATATTCACACGCCACTGATAGTTCCAATTTCTGCTCGATTCCCTCCAGCTCGCTGGCTGCACAAAGGGAACCTTCTGCCGTCATTAAACCTACACCTCATCATGCCTCTAGGAACCAGACGCGCGTTCTCTCAGGATGGACGGATCGCTTGGTTCTTTCCTTTGAAGTCCCAAATGGCTTCTTTCTTCTGCTGCCAATTTGGCTTTCAGACAGTCTGGCCTCTTGGCCTTCTGCTGCAGGGTCCGATCAGACCCATTCTGCTTTTTTGTTTTCCATCTCTCTGTCTCGGTCTCTAAAGTCCGGAAAGGGAAGCTTTCATCCTACCCTGACGATCCATGGCCACCACAGTGCACTGCGACAGAGCCTTTTCAAGAAATAGTCCACTCAATAATGAAACTTTCACCGATATTTACTCACCCAGTTGTTTTTTTGGTTGTTTTTTTGGTGTTTTTGTCTGTGGAACATAAAAGTTGAAACTTTAAAGAATAATGCAGCTATTTTCCAATAACAATTCACATCAATAATGATGCTATTGACAAAGGGATAGTTCACTCAAAAATGAAAATTCTGCCATCACCAAACCTGACTTCTGTGGAACACAATACAATGAAAGCCAAAGGGGTCAAATTTTGTTTTGGACCCCAACTTTCTTCAAAATACCTCTTGTTTGTGTTTTGTCTGTCTTGGGTAAATTGCAAAAATATTATTTTAAAAAATTGTTGTCATCACAGTTGTGCTTGCAGTCGATTGACTGTTCGCAAAGACCCGCCCCCTTTAGTTACTGTTGCTACGTCCGACAAGTCATGCGCTCTCACGCCACACATCATGTTCTCACGCAGTGAAAAATACATCGACACTGACAAATGAAACCGTTTCATATTTAATATATCGTATTTTTTTAAGAAGTTTAACCAATAAATATCGTCTAGCGTGTGTTTAATGTGTGGTGACAGATCGCTGTAGCTCCTCGTGAAGCGATCATCTCTTCATACTAGTTCATTTATAGCATCAAATAAACATGAATGAACATCAGAATGTTGTTTCAAGCGCAGAAAGATGTGAGTACACACAATTTATCAAGTTCAAGTTCACCAACGTTAATCTACTCACTCCCCTGACCGCTTTGTCAGACAAAATGGCAGGTTCAGGGTTATGATTGGTCAGATCGCCTGTCAATCAAACTGCCGGCGAAGCGTCAATTGTTTTATTCGTGAAAACGCAATGAAACATGCCAAATTGTGCGGATCATTTGTTGGCAAGGCTGTCATACAAAGAAATGTTTTTTTTTTTTAATAGTAAAATTAACCTGTAACTGTAGTTTCCCTCGTATTTTTACCATTTGAAGGTGCCATAGATTGGAAAACCGTATTCATCTTGGCATAGTTGAATAATAAGAGTTCTGTACATGGAAATGACATACTTTGAGCCTCAAACACCATTGTTTCTTCTGCACGAATCCCAACATAACACCGACTGTGACATAATAGCACTAATGTACTGTTAAATGCAGTTAAAGTTACCATTGTTTCTTACTGTATTCAAGGAATAACCATGTCGTCATTTTCATTTTTAACCCGAAGAGCTTGCAGTCTGTATAATTCATAAACGCATCTTCATTCTTATTGAGTCTCTCCAACAGTGTTTAGCTTTAGTCAAGTTAGTGGTGCAGCAAACAATCAAACTCATTCAGAATCGAATGTTAGCAAACATCCATATAAAACACACCATACGTACATGAACTGATATGCTGCATCACAAACAGTTTGTAATGAGAGTTATATTTGCTGTATTATGTATGCAGTGTATTGGAGTCGCGGGCTTGGAAGCTCATATGCATTTAAAGGTACACACACCAAATCAGCACATTTTTTCTCCCACCCAAAAATAGGCTGTTAAAACATGGTATAATAAAAAATCCATGAGGTATTTTGAGCTGAAACTTCACAAACACATTCTGGAGACACCTGAGACGTATATTACACCTTGTGAAAAGGCACCTTTAATCAAACTTTTAGCGTCATAAAAAATTCTCTGGACATCACTATTTCTCAAATATAGTCCACAATTCCCAAGGAAACTCTTATGGGGTTTTTAAAATCCATTTTAGATCTTGTCTTTGTATGGGAGCAAAAAGCAGCATTATGATTCTTAAAAAATCCTCTTGTGGTGTTCCACTGGAAAAAAAAAAAAAATCCCATTTTTGGTGCACTATTCCAATAATTTCAGCTGTGTGAGGACCAATATGGCAAAACGTCCCCTTTCTCCTCTGTCCTGCACACCGGCTTTTATCTCCACACCAAACAGCCGCTTCTGCTTTTCCCCACACTGTTACTAATTGATGCAATTATCGTTCTATTTTTTTGTGAAGGTCTGCTAAAAGCAGGCACATTTTGACGGATGAGCCGTTCGTGAGGTGCAGGGCTTCGCTGACTATCTTTATCCCTAATGAGAACAACACTTTCTGATCTCTGGGTAAACTGGCTTCTGCTTTATGTGGTTTGAGAGGGGAGAAACAAACTAAAGTTAGCGCCGCCACTGACTTAACAACATTTTTCAGTAGTGTGACAGTGCCTTTGCAGTTTTTATAACAGTGTACCTTTTCCAGTAACAAGCTACTTTTAACAACAAGCAATAGCATTGTGTCAAAATGCCACGTTGGTGTTTTATTTTTTTTTTGTCACAGTACCACTTTACAGCCGAGCTGAGGTCATAATCAAACATGCCCAGTTACACAAATCTTTCACAGTTAAAAAATTGATAATTAATAACAGATTTTACTATACTACTATATTCAAATTTACCCAGATACATACAGTACACTCATGTTAAAGGGTTAGTTCACCCAAAAATGACAATTCTGTCATTAATTCCTCCCCCTCATGTCGTTCTGCACCCATAAGACCTTCATTCGTCTTCAGAACACACATTAAGATATTTTTGATGAAATCCGAAAGGTTTATGACTCGTCCATACACAGAAATATAATCAACACTTTAAAGGTGCAGAAAGCTACTAAAGACATCGTTAAAATAGTCCATGTGACTGCAGTGGTTCAACCTTAATTTTATGAAGCGACGAGAATACTTTTTGTGTGCAAATGCTGCAGTCATGTCACGATGTCTTTAGTACCTTTCTGGAACTTTAAAGTTTTGATTATATTGAGTCATATACCTCTCGAATTTCATCTTAATTACAATATCGGCCATTCTGGGCATTGACGATTTTGCATTTTGTAGCAAAATTCTGTATTTTTTGAATGCGTTAGCATTACGAAACTCAGTATGGGTCATCAGCATGATGCCCTGAAGGAGCCTGAGAAGTTTCGAGACGGCGCCACCTAGTGGTGAAAACAAATATTCAATCGCTCATAACTTTTGATGTGGTTGACTCATTTTCATAGCATCTCCTTAGATTCCTGAATCCGTGCCGAGTCCAACGATACCTAACATGCTACGTTTCGCTTTATGGTTTGCGCAGCCTTGTGATTTAGCATTAAAACAATGTTCGCTAATATCTTCGAAACGGTAAGCCCGATCTAGACGAAACCACCGTGGGAAATTTGGAAACATAGGTCGTTTCAATACAAATACCTAAATGAATTGAGATAATTTCACCAAATTTGACACACTAATTTATAGGCACAATCTGAGGACACATAAAACAAAAAGTGGAGGTATTGCGCCTGTTGGTGGCGCTACAACTGAAAAAACATTAAATTGGCTAACTAACTACAATAAAGTATTTGACATAAAATGCTGATGCTTTTACTACTTGCTTGCTTCTTTGTGCTTGGTCCCTTAACGGACACTTGCAACTATATTTTATATATAAAGTTGGATATATGTTATATTCAACTTTACCCTAAACACTACTGTGATTGCTAAAACTATGTTTAAAAAGACATTTTCCCCTTTAAATAGCTTCAATATACTGTAATTAGCTATTTTTGTTGATAACTCGTGCAGTGATAACAACTATCGGGATAGATTATGTGTAACTACGGTTAATGGAAGCTACAGTTACCACAGCATTCAAGGCTCATATGGCAGGTAATTGCACTTTATTCACTCCTTTGAAAGATCATGAAGACTACTTTCGCTCAGGAACCAAAGAGGGTTTCTGAAGCTTTGAAGATAAGCAGTGATGCACTCCCCTCTTGAATTCAATTCCATTAAACGCAATTCCTTTAACAGTATCTCTTAATAAATCAATAGCAATTCCAGGCCACCAGGTAATTCCAATCAAACACTGCTGTTTAAACTAGCCTAAACGCAGCAGCATTTACTTTTAGGGTTGTCTGTGGCTGACAGAAGTCTTTAACACTGATTTTCCCCAGTTACTCATCATTTAGAGGCCCGTCTCTTTAAAATCAACATGAAATCGCAACGGACAGTGTTTACAGTGCCTTGTTAATACACGTTCCTGGTCTTGTTGTTTACTATTCTCTTTTCACATACTGCATCTTAACATCTGGGTTAAACATCTGGGCTGGTTAGCTGAAGTTTGCAGTTTCAAACTATAGAAAGAGCAATTCATAAGCTACTTAACAGAGCAGTTGCTTCTGGGGAATCAATACATTTTGTAAGTTGCTTTACATAATGTGTCTGTTAAATGAAGAATAATGAGAAGAATGGATTAAGCGCTGAGGCAAAATGCACAGTAAGTAAAGGATAAGGTACGTTCAGCTGATCATTATTGCCCAATAAATCTTTATAGGGTGATATGATCTGTATTATCCCTATAGGGGTTTATTTTATGATTTATGAATAAATGTATGTAATAAAAAATACATGTATTACAGTAATGTATTTTATTAGTAATAAAGCAATGGATTTGGTCATATATGTATAAATACAATTATAATTATTTTATTTAATTTATTTTATGTAGATTATAGATTATCATTAATAAATAATATATTTTAATAAATAATATTGATCTAAAATAATAAAATTAATTTAATATTCATATGTGTGTGTGTAAAATGAATGAATTAATTATATAATGAATTATATAAAGACATTTTTATAAAGAGATTAATGTGAAATATTCTGCAAAATACAAATATGTATTTTTTGTCACGTGTCAATGAATTTTATATATATATATATATATATATATATATATATATATATATATATGTTTTCACACACACACACACATTTTTATAGAGATTAATGTTATGAAATATTCTACAAAATAAAATATAACTATGTATTTTGTCATGTGTATCTGTAATAAAAATTAACTTAATATTAATTAATATTTTTAACAAAAAATAATCATATGATTACTTCCGTTTACCTCTAAACTGATACGATCATGTCCCATTTCTCTGAAAAATTGCTCAGTGACATTGCCAGCAGTCACAGATGCTGGTTAGTTTACGCTGAGATAATCCAACAATCAATTTAAAAGAAAATTCACAGGAAATAACAGACCCACTAAAAGCAAATCGTTCCAGCACGGCATCACAATTGGCGGAGAATCAAATCAGCAGGCTGTTAAGGGTCATCTAGAACATATCTGACTGATAAACCCGCGGCGCAAGAGAGCAGAGTCAGGCCTCAGGGTGCAAAAGCGAACGGTACCATCACAGGCCAAAGATAACAAGCTCCATTTCAAAGCTCCAGCACCCTCGGCGCTCCAGCACCTCAGCCAATGAGCGCTTGACCGGCGCGCCGAGCGGAAAGTCTGAGGATGATGGTGGCTTACAGCACACCAGATGTCACTCCCGCCAATTCCTCCTCATCCCTGTGTGCCATGCCAAGTGGATTTTCTGTCCAGTCGACCTACCGCTCCCGAACGGCTGGCGGAATATCAATTACTCTTACATCTCTGTGATCTGTGGGGAGTGGAGTCACCAGCAGGGATGAGACAAAGGCACAGGGAGGGTTGCATTGCTCTTATCTGATGGCACTGGATGAGATCTGGGAATTAAATCTGCCGATAGCAATCAGAAACAGCTTGATCTCATTGAAAGAGTTAAAAAGGTTTACAATCCGAATAAGCTACACACAACACCGAACACACCTTTCAGGTGATGGGCCTGATTCATGAAACACAAACAGGAAGAATTTCTTCCTGTCAATCATTCTTACTAAAAATTGATGCATTAAATTTAATGTTACAAACACACAAACAAATTATACATAAATCCTGTTGTTTGTACTCATTTAATATTTTTTTATATATAAAATATCTGTATTAAGGACTCAATACAGGACTGACGACGGTATTCTTCTGCTGTGTGAACGTTGCCATTAAGGCTTTTATTCAGAAAGAAGGCATTAAAGTGATCAAAAGTGTCAAAAAAAGACATTTATAATGGTCACAAAAGATTTCTATTTCGAATAAATGCTTGTTTTTCTACTTTCTATTCGTCAAAGAAAAGAAAAAAGAAAAGATTGCATCATAGTTTTCACAAAACTATTACGCAGCACAACTGTTTTCAACATATTATATAATAATAACAAATGTTTCTAGAGCACCAAATTAGATTTCTGAAGGATCTTGTGACACTGAAGACTGGAGTAATGATGCTGAAAATTCAGCTTTGATCACTAAATATAAATTACATTTTAAAATATATTCACTTAGAAAACAGTTATTTAGAATTGTAATAATATTTCACAATATTAATGATTTTGCTGTGTATATATATATATATATATATATATATATATATATATATATATATATATATATAATAGAATGTGTACACACATATATAATTAATGGATATTCATGCAAATTGAAGTAATATATATATATATATATATATATATATATATATATATATATATATATATATATATATATATATACATATATATATATATATATATATATATATATATATATATATGCTTGAATATCCATTAATTAAAAGTGATCAATTCTTCAATATTGATCAAATCCTCAAGAATAAAATCCTCGACAGAGTCCTGTTCAACATGATTTCCATGCTGAATATTCTGATTTAGGAGTTAAACGCTTGAAGTACAGCTGGTTTTGTAAGACATATCAATCTTTTTCTACACAGCCTCAGCAATTTCACAAACTATTAGGATGAAACCGGTAGCTGCCACATCAGTTATGTTGTAATGCAAGTCTTGCTGCCAGAAAAACCCTCTAACAGACTGTAACATTCACACCAAATGCCTCCTAAAGACAACATCACATGATCAACGATAATGGTCGGCCTGATGTTTCCTTCTGCGAAACCAGACTCTGGGTTAGTCGAGGATTTCTAATGTGAGTTTTGATACAGAGGATTTCAGTGTTTCGAAGATTACGAGGATTAATCTCCTTAAAGGAACAGTTCACAATAAATGTATCATTTACTCCCCCTCATGTTGTTCAGACTCTTTTCCATACAACTAAAATTGACATAAAAGTGCCTTCTGCTCAACATATTCCCTCTTCTGAAGCAGTACTATAGCTTTGAATGAGGAAATATCGTGCAAGACTTGGAATATATTGTCGCACGGACTATTTTTATGGTGCTTTTTGTCCTTTGTGGAGCTTGGCAGTATAAATTACCATCCACTTCTGTTGTACAGAAAAGATCAGCTCAGATATTCCTGCAGCCTTTTGTGTTCCGTAGAAAAAAAAAGAAAGTAATACAGGACTAGAATGAGTAAATGATGACAAAATTTTTATTTTTGGGAGAACTCTTCCTTCCTGTGCCGGAGAGATGACAGATGTGTTGTATGTGTGTGTGTGGTTGCGTGAAGCGGGAGAAGGCGTGAGGTAGGATGTGTTTGGGGACAGTTCTCTGGGTGTCTCTGAGGCAGGAACTGGAGCTTTGATCCTCCCTTTCTCTTTCACCGGACTGATGAGATGAGACTGCAGGAAGACTGCCTGCCTCGCATCAAATACTCTCTCTCTCTCTCTCTCTCTCCCTTTTTATTCTCATTCTCACACTTTTTTCCTTTCTTTTTTTTCAATCAGTCCGCCGTAACTCGATATGCTCACCTTTTCTTACTAACTCAGTGAGACTAACTCAGATTTTCTCACTCATTTCTTTCCATTTCAATCTGCTTCTCTCTGCTTCAAAACCTATAGGGAGCTGCCTAGGCATCATAGGTCCACTCCTATGGAAAATTTCAGGCATTGCATATATTTCTTGTAGAGTGGACAGTACAATATGTTGTTGGAGGAGTACTCATGATTAACTAAATACCTAAAATTTAGAAGGTTAATTAAAAAATGCACAATTGAACGTTCGCAAAGACCCGCCCCCTTTAGTTACTGTTGCCATGTCCGACAAGCCATGCGCTCTCGCGCCACACATCATGTTCTCACAATTGATCAAGTTCACCAACGTTAATCTACTAACTCCCCTGACTGCTTTGTCGGATAAAATGGGGGATTCAGGGTTATGATTGGTCAGATCGCCTGTCAATCAAACTGTTTGAGAAGGATCAATTTCACCGTATATTCATGGGTTACGTATTTCGCTTTTTTACACATATTAAGATATTGCATCATTAGCTTAAAAAATGCCAATGTCAAACGCAATATTATTGAAAACTCTTGATTTTTAACGAATGTTTCGTTAATCATTATTACATATTCGGGTCTTTAGTAACCCGGATCTATATCTAACACGGATGTATCTCTACCTGTCGTGATAATACAATAAAAATCTACAAAGAATCTTACAGAAAAAATCTTACAGAACATTAAATTAAAGCATATTTGCTTGGACGGTTTGAAGGGTTCAGTTTGAGCACCATCATCACTGTCCTCGTCAAATCTCATGCACTACATTCAACATTTGGTCTCATATTCGCGATTTCAAACATATTTTCGAAACTGTCATTTTCAACATCTTCAAAATCAATAGTTTGATCACTGACAACTTCTTCACCAGATCCACCATCAATTGACAGTGACTCTAATATTTGAATGCGTTCAATACTTGCAGAGCGATTAAGTTTTAATGATGATACTTCCTATTCTTTTGTTTTCTGCCTGCAGTAACTATGAGTGAAACGTCACTTCATTATTGTGTATCAGACATTGCCACCTAGTGGAATAAAGGTGAATTGCACTTATTCAGTCATCAAAGATTCAATTATTGTTGTGTAGAAAAAATATTCTTAGATTGTTAAACACCTTGGGTTGTTAGAGACCTTATGCAATTTTTACAAAAAATGTATGTAAAAACAGGCATTCTTTCATATTTTTTTTTTCTTTTTACATTGTTTATAATGAATTGATAAAATCATGACGATAATCAAAACTATGATGTTGAACTTTAAAAAATGAACGAGGAGGGGCCAAGTGAATGACATTTAAGGGTTAAATCAATTGTACAGCAAATGCAATGCAATACTCGCAGTGAACAAAATCCACTCCCGATGGCAAAAGAATTGAGAGAAATGTTCATAATTATAATCAATAAACAGCAATGTTTATTAAATTAAACAAATTATTTCCAACATGCAAACTCTTCTGAACTCAATGGTGAGGAAATGCATCGCAATGTGCTCACTGTAATAATCTGGATAAAGGGACATATTCAGTAATAAAATTTCAAATCTTTTGTAACATTATAAATGTCTTTTTTATTACTTTTAGTCAATTTAAAGCATTCTTGCTGAATAAAAGTATTAATTTCTCTCTCTCAAAAAAACAACAACAAAACAATCATCTTTATGCTTATTAGTGAATAGTCTTATTATCTTAGCAACATGATAGTGTCAAACTACTGAAATCAGTTGTGATGCAATCCCATGATGCATTGCGACATGCACAGTGGGGGAAAAATCCAATATAGCACACAAAGGCAGAGTAGTAGTATGCAGTAGGTACTCTTTCTGGGGTCTGTCATCACAGGCGGTGTGTTGCATCACTCTCACACATCAACCCCTCGCTGACAGACAAACCTCAAACATGTACACAACTAAATTAAATATGATGGGTCCTTTGAGTAAACACACTCTCAAGCAGTGGACGTCTGAGTCCCTTCTCTTGTTTTTTTCCCCCGTAACTTAAGTCCAATGTCAATTCATTTTCCTGCTCTATTTGATGTTTATGTGGTTTATAGATTATGGATCAGCACTGAACTTATACACTTGTCTGAGACTAAATGAGCAACTTACATTATTTTTTTCTCTGTTTACATTATATATATTCAATTTTTCATCAATTGAATGCATTTTACGTATTTTTTTTACATTGCTTATAAACGATAACAACAATAATAACACAGAAAAAAACAAAAATAAAAAAAACAGTGAGATGTAGTGAGAGTTTCTGTGAAACTGGTGGACGTCTGAAACGAGGAGCCAGCGTTTGTTTTTGCAAATTAAGTCCAATGAAAATCCATTTTCCGGTTCTATTTGATGTTTACATGGTTTCCAGCTTAAGGCATATGGATCAGCATTTAACGTACTCGCCTGGGACTAAACAAGCATCCTGTTTTTTCTCTGTTTACAATTAAACTTTCATCAATTTTAAGCATTTGAAGTATTTTTTGGATCGCTTCCAAACTACAATAATAGCTCCTTTCCCCCAAATTGTCCCGGAGTTATATTGTTTTTATACTTCAAGCGATATGTAGTGCGGAAGTTTCTGTGGTACTGCTGTTGCCGAAAACATCCTCCTCTCTGCTCTGTAAAAAAATATTGTGATTTTAATGGTATTAACTGTAAAAATGCCACAGTAAAAGCTGTTAATAGTTTCCTTAATACTGTATATAGGGCGAATAACGGTAGTAAATCTAACCTTAATGTAATTTTAAAGTAATATACTGTTAAATTTACAGTTTTTGGAAGTGACGAAGTCATTGTATTATTTACAGTGAAAAACTGTAAATTGACATTCCCAGCGTGACACTTCACATTTGATGTATTTTCATTTCACAGAATATTTTCATAGAAATATTCTCACTATTAACTATGATTTTTGCCCCAATAAACTCCTGCTTATTAACAGTTAGTAAGGCAGTTGTTAAGTTTAGTTGTTGGATTAAGGGATGTATATAACATAATATCTTGAAATATAATCATGCATAAGATAATATAATATCTTGAAATATAATCATGCATAAGATAATATAATATCTTGGAATATAATCATGCAGAATAAGGCATTAATATGTGCTTCATAAGTACTAATAAACAGCCAATATCATAGTAATGTGCATGCTAATAAGCAACTTGTTAATAGTGAGAATTGGACCCTAAACTACTGTGTTTCTTATCAGTTAGATTAGGGTTCTAATGTTAAAATCATTATGGTAGCACTTCATTTTACAGTACGTGTCCTTTCCTGGTACATATATAGTAATTATGTTGCACATACAGGTAAAAGAGTGGTAACACAAGGTACTTAATTGACATGTATGTACATGGAAACTGACAAGAAACCCTGCCGTACTTTCCAGTGGTACATACATGGTAACTACTTTATACCAATAGACAAGTGTTGGGTAATATAGTGTCTGTATACGGCAACTGACAGATACATTACTGTATCCACTAATGGTATGTACATGGTAACTATGTAGTACTTACAGACAAGTGTAGGTAATAACAGACACTTATTTATGGTAACTATTAAGACACATTGGTGAACTTACTAATGGTATTTACACAGTAACTATGTGTACTTATGTCCGCACTTTACAGTCTCATTTCCATGTACTTACTATGAACTTACTAATAAATATACCAGTTAGTTAATGTGTAAGTTACACCTGGTAAGAGCTGGTAATTCATATGCAATGTTTAAGTACAAGGGCACACTTTATTTTACAGTCTCATTTCCATGTACTTACTATGAACTTACTAGTGAATATTACTCATTACTCAGGTGGTGGGGGGGGGGGGGGTAAGCATGATGCAAGATACTTCTTGAGTACTAGATGCTATACTATTGCGGTTCTTCTTGCCTAATCTTTACTGGACAATGATTCACGTAATCAGTTGGGCCAACAGGGGTATTTTAATGTCACATACACCCTAATGTGTGCGTTGACAGATCAGAAATAGTCCAATAAGCTACCAGACTCTTATTTGTACTTGGCACACTCGGTTCTCATGTTTCAAAAGCTTTGCTTACAGTTTTTTTTTTCGATTGCTAAACGACAGTGGGCACAACTGGAGTCACGTGTGCAAAAGTCCAACTCCAGTCTGCACAGCAGCAGTTCATGTGGACCAAACTCTATTGCTTGAACACAGTTTTCAAAACTCTACACACTTATCCCATGAATTTAAGCAAAACCTGCACAACACTGTGGATTTACAGCGCTTTGTTCAAATGCTAACACACTGCTGTCAAAACTGTGAACCACACATTCAAAACAGAAAAGATTTCAGCCTTGTGCCTTTCAAACTCTGCTGATTGCAATTTCAAATTTCAGATGAAAAGCTAAGCAGGTGTCTTGTTTTAGACTTGTTAGTGAACACACACATACATACATACATACATACATATATATATATATATATATATATATATATATATATATATATATATATATATAAGGTTCTTCCCCATGAGAACCTGTGGCCTGATGCTCGAGAGACAGAGGCAGGATTAGCCCCTCAGTTATTTGTTCGAAATACAGTATGTACTTTTAGTCTGTACCTTTTTTTTTTCTCATGACTGTATTTCTGTAAAGTACTACAGACTATTGAAGCAAACTGCTAATTTTCATTTACCTTAAATAATTATGTTAAATTAAAATTTCAATAAATCATGTGAAAGAATGTCACTCTTTTCTTTGAAGAAAATATTATTTTGTATGAAATTGTTCAAACTGTAAAGATGAAAGGTTTGTATTTTCTGTGTTGGTGTTCTGAGTGACAGTGTGTGTTCTCAGTGTGTTTTGAGCCGTGTGTTCAGAGTTGTGTTGCTTGGACTGAGTTTTGCAGGTGATGTGAACGGTTTAGCTCAGGTGACTGTTGGTAGTGCAGACTGTAGTTAGAGTTTTGAGCATGTAGCTCCAGTTGTGCTCGCTGTCGTTTAGCAATCGAAAAAAAACTGTAAATACTTGATTGTTATTAACACTATGAAGTGCTGTATAGTTACAGCAGTGTATCATTTTGGTAAGCACATTTGTTTCACAGTAGTTAACATGTACACTCTGTAAGTAAGTGTCAATTATTTGTGTCCACGAGTACAGCATGTAAATATCATTAGTAAGAACACTAGTTACCATAAATAAGTGTCTGTTATTACCCACACTTGTCTGTAAGTACTACATAGTTACCGTGTAAATACCATTAGTGGGTACAGGAACGTGTCTGTCAGTTACTGTATACAGACACTCAGGGTCGGGGAGTAACAAAATACTTAGTTACGTATTTAAAATACAAAATTTGAGTCACTGTATTTCATGACAGTTACATTTTAAATGGGTGGTAATCAGATTACAGTTACATCTGAAAAGTGTTTTAGATTACCAAAGTGATTACTTTGAGTTTTAATGTCATTTAAACAGCGATTGGTGATTCTCTGACTCTGACCGTCTGAAAAAGCCGAGTTAAGTTTCATGTTTTGTGATCGTTGTTTGTGAGTCATTTTATAATTCACTCGTCACTGCAACTTTTTCTCACAATTTGTTTTTTCCCTCGTCAGAATTGCGAGATTTAAACTCACAATTGCAAGTTATAAAGTCAGAATTGGGAGAAATAAACTTGCAATACCATTTTTTTTTTGCAATTGTGAATTTAGTATGTGAGTTTATATCTCATAATTGTAACATTTCTTAATATTGTGAGTTTATCATAATTTTGACTTTTCTCAGTATTGTGAGTTTATGTTTATATCTCATAATTCTGACTTTTCTCAATATTGCGAGTTTATATCTCATAATTCTGACTTTTCTCAATATTGTGAGTTTATATCTCATAATTCTGACTTCATAACTTGAAATTGCAACTTTATATCACGCAATTCTGAGGGAAAAAGTCAGAATTGTGAGATAAAAACTTGCAATGACCTTTTTTGTGTTTGTTCCACACTTATTAGTATTCCAAAGTATTCTAAAGTATTTAGATTAAGTTACTAAACTTGAGTAATGTAACGAAATACGTTACAAATGACTTTTTAAAGCATGTATTTTGTAATCTGTAGTGAAATACATTTTAAAAGTAACCAACCCAGCCCTGCGGACACTATAAGGAAGTGCCGTTATTACCCAACACTTGTCTATCGGTATAAAGTAGTTAGCAAGTGTTTCCATGACTGTATGATTTAGTATTCGTGCGACTGTGCACCTTCTATATATTCGCTTGTGGAAAAGCTGCTTGTGATCTTTGACTCATCATGTGACTCTCGGCACCACCTGATTTTGGTGAATGACAGTGTATTGCAAAATTACAAAACAAATATTAGTCCTTTAATAGGTTGGTTAATAAAACACATTTTTTGTTATTGTAAATCTAAGTTAAATCTGTGAAACCTAAAACGTTCCTACCATATTTTTTATGGTTAATTTCTGGCAACCACAGCTGACAGTTTTTAAAATCACAGTGCCACAGCATCACTACAAAACGCCCCAGACAGCTGCGAGAATCATTCCCCGGTCAGAAATACTCAGAATAATTGGTGTTCTCCTTTACATTCCAGTATTTGAAACGGCACGCGTGACGTTGCCGAGGCCACCTGGGCACAACTGCCGGAGTTCTATTGTTTCCAGGCGACAGCTTGCTCTTGCCTTCGCTGTCATTAGATTTGGAGCGCCTGACCTTTCAAATCCCAGCTGTCAGAGAGTTGATCATATCTAAAACCGTTACACACTGCAATTAGAGACACCCCGTTCTGAACCAGGCAGATTCATTTGACAGACACAGACAGATACTACGAGAGAGAGAGAAAGAGAGCCATTAAACACAGCAGGGCTCAAACTGGCCTGTCATGTGGGAGTCAGTCCAAAGATGCTGGTATAAAGCGTAGATAGAATTAGCGAGAAAGGAAAAGAGTAGAAAGATCTCTGCGGCAGCAGAGCGAGAGACTGATCCACCCCTTACGCAGATGAAAGGATGACCGGCGAGGAGCAGTCAAATCTTTGAAGTGCGGCGCGTAACTGATAATGGCTCTAACCAAGCGATAGTGCGGCTGAAATATTTATCCAGCCGGGGCTCGGAGGGGCCGAGGGACCCCGCGCTGGAACGGGGCCGTGGCAGGAAAAGAGAGGCCAGCGCTCGGTCTCTCGGGAGCGTCGGCTCTCACGAGCTTCGCTCGTTTGCTCTGTGACTTCACAAATGGCTGCGAAACATCTGACGAGACTTGCTGCCAGCTTAATTATGAATCTCTGCCATGTTCAAAAAAGAGAGTGGTATAGCATGAAGGAAAGAAAAACAGAGAGGGCAGAATGATGGAGAAAGCCAAAGTCTAGAGAATTCAATCCAACATTGGCCACATGCACACTGAACATTTTAGAAGTGACAAATGTAAGTTTAACATATTGTTTGACTAGAGTAATCTTATCGACTGTGGTGTTCATTTCGTTAATGAAGTCTATGATGAAAAATGTTTGTTAACCTTTCTCCCATGACTAAGACGAGATGATGATGAGACACCAACATCATTAGAGGGTTAGTTCACCCAAAAATGAAAGTTCTGTCATTAATTCCTCACCCTCATGTCGTTCTACACCTGTAAGATCTTCATTCATCTTCTGAACACAAACTTTATTTTTGATGAAATCCGATGGTTCAGTGAGTCTCTATTGACAGAAAGATAATGAACACTTTCAGATGAACAGAAAGATACTAAAACATATTTAAAACAGGTCATGTGAGTACAGTGGTTCAACCTTAATATTATAAAGCGACGAGAATACTTTTTGAGCGCCAAAAAAACAAAATAATAACTTTTCAACAATATCTAGTGATGGACGATTTCAAAACACTGCTTCGAAGCTTCTTTTGTGTTGAATCAGTGGTTCGGATCACGTATTAAACAGCCAAAATCACGTGAACTGTTGAAATTGCGAAACACTCATGATGTGACGAAGCCTCGTTTACTGAAATCACGTGACTTCGGTGCACCGACTCACGGATTCTAAACAAAAGATTCGTAAAGCTTCGAAAGAGTGTTTTAAAATCAGCCATGACTAGATATTGCTGAAAAGTTTTTGGCATATAAAAAGTATTCTTTTCACTTTATAATATCACCCTTTATAATATGTTTTAGTGTCTTTCTGTTCATCTGAAAGTGTTCGTTATCTTTCTGTCAATAGAGACTCACTGAACCGTCGGATTTCATCAAAAATATCTTCATTTGTGTTCAGAAGATGAACGAAGGTCTAACGGGTGTA
>CM074281.1:5116159-5216159 GCA_037194245.1 Opsariichthys bidens | reverse complement strand
CCATTTACTCTCTTAATACACATTAAGACGCCATAAAATCATTCTGCCTCTCAAAACTCTGACATCACAAATTCCTCTTACTTCCCTTCCAATCGCCTGACTCCGTTCTGGTAAGTCACGCCCACTTTTCACAATCAAACCCCGTCTCAATCTATAAGTTCAGCCCTACATCTTTTGTTGTTGAATATTCAAAACTTCAAAAAAGCACCAGATTCCGCGAGTAAAATGGGTTGGGAATGGCGTTTCCGGTAAACTTTAAGAGCAGTAATAAAGTATGATTACACTGCTGGAAAGCACATCTGCAGTCATCACAAAAAAGCTTGACATGGCCGAGACAGGACATGGCCTCTCACATTTAATGAAAGCAGGGGAAAAACAGCACAGCACAGACAGCGCGTTGTGTGCTTTCTCTGCGTGCAGTACACCTTCGGGAGCATGTTTTTTTATTTTTTTATTTTACTTTTATTCAGCAAGGATGCATTAACGTGACAGTAGAGCTGCACGATTCGGGATAAAATGAGAATCATGATTTTTTGGTTTCAAATAGAGATCACGATTATCCCATGATTCTGAATATACAACAAAACAAAATAACATGTAGTTTACTAGAGGTTCTGAAAATGTTTGAATGAATTAAATACTTGTTTCATTACTATATGAATCTTGAATCTGAATGAATGATTCAATGACAAATAAATGGAACAGTCACTTGTCGCCACCTAGTGGAATAAGAACACATATTTGAATGTTCTGGTATGATTTTGTCAATGGTTTAAAAGACGCGGACGAATCGTTGTCATTAATAAAATAAGGTCGAGATCGCAACCTTCTCACTATTAATCGTGCAGCACATATATTTCTATTTCAAATAAAAACTTTTTATTCAACAAAGGAAAAAAATGCGAGTTAGTTCAGCCAAAAATGAAAATGCTGTCATTTATTCCTCACCCTCATGTCGTTCTACACCTGTAAGATCTTCGTTCATCTTCTGAACACAAATTAAGATATTTTTGATTCAATCCGATGGTTCAGTGAGTCTCTATTGACATTTCTTACGACATTATTCAGGGTCTTACCGACCCATCAGCCAGTGGCAAAGATCCCCAACAACCCGCCCCACACCGGCGTGATGAAAAAGATCTTAAACTAAATGGAACTTGATTAAATATTTTGACTGTTGTGATCCCAAATCGGACTCATGACCTGTAACTCAGCCTGAGTATCAGACAAGTATTCACTGTTGGCTAGAGGAGAACTGGTTCCCGACTAATCCTAGTTTCTCCCAAGGTTTTTTTTCTCCATTTTGCTGGAGTTTTGGTTCTTGCCGCTGTTGCCTTTGGCTTGCTTGGTCGGGGACACTTGCTTGATATTCAGCAGTGTTTCTGATATGCCTGCATTGGCGCCGTTGTATGTGAACTGAGCTGAGCCGGACGATTACGTCACTGTTTTCTCCAGTGCTGATATACATACGGAACGAATCAATAATATATAGAATAAGCTGGACAATGACACCATTTTCTTTAAGAGCTGCTGTGCAGCCAAAATGATTTGCCAATTATTAATGTAAAGCTGCTTTGACACAGTTTGCATTGTAAAAAGCGCTATATAAATAAAGGTGACTTGACTTGACATTTCAGTATCTCTATTGATTTCAGTAACGAGGCTTCATTACATCATTTGTGATTCGGAATTTCAATAGTTCGCGTGACTTTGGCAGTTTGACACACGATCTGAACCACTGATTCGAAAAAAAAGATTCATGAAGCTTCAAAGCAGTGTTTTGAAATCGTCCATCACTAGATATTGTTGAAAAGTCTTTTTTTTTTTTTTTTTTGGTGCACTAAAGGTATTCTCATCGCTTTATGCTATTAAGGTTGAACCACTGTACTCACATGACCTGTTTTAAATATGTTTTAGTGTTTTTCTGTTCATCTGAAAGTGTTCATTATCTTTCTGTCAATAGAGATTCACTGAACCATCGGATTTCATCAAAAATATCTTAATGTGTGTTCTGAAGATGAACGAAGATCTTACAGGTGTAGAACGACATGATGGTGAGCAATAAACAACATTCTTTTCATTTTGGGGTGAACTAACGTTTTAAGCTGCACAACTGTTTTGAACCCTGATAATAAGATTTTTTCTTGAGCATCAAATGAGCAAATCAGAATGACTCCTGAAGGATCATGTGACTCAATACTGGAGTAATGATGCTGAAAATTCAGCTTTGCATCACAGGTATAAATTAGATTGTAATATATATCCAAATTGAAAGAATTTATTTTATATTGTAATAATATTTCAGTTTTTACTGTATTTTTGATCATATACATGCAGTCTTGGTGAGCAGACTTAAGAAGAGAAATCATTGCATCTTATTCTGAATTCTTATTCAGTTCAATTCATTTTACTAATGAGTCTTTCACTAATGTCTACTATCCTGAGCTGTGACGTAAAAGAAGACAGTGTGCATTTCATGAAAAAATCGACTACATTAGAGTGATGTATTTGCTGTTAGCATTTGCAAGGGGTCATCTGCTTCTTTGCCTCGGGGGCTTTAAGGGTGCCTGAGGCAAGTTTTGTTTCCCTTGAGGAGTGGGAGTCTCCTGTGAAATTTCAGCTCAAACCGGGTGGTGAGGCTGACATTCTGAAAGTTGCAAATTTAACTGCTAGTTGCTAGGCAATTATACATCCCATCGATCCCAAAATTACACAAAAGGCAATTAGCTGCAGAGCCTTCATGCATGCAAAGTTTGGTGAGTTTTCACCACAGGGAGGGAAAAAGTTATAGCTTCCCAAATGGAGGAAGAATAATACATTCGGCTGCAAGCAGCATTTACTGTCATGGAGGCACATCAATGACATTGAAAGGTTGAAACCAGGGGGTCTATAATACCAGGAGAAAGCTATCTGTTAGCTTTCCTGCTGGCTAAATGTCGCAGGACCACCCACAATACATCTTTGCTTATTCTGGGCACATAGTATTTAGTCATAATACACGGTTACGTCCCATATATCATAATGTGACGTCCCACCTTTATAGGAACGCACTATTTTTACACAGGTTTATGTTAAGTACCAATGCACTTGTCATTAAATGACCAAATTTAGTATACTATCTGATAATGCATACTATATATGCATACTTTCACTTTCCCATAGAAAACCGTTATAAAGAAAATGCTTTAATGTGGCTTAATGCATTAAGACAGTGAGATTGGAGGACCAAACTCAGTATACACCTTATTAATAAAACATACTATGCAATGAGAAATGTGCTTTTTGCTGGCAGACGGTGTAGTTACAGTATCTACCAGCAGGGGATAACTTGGACGACGCACTTTCACTCACTTCCATTGTAGAGAAGTGAAGCCGCCAATGTCCCAATATGGCACTGACGTCTTGCGCTGATTTGGGACCCGAATCTGTGGAGCCGCAGTATCAAGGCCCCGCCCACACTGTCAGCTGTCAATCATGATGTCACGTTTCCGGTTTTATGGCATCAAGTCAAGTCAAGTCATCTTTATTTATATAGCGCTTTTTTACAATGCAAATTGTGGCAAAGCAGCTTTACATTAATAATTGGCAAATCATTTTGGCTGCACAGCAGCTCCCAAAGAAAATGGTGTCATTGTCCAGCTTATTCTATATATTATTGATTCATTCCGTTGCAAATATCAATAGTTATTAGTCTAGTTAATTTAGGTATATTAGCACTGGAGAAAACAGTGACGTAATCAAATAACTAACTAAACTCAAATTTATTTAAAAAACATCAGTGTGATAAAAACAGGTTTCTCAAGCAAAAGTGGTAATGATACACACAAAGTTTTCTTGTTTTTCCGAACAATCGTCGGGATACATCATCATTCCTGGAGTGAACAGGAGTTTCTAAAACTACCTAGTAAAACATTTTTGTCACTCATGTCTTCTAGCATCACTAGCCGTCCAAATTTTAATTTTAGTTTTGCTTATTAACTTTTGTACCTAGTGATCTGGATCAAATTTTTGGAAAATTAATTGAACCTTTTTAGATTCATCCAATAGTTTTCATTGGATACGTTTTGTGTGTGTGTGTGTGTGCGTATGTGTTATTTTTTTTTTTACCAAAATAGACTCCAATCATATTCATATAAAAATAACAGTTGATTTGAACAGCTGAAGAACATTTTTTTTTTTTTTTTGTGGATACAGAGATATCAAGATACAAAGGCCAGAAATATACACTAGATTCTTAAAAACACACACGCAATGAAATAAATGATAGTTGCTTTGTGGATTGCTTTCTCGGTAATGACTATTGATTGGATCCTAACCTCTGCACCTGTTACGGAATAGTTTGAACAATCCCATGGACTGTTTGAAGAGCTACATTAAGCCTCCTGTTGGATTAAAGGTTTTCCAAAGGATGTCCATTAAGTCCTCTGTTTTTTTGATGACATCTGATATATGTTTCTATGGCAGATTATACTTTGTCCTGACCTAAAAAGCATTCTCCATTAACAATGAAATCTAATCCAGGCTTAATCTTTGTCCAGAGAGCTGCCTATTTGAGTCCACGAACGTGGCCGTCTAATCCCGACTGAAGCTGTGTCTTCTGCAGGAGCCCGGAGGTGTTGAATTGTCTGTGTTAGTGCTTTGTGAGACAGGCTGAGGCAGCTAAAGCTGTGAGGATTATCAGCGAAGCTGCTAAGACACATAGAGACATGGCTGTCATTCTGTGAAAGAGAGGGGACGCAAGGACAGGAAGTGATGTCGTCATCATGCCCCAGACTAAAGCAGAGGACATGCTGGGCTGTGAATGCCAACGAGAGCTCTGGCATCCCCGTTCAACTGAATAATAAGTGCTCTTCATACTGTACAAACACCTGCATTTTTTTTAAAAAATGCAACTTTATATTGCGCAACATGATTTTACATCTCACAACAGTGACTTACTTTCTTAAACTCACTATTAACTTTTGAATAGCCATCAGTGGAGAGCATGTTTTTCCTGCTGCATGATGTAATTAGGAAATCAGTCAGCATATGTCATTAAAATGCATTTATTTTTAGTGTAGTAAAGCAAGCCATGCAGTCACTTGGATCATTTTTTTTTTTTTTTTGAAGGCATAAATGAACATATGATTAATTGTTTATAAATTAATTGTTAACGAGCCAAACCTTGACTAACTGGCACACGCTGGTCTTGAACCAGGAACTAGTAACGTCTCAGGAATGATGTCCTCACCGAGTGCAACATCAAGGACAATTCAAAATACAAAACTGGTACAAAACTACATCACTCCAATCACAATCAATGAGCTGACTGTCCTTCAAGCACTTGATGCAGAGCACATTGATTTGATGGACATCTCAGAAAGAGCTTTATTGCCAGGTATGTTTACACATACTAGGAATTTGTTTTAGTGACAAAAGCTTTACAGTGCAACAGAGTGACAGTGACAAGACACAGATGATAAAAAAGAATAAAAATACAAATATACAAAATATACAAAATAGACAATGTACAGTTAAGATATAAACAGATTCTATGTACAGTTGTGATGAGTGCAAATGAAATATAAATAAGTGTTTTAAGTGAATGGTGTGTAACAGTTTGTGTGTTCCGTGTTTATCAACTGTTCATGAGATGAATTGCTTGGGGGAAGAAACTGTTCTTGTGTCTGGTCGTTCTGGTGCTCAGGGCTCTGTAGCGTCGACCAGATGGCAACAGTTCAAAGGTGGAGTGTGCTGGGTGTGAGGGGTCCAGAGTGATCTTCTTTGCCATTTTTCTCACTCTGGATGTGTACAGTTCTTGGAGAGTGGGGAGGGTTGTACCAATGATTCGCTCAGCAGACCGGACCACCCTCTGTAGTTTTCTGAGGTCATATTTGGTAGCTGAGCTGAACCAGACGGTAATTGAAGTGCAGAGGATGGATTGGATGATGGCAGAGTAAAACTGTTTCAACAGCTCCTGTTGTAGGTTGAACTTCCTCAGCTGGCGAAGGAAGTACAACCTCTGCTGGGCCTTTTTCACAATGGACTCAATGTGGTTGTCCCACTTCAGGTCCTGGGAGATTGTGGTGCCCAGAAACCTGAATGACTCCACTGCAGCCACAGTGCTGTTCATGATGGTGAGTGGGGGGAGAGCAGGGGGGTTTCTCCTGAAGTCCACGATCATCTCTACCGTCTTGAGCGTGTTGAGCTCCAGGTTGTTAAGACTGCACCAGACAGTCAGCTGTTCAACCTCCAGTCTGTAAGCAGACTCGTCACCATCCTGGATGAGTCCGATCAGTGTGGTGTCGTCTGCGAACTTCAGGAGCTTGACAGAGGGGTCTTTAGAGGTGCAGTCGTTGGTGTAGAGAGAGAAGAGCAGTGGGGAGAGAACACAGCCCTGAGGGGCGCCGGTGCTGATGGAGCGGGTGCAGGATGAGAACTTTCCCAGTCTCACTAACTGCTGTCTGTCTGTCAGGAAGCTGGTGATCCACTGACAGACAGAGGTGGGCACAGAGAGCTGAGTTAATTTGGGGTGGAGAAGTGATGGGATGATGGTGTTAAAGGCAGAGCTGAAGTCCACAAACAGGATCCTCACATAGGTCCCTGGTCTGTCCAGATGCTGGAGAACATAATGCAGTCCCATGTTGACTGCATCATCCACAGACCTGTTTGCTCGGTAAGCAAACTGCAGGGGGTCCAGTAAGGGTCCAGTGATGTCCTTCAGATAAGCCAGAATCAGTCTTTCAAATGACTTCATGGCCACAGACGTTAGAGCCACAGGTCTGTAGTCATTGAGTCCAGTGATTTTGGATTTCTTTGGGACGGGGATGATGGTGGAGCGTTTGAAGCATGAGGGGACTTCGCACAGCTCCAGTGATCTGTTGAAGATCTGTGTGAAGATGGGGGCCAGCTGGTCAGCGCAGGTTTTCAGACAGGCTGGTGAGACACTGTCTGGGCCTGGTGCCTTTCTCCTTTTGTTCTTTCTGAAGACCTGGCGCACGTCATCTTCACTGAACTGAAGTGGAGGGGTGGGGGAGAGGGGGGTAGTTGGAGGTGCTAATGGTGGTCTTTCAAACCTGCAGTAGAACTCGTTCAGATCGTCTGCCAGATGGTGATTCACCACAGAGCTGGGGGATGGTGTCCTGTAGTTGGTGATGGCCCTCAGACCTTTCCACACTGAAGCTGTGTCATTAGAAGAGAACTGATTCCGAAGCTTTTCGGAATAATTCCTCCTAGCCACTCTGATCTCCTTTTCCAGTGTGTATTTGGCCTGTTTGTACAGGACTCTGTCCCCATTTCTGCGAGCATCTTCTTTGGCCTGACGGAGCTGGCTGAGTTTTGCAGTGAACCAGGGTTTGTCGTTGTTGTAGGTTAAGTGAGTCCTTGTAGGAATGCACAAATCCTCACAGAAACTGATATATGATGTAACAGTCTCTGTGAGCTCGTCCAGATCGGTGGCAGCAGCTTCAAAAACACTCCAATCGGTCCATTCGAAACAGGCTTGTAAGGCCCGCTCTGTTTCGGTGGTCCATCTCCTTACAGTCTTTGCTACAGGTTTAGCTGATTTCAGTTTCTGCCTGTAAGTCGGTATGAGATGAACTAGACAGTGATCAGAGAGCCCCAAAGCTGCCCGTGGGACAGAGTGATATGCATCCTTTATTACTGTGTAACAGTGATCCAGTGTATTACTGTCCCTGGTGGGACAAGTAACATGCTGTCTGTATTTTGGAAGTTCACGTGAGAGAATCGCTTTATTAAAGTCCCCGAGAATGATCAGAACAGAGTCCGGGTGTTGCTGCTCGTTCTCCGTGATCATATCAGCGAGTAACTGTAAAGCTGAACTCACGTGCGCTTGCGGTGGAATGTAGACGCTCGCCAGAATGAACGAACAAAACTCCCGCGGCGAATAGAACGGCTTGCAGTTAATGAAGAGTGTTTCAAGATCTGGACAGCACATCTTCTTTAACACAGTTACATCTGAACACCACCTTTCGTTGATGTAAAAGCACGTCCCGCCGCCGCGCGATTTCCCCGTTGATTCAGCGTCGCGATCAGATCTAAACAGCCGAAAGCCTGGTAGACTTAACACGCTGTCCGGAATGGCGTCGTTCAGCCAGGTTTCTGTGAAGCATAGAGCAGCCGAGTTTGAAAAGTCCTTGTTTGTCCGGGCGAGCAGAAGGAGTTCGTCCGTTTTGTTGGATAGAGAGCGGAGGTTCGCCAGATGGATGCTAGGCAGCGCCGTTCTCAATCCGCGCTGTCTGAGCTTCACGAGGACGCCGGCGCGCTTTCCCCGTCTGCGCGTCCTGAAGCGTCTAAACAGCGCTGCCGCTCCGCCGACTACAACATTCAACAAAACGTCTGAGTAATTGAAATCCGGGAAAAGAGTTTGTGGTGTGAACTGCTGAATGCTCAGCAGTTCATCTCTGGTGTAGCTGATTGAGTTTGAAAAACAAAAAACAGGAAAAACTAACAAAAACAGTACAAACACTGGAGAGCTAAGCACTGAGGCTGCCATCCGCGGCGCCATCTTAGACATCTTAGACTAATTCTCTCATCTTAGACATCTTAGACTAATTCTCATTACTATTTTTGTCACAATGCACAACTACTCCATTCACTTATTTAGCCCATTTTATCCACTAAAAACATCAACAAAAAAGAAAAAATGTAGAAGGTCATATTTGTGAACTCCTATTAAATGTTATAATTACATATTTAAATCAGGGTTGGAAAATTTTGAATCTAAGAATCGTCTCTTTTTTATGGAAGCTTGTTTTCACCATAGAATAAAAACAATAAAAAGGGTAATTGTGACTTTTTATCTCACAATTCTCCAGAATTGTGAGTTATAAAGTCAGAATTGCAAGATATGAAAACAAAATTGCAAGATATTACATCAGAAGTTAGAATTACTTGATATAAAGTCAGAATTGCTTGATATTAAGTCAGAACTGCTTGATAAAAAGTCAGAATTACTTGATATAAAGTCAGAATTGCTTGATATGAAGTCAGAATTACTTGGTATAAAGTCAGAATTGCATTATATAAAGTCAGAATTGCTTGATAAAAAGTCAGAATTACTTAATATAAAGTCAGAATTGTGAGTTATAAAGTCAGAATTGCTTGATATAAAGTCGGAATTACTTGATATAAAGTCAGAATTGCTTGATAAAAAGTCAGAATTACTTAATATAAAGTCAGAATTGCTTGTTATAAAGTCAGAATTGCTTGATATAAAGTCAGAACTGCTTGATAAAAAGTCAGAATTACTTGATATAAAGTCAGAATTGCTTGATATAAAGTCAGAATTACTTGGTATAAAGTCAGAATTGCTTGATAAAAAGTCAGAATTACTTAATATAAAGTCAGAATTGTGAGTTATAAAGTCAGAATTGCTTGATATAAAGTCAGAATTACTTGATATAAAGTCAGAACTGCTTGATAAAAAGTCAGAATTACTTGATATAAAGTCAGAATTGCTTGTTATAAAGTCAGAATTGCTTGATATAAAGTCAGAACTGCTTGATAAAAAGTCAGAATTACTTGATATAAAGTCAGAATTGCTTGATATAAAGTCAGAATTACTTGATATAGTCAGAATTGCGTTATATAAAGTCAGAATTGCATTATATAAAGTCAGAATTGCTTGATAAAAAGTCAGAATTACTTAATATAAAGTCAGAATTGCTTGTTATAAAGTCAGAATTGCTTGATATAAAGTCAGAATTACTTGATATAAAGTCAGAACTGCTTGATAAAAAGTCAGAATTACTTGATATAAAGACATAATAAGTTGACAGTCAGAATTCCGTTATATAAAGTCAGAATTGCTTTATAACAAGTCAGAATTACTTGATATGGTCAGAATTGCGTAATATAAAGTCAGAATTACTTGATATAAAGTCAGAATTACTTGATATAAAGTCAGAATTACTGGATATAAAGTCAGAATTGCTTGATAAAAAGTCAGAATTACTTGATATAAAGTCAGAATTGCTTGATATAAAGTCAGAATTGTGAGATATAAAGTCAGAATTGCAAAATACAAAGTCAGAATTGTGTGATATAAAGTCAGAATTCCAAAATACAAAGTCAGAATTGTGTAATATAAAGTCAGAATTGCAAAATACAAAGTCAGAATTGTGAGATATAAAGTCAGAATTGCAGAATACACAGTCAGAATTGCGGGTTTATAAAAAGAAGGCTAGCCTTGTAGATTTGGAAACACTTTAGTTTAGCCTCCAATTCTCACTATTAACGAGTTACTTAGTAGCATGCATCTTACTGTGATGTTGTCTGTTTATTAGTACATATTAATGTCTTATTCTACATGACGATATTCTACATCCCTTAATCCAACCCAATACCTAATCTTAACAACTATCTTGCTAACTATTAATAAGCAGTAATTAGGGTATTTTTAAGGCAAAAGTCACAGTTAATGGTGAGAATTGGACCCTAAACTTAAGTGTGACCATTTTTCCTATCGAATTGAACCGTGACCCCAAAACCGAGGTACATACCGTTACACCCCTACTGTTTACTGTGGCTTTAAAGCCTCAATATAAATGAGGAGAATAAGAAAATATGTTTTTCCTCACACTTTTAAGACAGGCCTATGGGACATGAGTAAATATGATTTCCCTCAGCGGGGACGGCCTGAACTGATAAATTTAACCGAACGAGCTGTCATAAAAAGATGAAAAATAAGGAGTTCACCAGCAGTGCTGTCTGTTAAAGGTTCAGTATCATTACTTTAGCGGGTTTATTGAAAACCATTCATAACACTGACATTATCACTCAACCATATGCTAATTCCACAAGCTAAAATTTCAAACAGAATATTCAAGTGGTGAAGTCAGAGTGTTCATAAAATCTCCTAAAGAAGGTTGGGAATGGGCGGCTTTGACGGATGAACTTCTCAGATGTTTAAAATTGAATTGCTGGGAAAGGATGCAGCAAAAAAAGAAAAAAAGATTTTTATTTTATTTCTGATTCCTCCGGCACAATAACTGACTGTAAATAGATTGCTGTCTGACTTTAACAGGTTGTGAAGGATTAAAATACACTGCCGTCCTAAAGTAGCGAGCACTTTGGCTGGGTGATTTATATTGATTATTAAAAATATATCAATATTAGGAAACATTTTTTGTATATTATGATTTTATATAAGTATGATGATTTTAATGCACATTTTAATTGGCTATTAAGTTTAACTTAATTTAAACTTAATAGCCAATTTTAACAACCAACTTTAACTTAATTTAAATTTAGACTCATTTAAAAACCTCCACTCATGAACTGCATTCATGTATTATATTATCACACACACACACACACATCCATCCATCCATCCATCCATCCATCCATCCATCCATCCATCCATCCATCCATCCATCCATCCATCTATCTATCCATCCATCCATCCATCCATCCATCCATCTATCTATCTATCTATCTATCCATCCATCCATCCATCCATCCATCCATCCATCCATTAATCTATCGATACTATCTATTTATATATAGCACGCATATGTGTGTGTGTGTGTTATTTGTATATATACACGGTACATGAATAACAAAATATATATCTCAAATTACAAATTGAAAAATATTGCACATTTTTGGCTACCAAATCGCCCAGGTCTAGTGAACACTAATATTGTTTGTGGGCCATTTTATTAGCATTAAAGACCATGCACACTGAAGACAAACCAACCGGCACGGCTATACATTAATCACAATTTTAATTAATAGCTCTAGACAGTGACAGAATAACACGTTAATGTGTATGTTCTTCCAAATGCGTTTCTGATTAAAATTACTACACGCAAGAGCAGGAGACCATTGTGTGTTTGAAAGAAATGAGCTGAAGGGTCCTTCACGGTATATAATTAAACTGAAGGAACACCCAGACACTTATTGAGCTGCAACAGCATGTAATCTTTGGAGGTTTTTCAAAGCAAGCACACACAGTCCCAAAACATAAACATGGACATGAGGAAAGATTTACAGCTGCACCAGGGACACAGTAATTGTCTTAAATGTTAGTTTTACAGTTTTATCCACCCTATAAATCAATGAAAAGACGTAGCAGACCTAGAATGCTGCATTTATTTTTATCAAAATAGAGTAAAACCAAGTAGTAATAATTTCACTAATATCATGAAATATTATTACAGTTTTAAAGCTGAATTTTTAGCATCATTACTCCAGTCTTCAGTGTCACATGATCCTTCAGAAATCATCCTAATAAGCTGATTTGCTGCTCAAGAAATATTTCTGATTATTATGGATGTTGAAAATAGTTGTGCTGCTTCATATTTTTGTGGAAAACATGATTAACAGAACAGCATTTACTTGAAATGGAAATCTTTTGTAAAATTGTAAATATCTTTACTGTCACTTTTGATTAATTTAAAGGGCACCTATAATGCTCCTTTTCACAAGATGTATTAAAAGTCTCTGGTGTCTCCAGAATGTGTCTGTGAAGTTTCAGCTCAATATCCCCCACAGATCATTGATTACAGCTTGTCGAATTTGCCTGAGCAAATGGGTGTGAGCAAAAACACACTATTATCGTGTGTGTCTCTTTACATGCAAATGAGCTGCTGCTCCCGCCCCCTTTCCAGAAGAGGGCGGAGCTTTAACAGCTCAACAACAACAAAGCTGGAGAATCTCACGCAGCCAAAATGAGGATTGTCAGTAACGGAGTTCAGACTTACATTGTTCAAACCGGAGTCGACACTGATGGAGAGACTCAGGAAGAAGTTACAACTTTTAGAAGTTTCTGAACGGTTAGTGGATAAATTTATGTAGTTGCTCTGGAGTTGATTCAACTCATCACTAGCATGTGTCGCCATGTTCATCGTTTGTGCAAAAACTGTATGGACGCCCACTATATATAGCGTACCTGTTTGCCAAATAGAGCCGTACACACCAGGATAATGTTTATGATTGCTATCAAATGCTGTGATATTTTCCAAAATATCGCTTGGACAGAAACGCTCCTTTTTTAGCAATCGAGCTTGCAAGGGTCAACTTGTAGGCTATCCAAGCTAAAGAGACTCTAAATAGTGTTCAGTGCTCATCTGTGCAATGACAGAACAGTCGCCAGATCTTTTGCCATGGCGTTAGAACCGGTACACCATTTTTGTTTGCGAAAACAAAATGGAAACGTGCAGATTAAGGGGCGGCAATATTATATAGGTTTTATATATATATATATATATATATATATATATATATATATATATATATATATATATATATATATATAAGTATTATATATAAGTTCGCCTTCCTACGTCAGGGGAGTGAAATCTGAGCGGCTCATTTTTTTCACATGCTTGCAGAGAAACTCTTGCCAAAACAAAGTTACTGGGTTGCCCTTTTTCACATTTTCTGGGTTGGTAGATGCACCGGGGACACGATTATAGCACATAAACACGGAAAACGTCGGTGGTCCCTTTAATGCATCGAAGCTGAAAAACAAAAAACAACTAACTGTATTATTTACATACATTATTATTTTTAAGAAGTGGTTCAGAGCTTAAAAACAATTTGAAACACTATTTGACTATTTTGAAATCCATTTTACTTCCATAATATGACGTATTCCAGTTATGAACAGGATATGCATTGAGGGCAATACAGCTGGATAACTAAAATGTTTGTAAAAAAAAAAAAAAAAAAAAATGGACTTGGAAAAAAAGCACCAATGAATGTCCACAAGAGAGACACAAAACAAGCATTAAGAACACAAATTGGGTACAAAATGATCATTTTACAGAGCATCATTACTAATATAATCCCATGCAGACTCCATAAAGACTCTCATCATCTTAGACCTCATCCTTATTCTGCTCTGGTGACAGTACGAGACTCGTTCAGATGCGTTCTGACCATTTATCTTCATAAGATGAATCATTAGAGTAGATTACTTTTGACTCGGCCTGTTCAAATATGACATCATTTTCTCTCTTTTAGAGCTCTCATTTCCCGTCAGGCCCTCTGGGACAAGAGTTCTGCCTCTTTAGAGGTGTACAAACCCTCTGTACTGACTTAAAATGCCACAGAACCTCTTTGAGACAGAGATACAGAGAAGAACACCAGCATATTCATGCGATCTGACAGAGCACAAGACTTAAAGGGCTCGTATCAAGAGGAATTCAATTTTCTTTTATGTCTTGAGGTAAGAGTTCTTTGTGTTATGGAAGTTTACTGTAACTTTCAGAACTCAAAACTTTAGCCCGAGTTATTTATTAAAAATAAGAAGCAAAAATGACACTTTCTGCAAGTTCTATTAAAGAAATGAATCTATTATAATAACATGACCGTCTGGATTATGACGCCATGACGCCTACTTGGCCTGTTCAGTCATGGTGAGGTGATAAGAAGAAGGACAGATTATGAATAAATATATAAATAAACCAAAAGATGCATAAAGCCTCTTTCAAATCAGCTGGATGCAAACGAGTTTAACAAAGCTGATTTGGACTTGCTTGAGATAAATCATAAAAGGATTTGAATGGCTGTTGATAAATGTATGAAATTTATTTCTGTGAGAAACAGAACTTTGCTGAGGTTGCCAAGATACAGCAGACATCAAAACAAGAGGGCCAATACCTGAACAATTACTGAGGCAGCGAGTGAATGGTTATTAAAGAGCTCTGTGAATAATTAAGACCTGGATGTCTACTTTAAACCATAACATGAAATGAACTCAACAATATAATCTGAATTACCCATTGATAACTGTGAAAGAGCTAAAAGTCACAAAATAATATTATCAAATTCACAAACAAACCAAATGAGTGCTTTCTGAATAGGTCTGAATCATTCAGGCAACTCACTTCCTCAATGAATCAGTTTAGACAATTTACTTCCTCACTGAATCACAGTTTATCATGTCCTAATTGAAATGACTTTATTTTGTGTACTTTTTTTAAATAAATGTTTTTAAATCACAATTTTAAATCACATAAATCATACTACAATTCAAATTTAAAATAATATGTATATCAAATATTCCAATATTCAATAATTAGTAACAGTTAAATTCAACAAATAAACTATTAAATTAATATGAACAATATGATCAATGAAAAATAATCAAATAATATGATCAAACATACCAATGTTTAATAATTTAGTAGTATCATTATTCATAATAATAATAATAATAATAATAATAATAAACGCCATAATTGTGCCCAATATCTTGCTAAATAATTAAAAAAACATTTTGCAAACATATTATGTTGCTGTTGATGTTGTTCTTCTTCATGTTGTCATACAATAAAACCAGTTAATAATTTTTATAGACAACAACAACAACAACATGAAGAACAACAATTCAAAAATATTATAAAATATGTGTTTTTAATTGTTTACCAAGATGTTAGGCCCAATTATGGAGATTATTATTATTATTATTATTATTATTATTATGGATTACAATACATGTAACTATTTATTAAACATTGGTATATATGATCATATTATTTCATTTATATAATCAAATTCACGTTTCTATTATTATAGCTTTTTATTGGTGTTGTTATTATAATAGTAATAAATGTTCATTAAAAATAGGTATCTCTAATCATATTGATATTGCCAATGTTTTATATAAGCTATTTGAAGCAGTACGTTACAGTGACTTTACCACGGTTAAGTGGTGTCACAATAAAACACGACTTCTAAAGCAATTAAAGCAATAAAGTATCATATCCCTGGGCTTATTGCTTTAAAATATAGCCTTAATCAACAACTGTCATCAAATCACTGCAAACTACTCGATTATGGGAATAAGGTTCCCATCTGCTGGATGATAAAACCAACGCCTTTTCTCCATAGAGATCCTGTCGGATGGAATACGGCAGCATAAAAACCAAAGACGCAGAGTTGTGCGTCAAGAACCCATCCTGTCAAATCAAATTATATCTGCTGGATGCCTGTAGGCTACAGGTGCAGACGATGAGAGTGAAGGCAGAAGTCAGAAACAGACACTATCAAATACCTGAACGAGCAGCAAATAGTCTGTAGAGCACTGCAGAGACTCGAGTGAAAGGGCCTTTCATTGTGTGCAGGTTACAGAGGCTCTGTCAAAGGAAAGAGCTGTGAGGGGACGCTGGGAAGGCGGAATGTGAGAAAAAACAGAGAGGAAGGGAGCAGCTGCGAGGACAGAGTCTCTAGTGTAGCGACGGTTGACGTGTAAACATGTGGCATACTGTCAGAGTCTCACACAGGCGCAAAACTCCGTCCAAAGACTCACACTGCCATATGCTTTAATATTGTAAACTCACTGTCATCTTCAAGCAGCACAGCGGAGTCGGATTCATCCCAGAGAGCCACGGAGCATAGCGGTCATCACAGACCGCTGCAAAAAAAAAAGCTTCATTTGTCGTTTCGCTCATAACGGACTACTACGCACTCTACCATTGTACCGTTCTCAATAACTTTCCTATATACATGCACACCGGGGCTAGTTGTAACACGGGAAAGGGATACGTTTCATTTAATAATCCAAAAAGGATTGTTTTCTGTATGTTGGTTTATAAGGCATCTACTTAAAAGGTCCAGTGTGTAATATTTAAGAGGATCTATTGACAGAAATGCAATATAATATACATAGCTATGTTTTCAGCGGTGTATAGACCAATTATGTGTTTGCAAACACGTGCGATGACGGTTTTTTTAAGGGCAGAGTCTACCTGGTTGTAGAAAAGGAAAAGTCTATGGAAGTCACAGAATGAAAGAATGAAAAAGTTAATTTTGAGTTTATATCTTACAATTCTGACCTTTTTTCTCACGAAACAGTTTATATCTCACACATATATATATATATATATATATATATACAGGTTTGTGTAACCTGTAGTTGGTGAAAAAAGATAGTCTTTCTATTAATTTCCATTTTAAATTGATATTAAATAAAAGTACTTTGATGACATTGTTTTTTACTTGACTTTATTTACATATGTGATCATGAAGGAATCCAAAAGTAATCAGATTACATTACTTTAATATTGTGGTGTTTGGATTACTTTGTTACTGAATACTTTTTTTTATTAAGTATTTTGTAACTGAATTCATTTGAAAAGTAACCCTCCCAACACTGGCTATACGTAACCTAAGACAAACTTCTTAATTACATACGGTGGCCGAGAGAGCTCAAAGCGCTGCAAATAAGAAAACACATGCAAATAAAAAAAGCACATTCAAATAAAAAAAGTACATTCAAATAAAAAAAAAAAACACATGCAAATAAAAAAAAAAAACGTGATCATCAGTTTGACAACACATGTGCTGCAAATTCTCACAAAATATGCAAACACAAAAACACGCTGCAAATACACAAACGCGCTGCAAATAGCGCCAAACACAACGGAAATGTTTCGAGGGGTACCCTAAAAAGTGACGGACCCTACTTGACAACAGCACAAACTAAAAAATATAAAAATATATTATGTAGGCATTAAGTGTTTTAATATGTGGCATTGTTGTTAACTCATTAAACTTTAAGAGATGATAATTTAGTGGATGATTTAAAAATATTGGTTAATCATCTGTACTAATGTGACGTAATCGTAACGGCCGCCTGAGGCGCTCGACGACCACGTCATCTGTGAGCGTGAGCTTCTAGCAAACTGAAAAACACTTTATTAAAAATAATAAATACATCAAATAATGTTCAGTTGTTTATTTTTGTTTGCAGTTTTTATAGTATTTAATGATTGTGAACACATTGTGCACTCAAATGCCGCACACTATATAGGGATTAGTGAATAAGTGAAGGGTGAGTTGAACTGGTTTTGGACACAGCTAATAAGCAGCTCCAAGTAGGGTCCGTCACTTTTTGGGGTCCCCTTGTCCCCATTTCACCGTTGCGTTTTGTGCAATTTGCAGCGCGTTTTTGTGTTTGCATGTGTTGTGAGGATTTGCAGCACATGTGTTGTCAAACTGATGATCACATTTTTTTTTTATTTGCATGTGTTTTTTTTTTTTTATTTGAATGTGTTTTTTTATTTGCATGTGTTTTTTATTTGCATGTGTTTTTTTTATTTGCATGTGTTTTTTTATTTACATGTGTTATTTTTTATTTGCATGTGTTTTCTTATTTGCAGCGCTTTGCGCTCTCTCGGCCACCGTAATTATATAGTGAAATGACAACAAAAGGAATTACCCTAAGTACTTCTCAAGCAACACAGCCATGTGAACACGACAGCATAACACATCAAGTTTCTTGTTTTCTCAAAAAAAATTTTTGAAATGAACTCCGATGACTGAATTTGAATAATAAGTTATTAAATGTGAGAAAATCTGCAACAAAAGTGTAAATAAAAATGAAAAACCAAAAGCATCCACAATAATTATCCATGCCCCAGTGCATGCTCGGAAAACCAACACAGCAAAAACTGCAGAATTTAAACACAATAAAACACTATATGTACATCATTAGTTGTCTAAATAATGTTTGAGCTCAATTTAACACAGCGTCTGTCGTGTCAAGCACAGATTGTGTATTTTAAGTCTACAAAAAGTCATGTGTGCCTTATGTGACCCCAAACACACTAAAATAATGAATTTGGGATGAATTTATAACAGCATGTATGTATAATTGATTAAGGTCCTGCTGTGATCAGAATCTCCTTATTGATGTAATTCTCTTTTTAAATAGAATATGAGCAACACTTGAACCACAAGCTTTTATTTAAACCGCAAAGTTGGAAAAAAGATCTAAAACCAGTGTTTAATGGAGATCAAAACACATGGGAAACATAAAAAAAAAAGATTTTGTTCTTTTATCTAAGTAGGGTTCAGTGTAAATTAGTTGACGCGTCCTGCGGTGTGACATGTTCTGTTTCCTTTAAAACTATTTTTACTACTTTTGCTACTTATTTTTTAATCATTGCTTTTGTTGAAAAATGAATTTGTCACACCACAGCAGCATTTATAATACAGCGAGGGATTAAAAATGTGCACAAAAACAGTGACCATTCATAGGACAACAGAGATGAAATTTACACCTTATATTTAAATATAGGGGAACCAAGGCATCCAAGAATGTCTATGGATATAGACATTTCCAGGGCTGGGTTGGTTACTTTTAAAATGTATTTGACTATAGATTACAAAATACATGCTTTAAAAAGTCATTTGTAACGTATTTCGTTATATTACTCAAGTTTAGTAACTTAATCTAAATTCTTTAGAATACTTTGGGATACTAATAAGTGTGGAACAAACACATAAAAGGTAATTGCAAGTTTTTATCTCACAATTCTGACTTTTCCCCTCAGAATTGTGTGATATAAAGTTGCAATTGCGAGTTATGAAGTCAGAATTATGAGATATAAACTCGCAATATTGTGAAAAGTCAGAATTTTGACATTTAACTCACATTCAAAATTCACGATTGCAAGAAAAAATAACGACGTTATAACTTGCAAACTCACAATTGTGAGGGGAAAAAAACTAATTGTGAGAAAAAGATGCAGTGACCTTTATTACATTTATTAAATGACTCACAAACAACTGTCACAAAACATGAAAACAGTGGAAAACATGAAACTTAACTCGGCTTTTTCAGACGGTCAGAGTCAGAGAATCACCAATCGCTGTTTAAATGACATTAAAATTCAAAGTAATCACTTTGGTAATCTAAAACACTTTTCAGATGTAACTGTAATCTGATTACCACCCATTTAAAATGTACCTGTCATGAAATACAGTGACTCAAATTTTGTATTTTAAATACGTTACTAAGTTACTTGTATTTCGTTACTGTATTAACCTTATACATTATTAACTTACCGAAACATTATTAAGTAAACTGCACATATAAATAGTATGTAACAATGAAAAAGTAAAATGATTTGCATTTACTCAAAGAAATTTTGTCAGCTTTACTTGAATTATTATTACTTATTAATTATTATTTGTACAAATGACTCAATATAGTTGCGATGAACTACTTGACTGCTTTTTTGAGTCAATCCAACAATTCAAGTGTACGCTATCGGAGCCATAAAAGGCTGATGTATCAAATATGATACTCAACAAAATACATATGCACATTTTTTTCTTTAAATATTTTATCTGGGTTTCAATAAAGTTACATTCAATAAAACAAAAATGCAAACGTCAGGCATCACAAGTTTTATGTTTAAAGAAAGAGGTTGTCTACTGAGGACACATATACCTCTTACTTCAGTTTTGAACCATAAAAGTAATCTTTTTTCTGCTCGATTTGCTGGACCACAAAATCATTTTCGCCCCAAACTACAGCAGGGGCGTTGTGAGACCTCATTCCTGATGGAAGATGGAAGACGGACCCCCTGAAGGTACGTGTCGGGCCGCAGTATGAAGGAGGAACTAAGGTTTGCCGCTGTCTCGTTTAAGTACTCTGAAGAACATTTTAGCTTCTCCCACAGGAAATCAGCTGATGCTGAGGATGGTTTTTAAACTCTGTTATGGTAGACGGGGGAACAGTAAAGGAAGAGCCGTATTCTCACATTCAGAAACCAGTAGTTGACCCTTTCTATATTCATCGCCTGTTTTACGAGCAGAAGGACCTCATGCACGTAATATAGTGACAGGAGGAAAAAAAACATCCGACAAGCTGCTAATACTCATCTCTGCCGTGGGAAATAGGCAACCTCAATTTCTGGGACTGTAGCCGAAGTGGCTTCTGTATTATTGAGTAGCAGGGAGCAATGGCATCCGTGACAGCCATCGCCTGGTGTCACCAGCGAGAGGAGCGATAGCCGACTGGCTCTGGCGTTTAACCGCTCGCAGCCACAAATTGCACGACTGCTAAAGGAGACAACTACGATGCATTTACGCTTGGACTTTGAGATATATCTGTGCTAGCGATACATCAATCACCCTGACGCCGGATTCGTGCCACTGAAACAAATGCAAAGAGCGTTAATGAGTCTTATACAACAGGCACATAGATCCAGCACAAACACTCACTGAAGGATAACTAAGCGCTTTCAGGAACAATGGACGTAGGAGTCATTTCAAACCTTTACTGTATATCGGAAATCAACATTAGAGGGTGTTTGCAACCAAATTTACTTCTGTATACTGTGAGCTTTTTTATCCATCAGAAATTGAATGGACTGTGAAAAGTTTCTCAGTGAAGCTGTGCATGAACAAATTGGAATTTGAATTGGAATGGCCAACGCGATCTCACGAGCAATTCGTATTTTACGAGGTGGCTAATTCGTATAAATTCAAATGAATTTGTATGATTGAAACCCAGTGATGGGTCGGTTTGGGCCAGGGTTAGGGGTAGGTCATTCATTCGAATTTGTCAACTCGTAAAAAATGTACGATTTAGCAAAAAATGTACGTATTTGTACGAGTGAGGTCATATGAATTCATACGAATTAGCCACCTTGTAAAATATGTCCAAATTGCCATGAAATGGGGTTGCAGTACCAGAAAGAGGAATTATTCAAAGGTAATGCATTATGGGTAATGAAGTGTTTTTCCACCCTGGTCCACAAAAGTTAAAGGTGTGGTTGATTGTGATTTCACTTTTTTTTTTAACTTTAGTTAGTGTGTAAACATAAAGAACATCTGCAAAGTTATGACACTCAAAGTTCAATGCAAAGGGAGACAGTTTTTAAAAAAAAGAATTGTCTGTTTAAGGAATACAACCAACGGCTATCCCTCAAATTTACATAAACCCCGCCCCCGAGAACACACAACAAAGGGGGTGAGGTCATGTTGGGCTGCTTTAGAGAAGAGGAGGAGTTGTAGTCAAGTGCTGTTGCCATGTCATCATTTTATGCCGGACTGCTTCACAAACGAGGTCAATTCAACAGTGGATTTGCTTTAAAGTTTAACATGACTAGAATGCTACATAACTTTACCCACTTCAGAAACGTCCAGTTTCATTCTGTTTTCATTCAGTCTCTCCATCAGTGTCGACTCCAGTTTAAACAATGTAAGGCTGAACACCGTTACTGACAATCCTCATTTTGGCTGCGTGAGATTCTCCAGCTTTGTTGTTGTTGAGCTGTTAAAGCTCTTCTGGAAAGGCGGCGGGGAGCAGCAGCTCATTTGCATTTAAAGAGACAAACATAAAAACGGCGTGTTTTTGCTCACACCCAAATAGGAGCAAATTTGACAAGCTATAATAAATGATCTGAGGGGGATTTTGAGCTGAAACTTCAGTCTGTTCCCCTTTAATATCTAAAACAACAGTAACAACAACAAAAGGTTGAATTCATTTTAATTCTACTGGAATCTGTTCATCTAGTCATTTTTCATTCAATTCTGAATGGCACACAATCCTGGCATGAACATGTCAGCCTTGTTATTGACTAAATCTATTAAAAAATGGGTCACACTTTATTTTAATGTGTCCCTGTTACAGTGTATTCATACATTTAAGTACGAATTAAGTAACTACATATACTTTCTATAGGGTAAGGGTAGGATTAGGGTTTGGTTTAGGGTTAGTTGCATGTAATTATGCCTAATTTATATTTATTACTATAGTAAATACATGTAACGTGTAACAAGGACACCAAAAATTTAAACTGAAGCAGAAACTGAATATATCATAACTAATGCAAAACTTAAACTTAAAAAACTTGCTAAAATAAATAAATCCTGAAAACTGAAATAAAAATAAAGCTAAATAAATAAAATAAACACGGAAATATATATATAACAAGCATTTATCCACTTCACAAAACGAAAGCTCTAGCGCAATTTCTGCCGGGAAGACTCAAATGTTACGTCACTATTAGTTTCGATCTAACCAGTCATTATTTAACACTTGGCGTATATAAGATCGGCACATGTCCGAGTTTGCAGATACTGACGTCAACCTTTACCTCCATCCTCTCCACCACTACCAAGATGATCCCTATCCATACCTCCCCGGGGGTCGGCTACGCCCCTGCCTTCATCTTTAGGTAGGAAATGCAGAGTCCGCATCCCTCAGGATGTAAGCTACGGATGGGGCCTACAGCAAAGAACTTTATCTTACCACATTTTGCTTGCTGATTGTTAATAAATATCATTATCTTGCCTCTGGAGTATTGCATTTGCATTTCTCCTCTCCTCTAGCTTGCTTCCTCATCCATATTTCTAACAAACCTGACATTGCATACTATAAATATTATTGGCTCTCTGACAAATCACTTATGTTCCTCATTTGTAAGTCGCATTGGACAAAAGCATCTGCTAAATGAATAAATGAGATATACATCCTGTCGAAGGCAAATATATAGACAGGGTCACTCGACTCCCGTTCTTATTTCAGAGAACTTCTCATTGATTTGCTGCCAAAAGCCACCGTCAGTATACGTGACAGGAAATGTCAGCGGCAGTCGTTTAGTCTGTCACCACAATCCGTTTTAATCGGTCAGGCTTCCGACTGAAGAGGGGGAGATTTCAGCAAAAACAGCGGGTAGATGTGACATCCCAGACTGAAATCGAGGAGTTTCAAGTTACAGCCTGCTTGTGAAAGAGCATTTTGCATCTAACCCCAGTCTGTGTTGATATGTCACTCCCTGCTCATTAGTATGCCAAGGACAAACCACCTGCTGTTGAGGTTTACACTCCAGAGGTTCGTTTGATTACAAATGTCTTTTCAGATGGCGTGTTAAAGAACAAAGAATAGAAGGATTGGTAAAGAAGAGGAGGAGAGATGAAAAAGGAAGGCGTGAATTGATAAGACAGGCTGTGTTGTTTGACATGCTTGTGATCTGAATACTGCTGTAGTATTACACCCCAATCAAAGTGCTAGTTAGCATATAACGATCAGCATGGAAACAATCCAGTACAGTTCAAATCACTGTAATTGAAGCCTAAAGTCAACCTGACATCATTAACTTGCTTAATACATATTCCTAGTCTTTTTGTGCATAATTCACTGGTCCACGTTATTCTGAATTTAAAAAAAAGTAGATTTTGTAATCTTTTATCAAAATATAATTACTCATTCCACCTCACAAACCAATTATTTGTCAACCACCCGACAAATGAAACATCCATTTTTTAGGATCCAATCAACTTCCGATGGGTTCCCACTCAACATTTTTCATCGTTAAAGAAACTGTTTTACTGGGAAGTACATCAGATTACGGAAGTAAAATGAATCGTGACATTCTTTGCCACATGCGCAAATAACAAAGTGGCTCCAAAAATGTTTGGGCACTTAAAATGTATGAGTGTTATTGCAAGAGACACAAGTGGAAATACTGAAGCAAGCTGTGACTGCACTCAAATGCTGAACAATACTTTTTGAGAATTGAAGGGTTAGTTTAATTACTCACCCTGATGTCGTTCCAAACCAGTAAGACGTTCATTCATCCTCGGAAAACACAAGTTTTAAATTCTAAGATATTTTTGATTAAATCTGTGAGCTTTCTGGCCTCCGACAGATTGCAACGTTAATACCGCTTTCAAGGCCCAGAAAGGAAGTAAAGACATCGCTAAAATAGTCGACTTGACAACAGTGAGCGTCGAGAATACTTTTTGTGCGCAAAAAAACAACTTCTACAATTTCTTCTCTTTCCTGTCAGTCTCCTACACTGTTGACGCAGTAAACGCACTGCAGCGCTTCCAGTTCTACGCATCGGCGGAGGTCAAAGGGAATTAAATAATCACTCTTACTAAAATCGGATGTCGAAAACACAAAACGTTTATTGTCTTGTCACATTCAGTTAGGATTTGCATGAATCAAATTTAAATTATACCATATTTTACATTCAAAATAGTGAATTGTTTTAAAAAGGTGATTTTCTTGCATCCTCGTTTAACATTCATCTCGTAAAACAGTTGAATATTAATTTTTAGCTGCTTCTTTCCATGCACTCTTTCGAGGTAAAAAAAAAAGCATTGCAAAGCATTGCGCTGCGCTGATTAAAAAAAAATTAAGACCCCATAAGAATTTGATTTGATTGATTTCAGTCATTTTTGACATGACATTTGACATTGACGAGTTGACGACGTGAAATGAGAGTGCAACGAGTGTAAGCAGAACAGCATCAGCAAATCAAATATTCGATTTACGACTTTTTTGGCTTTTTTTTTTTTTTTCTAAATGTCTCCTCTTAATCTATGCTATATATATATCATATACTAACATATCATATCACACATTATATGACCTTGTGCTCTGAAGCGAAGAGAGTTGAGCCCCCTCTCCTTTTTTTGTTTGTTTATTTTATTTTTTATTTTATTAAAAAAAAAAAAAAAAAAAAATAAAATTTAGTTTTATTTAGCCTGCTATTTTAGCAAAAAGCAAAGCAAAAAACTACAGTGAAAAAAGAGTACCGCGTACCGCCGCAATATTATTCGTGAGTAGTTACTTGGGAGAGAATGGTTTCTTAGCTTTTTAGTATAGTATTTAAAAATGATGTAGCCCTAATTTACTCATTCTACTCACTAAAACAATAGTATAAGACACATAAAAGAAGAAAATGTGAATTCTATCATTTATTTTTTTCATAGCTCCCCCTGGCCCCCCCAAAACTCTACCTATGCTACAACATCAGAACGCCGACTCAGTATTGGCCGATGCTGTCCATGTGAGCAGCACGACGCATGCCTGCGTTTCACCTCTAGAGGTCACTCTAATACGGTATAGTGACAATAGTGTAACGAATGAGTGGGTCGAAATCCAAATGTGGCTTTATTCAGAGACGTAGTCAGACAGGCAATGGTCAACACAACAGCAAACAATGATAACAGGGAACAGGCAGTCTCGAAGTAAGTAACCAGGCGAAAAGGTCAAAGGCGGGCAGATAAACATCAAAAACAAGAAAACAGGCAGGATATTGCTCAGAAATGTTGCAGTAAACAAGACTTCGCAAATAAGGAATGTGTGAGTGGTGCTTTTATGTGTAGTGAGATGTGAATCAGGTGGAAAGGTAACGTGATACAGATGGCAGGGTGATCAGTGATTGGGTGAGTGGCTTATGGGAAATGTAGTGTGGTGTATGGAGTCCATGATGTGAGCGGGCGACCTCTGGTGGCAGGTGGATGGAACATGACGGAGTGAGTTCATGACAAATAGGCCCTTCTCAAAACTATCGGTATGTATTTTTGCCAATGAGCGATAGTTTCAGCAATCGTTATCAGTGCCGATTAATCGGTAAAACCGATAAATCGGTCAACCTCTAATGCAAATACTCTTTTGGCTAACTGTAACACAAATTAAATATGATATAGATGAACAGTCACATAAGCATGGTACTTCTAAACTTTTCTATTCTGAGAAAACTGAAGGTCTTCATTCGGTTAAAAAAATTCAGATGCTAAAGGGTTAAAGTAAATCTCGAGAGCTGGGAAAGTTTTCGTGGCTGATTCTGGAACTCGGTGAGTTATTGCTTTTATTTTAGGAGCAGTCAGGCTCTCATTGGTAATAAATTGTGGTGCTCAATATCCGATCCGCGAGGTGTCAGTTATGAAGACTGAACTTGGCACGGAATTTGTTTTCCATCTCTTAAGCGGCCGGGCTACAGCCTCTCCAAGAACATTGATTGCCCTTTTCCTTCCCTTCATCCTGAGCAGATACAGTCACGTGACAGTAACTGGTAATAACAGGGCAAAAAACAGAGTGCTTTAGCCTTGAAAATGTCTGTTAATAACTTTGAGGTCAGTCAGTCTGAAACCCAGCGGAGTGTGGAGCAATGTACAAGTGATGCACCCGTGAACCTATCGGTGCAGAGTCAGACGTTCACTATCAGTGTAAAAACTGCTCCATTTGCCAACTCATTCTGGCCAAGAACTGCCCATTTGGACAGAAAAAGATATGTAAAGCATATCAGCACGAGTTTTAACATGCCGTTTAGTGGGGGTGGGGAGAAGTGTTGCAGACACTTTAGCTCATGAATATTGATTAATGGACACTATTTCACCAAATAAATATTCATGAACTTCCTGTGTTGTTTTATATATATATATATATATATATTTTTTTTTTGTTGTTGTTGAGCTGTTAAAGCTCCGCCCTTTTCTGGAAAGGGAGCGGGGAGCAGCAGCTCATTTGCATTTAAAGAGACACTCACAAAAATGGCGTCCTTTTGCCATTTTTTTTCTTTTGCCAATTTGACATGCTGTAATAAATGTAAACATATTGAAAAAAATAAATCTGAAATAAAATAAAAATATTAGATGAAAAACCTACTGAGAAAATTAGAACTTGGTATAGCTAGCTGAAATAGAATAAGTTGAAGTACTAAAATTACTAAAAAAATGTTCTGATCTCCATCAGTCATCAAGCATGCTTTCCTCTAGTCGCCTTTACTTGATGAGTTCATAGTCTTGTTTTAAAATCAGCCAAGAGATCAATGAGACCCGCTCGATTTTACAGTCCCTCCTCTTCAGTCACTTTTATTAAATAGGAGATCTATCTTTACAATCCAATGCAGCCATTTTATTATCATTGACTAATGGATCCTCACAAGCACAGGGTCGTTCCGCCTTGAGACGTTCTTGTCACAGTAGTTCAGAGCATTACTAGTATTACTATTATAATATTTATTCATATTTTGAATTAGCTTTGATTTTTATATTTACCTTTTAGTCATTTTATTATGTGCTTTTGTTGTTATTACATGAAAGGATCTGCCTGTATACTAACAATGACTGCACATGCATGTCGAAATCTTTCATCCAAACCATTTCATCGCAGATAGTTCGCTCAAAAATGAACACCGCCATCATTTACTCAACCAAACCTGCATTACTCTTAATAATAAAGGTTCTAAAATGGAGTAATGCCAATTTTGGTTCCACAAAGAACCTTTCAGTAAATAGGTCTTTAAAATAATTTTGTCATGGTGTAAAGAACATTTTAATAATCAGAAGAACGCCTTTGTGCTATATGGATATTAACAATTCTTCATGGATCTACTGATGCCAATAAAGAAGCTTTATTTATGGAAAAGAGCAGCTTTCTGCTATAAACAACATCTTGTGTGTTCCACCGAACAAAGGAAGTCATACAGGTTTGTAAAACCACATGAAGAACTGAGTTAAATTTTATTTTTAGCCAAGAAAACCTTTACTAATCATTGTAAAGGCATTTCAGCGGGGTTTCCGAACGTATGTGGTTTGCTGCAACTGGCTGCATTTTTAATCGGATGCCGCTCAGCAATCTCATCTGACAGCCTTTCTATAATGCTCTACAGAAACCCATTCCCCACTGCACTCATGCTGACCGAATGTCAGACTCTATTTCAAATATCTCAGCTCAATCTACACTGCATTACAGACACGTTAAACACACTAGATGCAGCACACTTCACAGAGAGCGGAGCCCACAAGCTGCTCCATTCATTACTTTCACTATTTTCTATTTGCTTGAGCATCTATGATGCAGAACGAGAAACATTTTCAGACAAACCAGCTTGTTTTTTCTTTGTTTCAGGTGTTTCTCCTAAAATTCCTTATGAGAAACGGGTCTACTGTTGTCAGTTGTCAAAATCCCCCACAGATCATTTATTACAGCTTGTCAAATTTGCCCCTATTTGGCTGTGAGCAAAAGGATGCCGTTTTTGTGAGTGTCTCTTTAAATGCAAATGAGCTGCTGCTCCCCGCCCCCTTTCCAGAAGAGGGCGGAGCTTTAACAGCTCAACAACAACAAAGCTGGAGAATCTCACGCAGACAAAATGAGGATTGTCAGTAACGGTGTTCATCCTTACATTGTTCAAACCGGAGTCGATGGAGAGACTCCGGAAGAAGTTACACCTTTTAGACGTTTCTGAACGGTTAGTGGATAAATTGATGTAGTTGCTGTGGAGTTGATCAACTCATCACTAGCATGTGCCGTCATGTTCATCTTTTCTCATTGAATTGACCCTCGTTTGTGAAGCAGTCCGGCGTAAAATGACGGCATCAACAACACTCGACTACAACAACTCCTCCTCTTCTCTAAAGCAGCCCAACATGGCCCCGCCCCCTTTGTTGTGTGTTCTCAGGGGCGGGGTTTATGTAAATTGAGGTTTGTGATGTCAGTAACCAAGGAAGAAGCTCGTTGTAGTCCCTACCAGCCATTTGTTGAAGCCCTTAAAAGGCAATTTCTGTAAAAGAAAATATCTCCCTTTGCATTGAACTTTGAGCATCATAATTTCACAGATGTTCTCAAACAGCAACTTTACACACTAACTAAAGTTAAAAAAGTCAAATCATAATCAACCACCCCTTTAAATATGATCAGCAGTTCATACAGTATAACTAGGTCTTAGAAGAATGTGATGAGAAATGTTTGAGCTCATACTAAGATCTGACTTCTAAGAGGAGATTCTTTTCTTCTTCTACTTTTTCTTTGCTCAAACATCTGAGAATCAGAAAAGTCTCCATTTACTCTCACTTTAATTCCATTGCTGTCTAGGAGAAACAATTCCACTAACAATTCTCCATTCAGGAGCATTTGTTAATGTGGGTAATCGATTATTTGGGCTGCTGGTTTATATAGATGAAACAAGAACATCATTTTTTCACTCTGCAAATGCCACTGAACTACACCAATAATCTAAATGAGTACCAACATTATTTTTCAGTCATACAGCCATGAAATTAGCACCAGTGAAGGACTGCTGGAAATCATATCCACAGCTGTTTATCCAGCATGTGTCAGTGCAGACAATGAAAGATATTTCGAGTGGAGTACAAACGTCTGAGATCGCACTGAAACATCTCAAATCATGAAGGAGAACATGATCATCAGGTTTTTCCGTCTTAAATTTAGACAAAGGAATGCAAAGAGTCTATTTTCTATTAAACTTTCACTCACATTTTCACTATGCTCTGAGACTTTCGGGTCCCTTCATACTTGGAAAATCTCATCTCAGAAAATCGCCCCACTGGGGAACATGAGATTAGAGATATCACAGCCGGTTTTATCCGATAACATCAAATCAGAATTGCAACCTGGAGATTATCACGGCTACACCAGCAGGCAAAATACGGTGCGATAAGTCGCATTTTATTTTTCCTCTATACAAATCGTAACTGGATTAGAGCTGTGTCTCTTTGTCTTTTATCTCTCATCTCCGTCAGCCTCCTGTCATTATTTTATTTCATGTATTTTTAGTTGTGATATTTCAAAGAAGGCACACTGACACATCTGTCAACGCTCACATCCGTTAGAGGGTAACAAAGTGACACGGTTCCTCCGTTCCTCTGCACCCACCTGCAAGATCATCCAGGCGGAACATGGCGTTTGATCACAGGCAGAATTGCTCTCCATACCTTTGCACCATATAGTGACACGACAGCGGAGCGCTGACCTGCTCCGTGCTCCAGCTCTCTGGATAAATAATCTGGCTCCTCTCCTCTGGCGGTACACAGAGCTCCGCACACTCCACGCGTTTAACAACACGCCCACGTGAACGAGCTCTCAAAGAGCCTCTGTTTAGAAGGTCGACGTCCTGGGGATTTGATCCGCTGAGAAGAATACGGCGATATTCTCCACGTGGGATGTTTCTTCTGACTGATGTGGCCAGATGCTGTCAGTTCCTGTAGCAGCAGGAAATAAAGCGGTGGATAGCGACTGCACTCAAACTGAACTGTTAGCAGCAGGAGGAAAAACAACTAGATGAAGGCAATCTAATGGAACAAATCTGTACAGAATTTAAGCAACATCTCTGAGGGACTGCAAGCTACATTAGTCAGGGAATACTCAGGCAGATGGCAACAAAACTGCATTTTCTCTTCTGAAATGTGCTCGGATTCGAGTCGACGTGGAGATGAGCGGGGCTAAAAAGTGGAAAACAATTCCCTCTCAGTCGTGGGATAGAACCCTCTTGGATTGTTTGCAGGATGATTTGAGATGCTGCGACATGTCAGACAACTTAAGCGTGAGAGGACGTTTTTCATCTTCCATGATCTCAGTCACTGTGAATCACCTTCTTTTCAAAGTGAAACACACAAAAACCTGTCAAGAACATACCTAGATTATTTTTCTCCTCAAATAAAAAAACAAAACAAAGAATATCATGCAGACAGAAAAATACTTTTAAGACCATAATTTTCGAATTACTTATTTAAACAACAATTGACCCTTCGCCGGGAGTTTGATTGACAGGCGATCTGACCAATCATAACCCCGAATCCACTATTTTATCCAATAAAGCAGTCAGGGGAGTTAGTAGATTAACGTTGGTGAACTTGAATAATTGTGCGTCCTCACGTCTTTCCGCGCTTGAAACAACATTCCTTCTGATGTTCATTCATGTTTATTTGATGCTATAAATGAACTAGTATGAAGAGATGATTGCTTCACGAGGAGCTACAGCGATCTGTCACCACACATTAAAGACACACTATACGCTATTTAATGCTTAAACTTCTTTAAAAAATTACAATATTTTAAATATAAAACTGTTTCATAGGTTATCAGTGTCCTCTTTGCTGCAGGATGTATTTTTCACTGCGTGAGAACATGATGTGTGGCGTGAGAGCGCATGACTTGTCGGATATCTGAACTAGTCTTTGTGAACGGTCAATTAAACACATTTTCCTCATTGCTATATTTTTTTTCAATAGATTGTCATTAAATTAAATTATACAGTAATACTTAAAATACTGAAATAAACTTGGAAGAATTGCAAAAAGAAAGAAAATAGGCTTCATTGTAAGCAAAATATATTTATTTTGGTGTGTGATATGTCCCAATTTTATTTTTCCTTAATGCAAATAAATAAATACAATATACTGTTATTTTGCTTGCTATTTGTATATCATGCAAATCAATAGAGAAAAAAGTGAATTAATGAACTAAAAAATAAATATATAAATACAATTTTTAAAATAACATATTATTACATTTTGTTAGTTGTTTATTTTCATTATTTAAATGAATGTGAATGAAGAAAAACAGAACTCGACCTGCTCTTTGTTCAGGTCGCCTTAAAAGCAACTACAGTCTTTACAAATCCCCAGCACATAATCGCTGAGTCGCTGTGACATTATTTAGACCGCTGTGCGTGATACAGGCCTATCCGATACTTTTGTTAGGTGATGCTCTGCAGAAAAAAAAGAGCATGCAGGGGTTAGTGGTTCAAATCCAGGCTGTGAAATATTATTGACGTACCCTGCAGCAAACAAGGCGTTTAATCTGAACTGCTTCAGTAGATATCCATTTACATAAATGGGCAAAAATGTAATCCTTTGCCTTGGATAAAAGCTTCACTTACTGAGAGCGAAGAGAGATGTTGGCGTGAAAGTAAAAACTGCATTACGCTCTGAGTGTGTGGCCCTGGCATTGTAAAAAGCCTCTCATGCATTCAGGTATAGTTTTGCTTGCAGACGGACAGCTGGTGTGACTCAGTTCAGATAGGTCGGATCGCTTGGATGCATTTACATCAAGGCACACGTGAAGAGATGAATCTCATTTGGCTCTGAGAGAAGCCTTTTTATCCAACTCCGTTAAAGCAGTAATTAGTGAACTCTTACTAGTGGCACAAAAACAGTATTACAATCTGTTTGTTACAGTGGCCATGACATAACATTGGCAACATCTGCAAACAACATACACTACCGTTCAAAAATGTGTTTTTACAACCACTTAATATTTTTATTGAGTGACATTAAAAACATTTCAAGTGTTGTAAAAGACTTCTACTTCAAATAAATACTGTTCTGTTCATCAAAGATTCCTGAAAAAAAGTAGCGCGATTTACACAAACATATTAAGCGGACTGCTTTTTTTTTTTTCATAAACACCAAATCAGCATATTAGAATGATTTCTGAAGGATCATGTGACACGGACAGGGTTGGGTTGGTTATTTTTAAAATGTATTTCACTACAGATTACAAAATACATGCTTTAAAAAGTCATTTGTAACGTATTTCGTTACATTACTCAAGTTTAGTAACTTAATCTAAATACTTTAGAACACTTTGGAATACTAATAAGTGTGGAACAAACACAAAAAAGGTAATTTTTTTATGTCACAATTCTGACTTTTTCCCTCAGAATTGTGTGATATAAAGTTGCAATTACGAGTTATGAGATACAAACTCACATACTAAATTCACAATTTCAAGAAAAAAAGTCAGTATTGCGAGTTTTTATCTCCCAATTGTGACTTTATAACTTGCAATTGTGAGTTTGGATCTCACAATTCTGAAAAAAAAAAATGAAGTCATAATTCTGAAATGCAAACTCACAATTGTGAGGGAAAAAAACAAATTGTGAGAAAAAGTTGCAGTGACGAGTGAATTATAAAATGACTCACAAACAACTATCACAAAACATGAAAACAGTGGAAAACATGAAACTTAACTCCTCTTTTTCAGACGGTCAGAGTCAGAGAATCACCGATCGCTGTTTAAATGACATCAAAACTCAAAGTAATCACTTTGGTAATCTAAAACACTTTTCAGATGTAACTGTAATCTGATTACCACCCATTTAAAATGTAACTGTCATGAAATACAGTTACTCAAATTTTATATTTAAATACGTAACTAAGTTACTTGTATTTCGTTACTCCCCAACCTTGGACACAGAAGACTGCTGAAAATTCAATTAGAATTAGACAATAGAAACAATAGAAAACAGTTATTTAAAATGATACATTTCACAATATTTCTGTTTTTTACTGTACACATAAATGCAGCCTTGGTGAGCAGAAGAGACTTCTTTCAAAAACATTACAAAATCCAGTGTAGATTTTACACTAGATTGGACGTGATGCGTAACACGAGAATGAACCTCATTGGTTCTCCTACATCAAGCAAACACGCTTTTACCCCCCTTTACCACAACCGATGTGTGAGTTGATGAATATTTAGATGTCATTAAAAGCCTAAATTAAATCTGTTCATCATATAATATTCATATTCATCATATTCAATCAATTCATATGGATTAGTTTTATGGTCTCTTTATGACTTTCTCAAGCATCAATGTGGTAGTTGCGTAATTGTCAATGGAGGGCCAGAAAGCTCTCAGATTTCATCAGAAATATTTTCATTTGTGTTCTGAAGATGAACGAAAGTCTTAAAAGTTTGGAACGACTTTTACGAGGAATGAGTACCAGTTTTTTTTTTCCAATTATTTAGTAAACTATCCCTTTAAATACACTCACTCTTCCTGAATCGGCACAGAGCAAAGCTCGAAATAAGCCATATCAACAATGCGATCTTCATTGTAAACATCTGGTATCGGTAAGACGATTATGAGCTTCCTAATTGATAATTAAGAGGTTACGAGATGTTGCCTATCCCAGAAGTACTGTCAGGAGAATCCCTCAGAAGTGCAAATACAATAGCGGCGACCTCTGTTTTATTTGCAGATCATTAGAAGCAAGTTTCGGCAGTCGGAAAGATGATCATTATCGGCTGCCCTCCGCTTAACACCCACTCCGTCTGCTGCTGCTGAAGTTTTCCCTGGAGAACACCTTTAAATGGAGATGGCTTTCCTGGCCTGTCTAACAGAACAAATTAAAGAAGACTGGAAATATAGCAGTATAATGAGCTGATTTAACACACAGAGAAGGTTCAAAACCAAAAGCCTGCTAACAAGTGCAAAAGCTGCCAATGCGTTTTGGCTGGGGAGTCTAATTTCCACAAAGAGACTACACACGATATTCCCAAACACGCTCGGAAAGTTAGAGCCGGAATGTGCGCTTGCCGAAAGACTGAAAAAATGGAAAATAGCTCGAGCCGTTTCATTAGAACAGTGGCACAACAAGCTCAAATAAGTGAAAGTCATTCCTCGCTCATGCTCGGAATTAATTTCACACATCAATATTCCCAGTCTGCGCTCGTGGAGAGGCATAATGCCCCTGCATGTCAATGCACAGCAATCAATTAGATCTGCCTGTTATCGAGGCTTTTCTAAGACCTGATCAATACGTCAATGCCACGCAGACAGACTCCAAACAGCAATTAAAACATGAGCAGATATAAACACGCTCCGAGTGACTGTACGCCGGAGTTTGTGCGCGTTTAGGCTTCCATAGGGAAACGAGTGCTCACCAAATCATAAAGGGATTACATTTTCCGACAGAATTCACTTAGCAATGACAGAAATGATTGCATTGAGGCCACAAGTCAAGCATAAAACTGCATTATTACCCTCAAAGGAAAAATCAGTCCTCTAGGGAATACAGGACACCACAGAGAACAACCGCGACAGAAACATAAAGTACATAAAAGACACCTGGGACAAAGAGAAACCTCTGATATGCAGACTTCCCCTCCGGGAATCGACTGACAGAACACATTTTAAACAATACAACACTGTGTTTGCCAAGAAAACGCCGCCAAGGTCACAAAAGCAAATTCGAAGCGTCAGCACAATTCATATTGGATTTCAAATAAACCCGAGAGAAAGCTCGAGCTGGCGCCCATTCCTCTCTACACGACAAGTGACTTACTGTCTTTGATTTGCCCTGAAGAACAACGTCGGGGAGGAACGATCCTCAACGCCTATTTTGCTCTCCCAACTGCAAGGAGACAGAAGAGCCATCACGTGAGAGCGGAGGGTTACGCTACTGAAAGTTTGAATCAGATAATGTACCACGGCATATCCACAAAGCGAGTGCCATTTGAGTCCCTCGTACACAAAAAAAATACCTGAGCAATGAACAATGTGCTAATATAGAGAGTTTCCTCCGGCCAACTTCCAACTTCTTCTTAGCAAATATTAACATTAAACATTAAACTGCCATTTTACCTTTATCTATATATGTTTGGTTATATTATATCTCTATATATAATTTTGGTTGGCATAATATGTCACAATGCCACGAAAAATTTTCAACACCATGGGGAAAACCGCCATATATAACGCCACACAGATAATTTGTGATTATCGCACATTTGTTTTGATAATTTGGGTAATTTTGTTGTAATAGCTTACACACAGCACAGGAAGGTTTTATTTAAAACCGCTGAACATCATTTATGTGAAAAAAAAGACAAGTAAACAGTCAGTAATAAAAGAAGAACAAATTGCAAACGATAGCACAAATAAATACAATTTGAAATACAATAAAGTTTTTCAGTTGGGTCTAATGGCAGTATTCATATTCATGATAAAATGTCAAATAAAATTAGAGATGCATGATATATATCGGCCACCATATCGCTATCGGCCGATATATGTTCATTTTTAATGTTAGGGTTATCGGGCGGATGTGTTGAAGCCGATAAATAATGGTTTATTTCCATCAAATAATTGATATATATATATATATATATATATATATATATATATATATATATATATATATATATATATATAAATATATTAGTATATATAAAAATTTATAAAAAAATTTAAATTTATCAGGCAATATTTTGTTTATTGGTAATCGGTATCGGCGAAAATTACATATCATTGCATCCCTACACTGGATAGTTTTCATTGTAAAAATGAAATGTAGATTAATTCGTACAATGAAAGGTACAAAAGATTTTCTCTTTGTCTTTGTTCTCTGACAGACAGCAGCAGATTTATTAGAGCTTATGCACGGATCCAACATACTGTTACACAACTCAACTATTTACGCTCCAAAACTGACTGATTCTTTACCTGAATACTCACCATTTTGACATAATTTTGTATGTATTTGACTGTTTAAGCGCAATACGCCGTGAATAAGAGCTGTTTGAGAGGCGGCTTTATGAGAGTGCCACTTATATAGATCAGCGTGAGAGCAAAACCTGTGGCGACGACTCATTTATGCACAACACAAGCAATATTCAACTGGAGCGAACGAGACAAGCGAGTGTCAATTCACCGTCAGAGAGAAGAGAGAGCGTGAACTTGTATCGATACTGCCTTTTCGGTACCGATGCATATCGAAATATCAATATTTTTGACAACACTAATCTGCTTCCCCATGTCATGCATCAATGTTATATTCGTAGACCGATTAACTTTTCCTTAAAACCCTAAAAACTTTCCCAGAATGACATCAGCATCCTTTCAAGAAGTAAACTCTTAAAGTTATTTGAAAAGATTATGAATAGAAATATCAGCATTAAATTCCCTTTCAAAGAAGCACCGCTTTCATGAACTTCCTTGTAAGTCCGGAATGACGAACTAAACTGTCAAACTTTATCAGTTAGGAAAGCTAAATTACGTCCCAACATATATTACAAAAATATGAATTCAGCTGGAGATGGCAATTTAGCGACGCATTTTGTGCCTAATAAAATGTTTATAACCTTAAATCAAAATTGACAACTCTTATTTTTTTAATAAAATATGTCAGTGTTCATTATAAATCACTCATTTTAAATGCACGTGTTCTCATAATCTCTAATCAAACACATTAACTTCCTCTCCTCTTCGCGTTAGTGTGAACGCTGGGCGATAATCTCTTCCCTCCAGCAACCCGTCACTCACGTCGCAGATCGCAGCAATTGGCAAACAACACAAATCAAATCCCAAAGGGCAAAATCAAGTCCTGCCCTGCATTTTTTTCTCATTAAAAAAGCCGTGTCATACGTCACAATGGAGGAGAAAACATGACTGCAATTTTCCATTTCACGCTGACTTTATAAACCTCCTAATCTAAGCAGAAAAGGCACCCATTTCGTAGTAATGACCCGCTGTTATGTTCTGCCAGATGTTTAGGCACTGTAAGGTTGTGAGCAGAGAGCTTATTTCACGGTTAACTGCTTATTTATATCAAAATTTCACTATGAAGGAGCATTTCCCTTAAAGAGAGATGCAAGTTCTGTAAGTTCAAGTCATTAATCAAATCCAAACCTGCTGGTAGCAAACATAGATCATAAATGGGCGATTTTTGAAAGACCTGTGAGTAAGACAGTAGTTTTTATTCTTCGTTAATAAAAAACCTCAACCTCAAATCAATTGCCTATAATGCGGAGCAATAAATTATGCATCACAGCAAGAATGAGTGAGTCAAAACACAGCTGAAAATGAATGATCTGCTTCATCTAAAAGGATACAGAGAAAATAATACGTCTTCAACAGCTAATAAAACACAGAGAGATGACTCGAACATCAAGAAACTTTGAGAGCAGGCGATGCAATTGTTTGCGAGAAAAAAAAAAACACTTCACCTGAGAGACTAAAAAATATTCGATAAAAATGATTTCTCATAATCCGTGGGGATGTGTTTGTTAATATAAATATTGATTTCTAAGTCATAAAACTGCTTATACCAACCTAGATGATGTTAAAATGTTACTGTAAAAATGAACTGACCATACAAGTTAAAGTTCTAATAAAACACTAAAATAAAATAAATAGCCCAACATTCAACATGAACTTCCCAATGTACATAGTTTATGGGGAATTCAGTTCAGGGAATTCTTCTTTCCCAAATTATAAGGTAATTCTTGCTTTTTGTTCATAAAAAAAAACCCACAAACAATAATTCACTATAAAAGTATACACATTACTTTGTTAAAAAAAAATATATAAATTGTCTTTGTAAATTTCGAGGTGTTTTAATAAATGATTTCTTTCAATAATTTACATGCTTATAAAAAATAGACACTGACAAAATTGTCGTCCTCTTTGTTTTACAGTGTAGTTAAAGCTTTACTCACTTTCAGCACCTCGGACAGCGTCACGGTCGCGCTCGAGACGCGGAGCCTCTGACACCTCCTCACTAATAATCACCGGCTTTGACCCACTTCAGCGCACTAAACAAACTCCAGGATTCACGACAAAACCACCGCAACCGCCAGAACTCATTTCCCCTCCATTCGCCAGGTCTGAGCGGCTAACCGTTCTTCAGTGAGAAGTGAGAGAAACGCGTTTCACCTACCGGTTTGGTAGTCTCCATCCTCCGGACTCGCGCTGCCGTGAGTGAGTGTGTGAGAGAATGAGCCCGAATCCTCTGCGCCACGAAACTTGATGGTGGAAGGCGTTACGTGACAAGCGCGTCGTCCAATCACATCGCGCCCTGGGAGACACACAGCCAATCAGCAGTAAGACAAACTGCTCTGTTTTGCATAGCAAGGTTGATTGGCGTTTTGGATTTTTTTAAAAAAAAGGGCAAATTATTTCAGTAATTTAAAAGAAATACGTAAAACAAACATACATGTGTTTAACATTCATTTAAGTATATATCACTGAGAAAAAGCAAATGAAAATATAGCTCATTAATTCTTGAGATATGGAACACAGCTTTTCATACATGTTTATTTTTTAATAGCATTTAACGTACTTAAATGCAAAATACCATCTGATTTCTTTTCTTATTTTTTATTTATTATATATATATATATATATATATATATATATATATATATATATATATATATATATACACATACATATATATGTAAGATGTTTTAGAGCTATTGTCATATTTCAGTTTATTTTAATATCGATATATTAATAATATTAATATATTCATATTAATAAATACAATCATTTATGTTTAATTTATGTTTATTTTTTTTAATAGCATTTAACGTTCTTAAATGCAAAGTACCATCTGATTTATTTTCTTATTTTTTTATTTATTATATATATATATATATATATATATATATATATTATAATATTGTATATATATATATGATATATATGTATAATATAATATTTTAATATATTAATATTAATCAATATAATCATTATGTCATGACAATATATATATATATATATATATATATATATATATATATATATATATATATATATATATATTTAATTTAATATAAATTAATTATATGTGTGCATATACAAATTATATAAAACATAATTATACAACAACATTTGTAAATTATAATTATTTTATTTTATAGAAATATAACATAAAAACCTGTGTCCCTGCTTTCTGAATATATATAATATATATGTATGTATGTTTGTGTGTACAGGTGCTGGTCATATAATTAGAATATCAACAAAAACTATTATTTCACTAATTCCATTCAAAAAGTGAAACTTGTATATTATATTCATTCACTACACACAGACTGATATATTTCAAATGTTTATTTCTTTTAATTTTGATTTTTAATAACTGACAACTAAGGAAAATCCCAAATTCAGTATCTCAGAAAATTAGAATATGTATAGAAATTATATTTAAAAAAAAAGTTGCTTTTTCAAAATAGTCAATGTCAAATCAAAGCCAGTCTTCATTATCTTAATTATGTAATGGATTGTTTTAAAAGTAAGTATCTTAAATGAGATGTATTATTATTATTTCAGTGTCAGTGACTATCATGAACATTTTTTCCCAAAAAGTGCAATTGTTACAGTACCCTCAGGGAGAGCTGTTTCACTGTTGTTAAGCAAAATAAATCAACTTGAATTGCTCTATGGGTTTGCTTTGACCTGTTCTGACCCGTATTGAATGCAATCCTTGAAAATAAATACCCCAACAACAACACATGAGCTAATAATAATTAGTCACATTGCGTCCGTGCGGTCGCTCTCTGAGCAGATGGACGCGTCGGTGAAGTCAGCGGCCGTCTAAAGTGCAGCAGAGCTCTGTCAGGTGCGGCTGCATTAACAGCAGTAATCTAATAGAGTTAACTGCCTTATAGAGAGACGATCTGCTGAACACACACAGACACGAAAGCATTGCATCTATAACTCCACCACTGCCTTAAAAAGATCATTGCACAACATATATATTACACAATATGCTTCCACTATATCTAGACTTAAGAAAGAGGTTATACATGTGGGGCTATATATCCACCCTCCTGATAATGCTCAGCGTTTCCAGCTCATCCATCTAAGAGCGGTATTAGTCAGCTCTTTTATTCATCTGGGGTAGGCAGGACAAGTGGATTAGGCCTACTCTAGAGTTCATTGCCTCAGAGGATGTCATTATTACAAGAGTATTATTCTAATTTTCTCTTTAATGCTTTGGAAAAGTTTTCAGATGACGCTAATGCACAAAGCTTATTTGGGAGAGAGGAAGTCATTTATAGAATTACGTGTTTATACTTGGATAGCAAAGAAAATGCATCAGGTGTCTGGAGTTAAACGTGTTTGAAAGCATCCCAGCATGCATTTGGTTAATCTGGAATCTACACAAAGTAGAAGCTCAAAGTTTTTATTTGAGAAACATTTGCCCGACTTATACTATGCCCTAAAAGTATGTACCGTTTTTGTGCAGAAAAAGTATACGCTTTTGAGTGTGGAGTACGCAGAAGAGTACGCTAGGCTTCATCTGTTGCTTAGTTACGCAACCTGTAACCGTTTAAACTGCCCTGTCAATCATCCTGTCACAGTTAAATTCCTCCACATACAATTAAATTTAATTTTCTACTTTTTCGGAGAGAAATGTATCGCATGTTGATGACCAAACTCATTGTTATAAAAGTTCACAATGCAGTTGCAGATTAAATATAAAGTGGATAACTTTATTATATATATATATATATATATATATATATATATATATATATATATATATATATATATATAACTTTATAATATACTATAACTATAATCTATATATGAATTATATAACTTTATTATTTTAATAAATAGTTTTTCATCAGGTTAGGTACTGATTATTAATCACTCAAACCGCTTTATCTTAACCACTGTGCTTAACTGCCGGCCATGTTTGTAGTTTTTAAACACTCGTATTTGTAATTCTAATAATGCTAATACTAATAATTCTAATACTATTTAGGATGGATAGTGTGCGAATTGGGACGTAGCACGTCTCATTCACTAATAATTGCGTATTTGAACTTCGCCTAATTCTCAATACGTTCGTGTTCACTTGAATTTGTTTTGAACCTCGTTCTAATGTAGATGAATTCAAAGTGTTCTAAATGAGCGTAATTTACATAAACACACCCAAACCATGTCCATATAAGGGCATTCCACACACCCTTTTCCTTCGCATGCCATCCTCGAATCAAGTTCAACCGCAATAAACACCATCTGATTAGGGCTGTTTTTCACCTACTATATAGTCAGCCTGGTTTCATAGTTAATAGGTAGGAGTTAATACGTAACGTTTACATATTGATACATTTTTGTACGTACAATATTGACATATTTATAGCACTAAAACGTAAAAATACTTACGTTTTACAGCGATTTTTTTTTTTTTTTAAATATCTACAAATCTTTCATGTCATAAAGATGTGTGTATAATTTCCCTTTTGTTGTTTTGTAGATAAACGTAAGATCCCTAAACTCCATCCCGAACCTAGGAAAATGACAATTTTAGTAAAGAATATAACATTGAAACGATATTTTGAGCCACCAATCTTACACCTACACCCACCCATAACCATTTCTTAAAACTATACAGTTATAAATAAAAGAATAACAGACGAACAAGCATAATCAGAATAATTTATTTATTGCGAAAATGTCAAATGTAGTTCAAATGATATGATGAGGAGTCGCAGTCCTCTCTGGCGGTAATAGTTTTTTTTTTTTTTGTATGGGGTAGAGAGTAACGTTAGTAAACCACATTTAATAAATTAATATGACAATTTAAAAAAAAAAAAGTTTAAAACATTAATGCCACGATTTTAATATTAATGCATGGGAATTTACACACGTTCACACATGGATATGTAAATGATTATGTTTTTTGCTGTTAATACGCAAGTATTTTTATGTTTTGGTGCTATAAATGTCAAAATTGTACATTTTTGTGTGTATGAAAATGTAAATAACCACACTTTACGTAAAAATACACAAGTATTCTCACGAGATCACGTTGATATAGCAGGTTAGTATGTGATTTCAGATGCAGTTTGTTTGTTTTGAGCACTTTTCTATTCTCATATACTTCCATTTGTGTTACATTTAGAGTTTTAATTCATTGCATGTCAAACTGCTGGTGTAAATGAGTTGACTTGCTGTTTTTAATAACTTATCTCACAAAAGATTCTATTTCTGTGTTAAATGATTTGAAAGGATTACGATTGTTAAAATGATGATGAATTAAAGAAATTGTGCACAACGGCTATGATAATACAGCAGCCAACGCACTGCCTGGTTTAGTTCTGTTTTCTTCTTCTTTTAAAGGAACGGTTCACCAGAACAATAAATAAAAGCTATATGGCACCTCATCTTCCGCGGTTAAAGCTGAAATTTTAATAATGTACTGGTCAATCTTTCCCGTGCAATTACAATCAAATTTGGACTGGAGCTTTGAAGCATCAAAAAAAAAAAAAAAAAATCCATATGACTCATGATATTAAAGAGCGTATGAGGTTTTGTGACAGAATAATAAAAAGTTCATTCATAAAAAGTTCTCCATGCAACATTCATGAGAGTAGCAATATCTGATCTGTGATGAAATCATACTTCTGAATCAAAGAATTGGTTGATCTGATTTACAGAACGAGTCTAAATTCATGCATCAAACTGATCTGAATTAACAGATGAAGAGTATTGATATACACTGACACAAAATTAACACTCGCATAGACCCGCCCCCTTTAGTTACTGTTGCTATGTCTGACTTTTGATATGAAACAATTTCATATTTAAAATATTGTAATTTTATAAAGAAGTTTAAACATTAAATAGCGTCTAGTGTGTCTTTAATGTGTGGTGACAGATCGCTGTAGCTCCTCGTGAAGCGATCATCTCTTCATACTAGTTCATTTATAGCATCAAATAAACATGAATAAACATCAGAATGTTGTTTCAAGTGCGGAAAGACGTGAGTTCACACAATTTATCAAGTTCAAGTTCACCAACGTTAATCTACTAACTCCCCTGACTGCTTTGTCGGATAAAATGGCGGATTCGGGGTTATGATTGGTTAGGTTGTCTGTCAATCAAACTCCCAGCAAAGGGTCAACTGCGAGTAAAAATCGGTGTTGGTGAGTTTGTCACATGAAAATTGGCTGGTAACATTTTTATGAATTCCAACAATGCATAAACATGAACGTGAATGATGCTCTGTACAGTTGAAGGGTCAGCGCGGCATGTTTGAGCCTTGAAAATGTAAATAATCAAGCGTAAAAAGATGTGAAAGGAAGCTTATTTCATTTTTTGCATGCTGTGTGGAAAGTTAAAGCGTGTGGATACTAAACATAGTTCTCTTTCATGTCTTCTTGACCTTGAATGGACAAATTCACACAAAATTAAAAAAAAAAAATGTGAGTATCCAAGTAAACAAATACACAATACACAATAAAGTGTGTACAGTATCAGTATATCAGATCTACGGTTCGCTCTTAAAGTGACAGCAGCCTAATATTCCTGCGTCTGTTTTTAATATTAATCAAACAACCAAGGACGAAGGAAAAAAAATCACTCACTGCTCTTGACTGGATAATTTTGTAATCTTAATAAGTATGAATTAATAAGGAGGAGACAGTTAAGTCTATGTTGTGTTAGTTTACATTTGCTTACTTTATTAAATTTACCCCCCCAAAAATCTGTTTATTTCATTTGTATCGTTGTTATATTGTATTTATTTGTGCTTTTGCTTGTAATTTGACTATTTGCTCTTATTTTAGGCAAGTAGTTTTATCTGTGGTATTGGTAAATTGTGAATTTTCACTGGTATCTACATTTTTGGTGTGATTACTGAAAAAAAAAAAAAAGAAAGAAAAATAAAAAACAATGTTGTTAATACATAAATAAAAAAATAGTTAAAAGTTAGTTTTAGGCCCGGCGACTGATACATGATTTCAGATGACTATATTGGTCAAATTTCTGTATATTCGGACTAAATTTGGCCAAATTTCTGTGGCCAAATTTTATAATACATTTAAATCCTGAAAGTTCCAGTAAATGCATGGAAAAATTGGTAACTCTTTATTTTACAGTCACAGGTTACATGTAGTTACTATAGTAATAACTCAAAATTATGCATAATTACATGCAATTAACCCTAATTAACCCTCATCCGAACACTAAACCTATAGTAAGTACATGCAGTTAATTATTATCACCACACAGTACTTAAATGTACTGTATATTACACTATAATACTTTAAAATAAAATCAAGCGTCTGGGACATTTTTTTACAAAAACACATTTTAAGTAAATATTACTGCTACTGCTCTGAACGACTTACCTGTTATTATCAAGTAAAATTATGAATAATATTTCATTTATGCAATTTCACATATAGAATTAAGTACAAAATTTTTTTTAAATTAACTTTATAACAGAATTAAACCATGCGTTACCTAAGTAAATAATACAATAGATATCATGTCGACGCGATATCTATATAATACAATAATGTGGTGAGATTCGATAACTCATTTTTGAGTGTGAATGTCATTTTGAGTAGAAAATGAACTCCAAATGTCACAAAAGTTACTAAACCTAACAACAAAAGCAGGAAAACAGCATAAAAAATCAGCCTTATTAATTATTCACGCCCAAGTGCATGTTGGGAACACCAGCATCCGAAAAGCTGAGTAGGATTAACTTAATTTAATATCGTTGATATTTACACTTTCATTTCTACATGCTTGAATTGAGTACAAATATGGATTTTACTTGTTTTTTTTTGTTTTTTTGGTCAATTCTTTCCTGAACTTTTTCTTGTAGAAAGTGCATTTGTTTCATCTGTAGCATTTGCTTCGCCACAGAATCATTTTTATCAGTGTGGATAAGTAAAAAAGGACATCTTTTGTGCGAACTATCCCTTTAAAGTTATTTTAATAAAACTTAGTATGAGATTCCTGGGTAAGAAAGGTGAGCTCCATTCTTCTCTGTACCGTCTGACAGCATCTCTGTGGAAGATGGGCTTTGCTCAATGATTCATGTGCTCTTGGAGGTTTTATGAAAGCACAAAGACAGATAAGACGCATCATATTTATCCAGCCAGACAAGTGTGTGTGTGTGTGTGTGTGTGTGTGTGTGTGAGGTGGGTAACTAACTTTAAACGCAAAGGGAAGCTGAAGAGTGCAGCTTTCCATCTTTCTTTCTCGTCTCATTTGCCATTTTCCACTCCTGTCAGCTGAATGGCTCCGATTAACTCATATCCTGCAGAGACGAAAGGCCAAAGGATTTCACAGTATTAAATGACTTGGTACAGTAGCCTAAACATGAGAGTGCTTGGTAATTGAGATAAATGATCTTGTGATGGTTTTTGACATCTATAGCTGGGCTATATGAACACATTTCAGATGTTCTATAGTGAGTCCAGAGAAGTATGGAGAACAAATACAATTATCACATTTGAGGCGGACGCATGATACATCCACATCAGTGAGATACCATAGATAATTCAGACCAAGAGCTTGCGAGACATATTCAGCTCTTCCAGAATTCATTCATTTTTAAAGGGAATGTATTTCACTTTGACATGAGAGTTCAATATCTATATATAGGTTTCCTAGTTAAACTATGAACCACTGTGGCATGTAATATAAAACTGATACCATAAACAATGCTTGAAACATTAAATGTTAAAAAAAAATATTAGATTTTTTTTTAAGTTGCCAGCCATTTTTGTTCATTTTCACAAAACTTTCATGGCCCCCAGAATATTTTGTTGTATGAATATCTAAACATGCAATATATGATGTGTGATGATCGTGTTATTTTACATGTTTCGTTGCTTTCAGCTTCTTTTCCGCCTGTTTTGATCTGGAGATTCTATACCATACTGAAGATGCATAATTGCGCCCCCTATCGTGTAACGACTGAATCCCGCAGTACTTCAAACCACGCTCCTTCTAATTGGCCGTTCGCAAAGACCCGCCCCCTTTAGTTACTGTTGCTATGCACTCTCACGCCACACATCATGTTCTCACGAAGTGAAAAATACATTGTGGAGCAAAGAGACAGTGACAATGCGCCGACAGACAAAACAGAGCAGGTTACTTTTGATATGAAACAGTTTCATATTTAAAATATTTTAATTTTTTAAAGAAGTTTAATCATTAAATAGCGTCTAGTGTGTCTTTAATGTGTCGTGACAGATCACTGTAGCTCCTCGTGAAGCGATCATCTCTTCATACTAGTTCATTTATAGCATCAAATAAACATGAATGAACATCAAAATGTTGTTTCAAGTGCGGAAAGACGTGAGGACACACAATTTATCAAGTTCACCAACATTAATCTACTAACTCCCCTGACTGCTTTGTCGGATAAAATGGCGGATTCGGGATTATGATTGGTTAGATCGCCTGTCAATCAAACTGTCGGTCAATTACATCACCCTTCTTCAAGTTACGCCCCCCACAGTGAAAATTTGTGATGTCATCAGAGCCCCTTCCTTTGAAATCGCTGACGGTGTTACTAGTACTGCTCTTCTTCTACTTCTCACTTGCTTTTTAAGCTTCACTATCGCCACCTAGTGATAAGGCATCGGATCGTATTAACCTAACTACAGTGCCATAGTCAACCTGTTTGTTTTCATTTAAGTATTTTAACTATGAAACTACAGTAAATTTTATTTTTATGGAAGGGGTAGGTTTGGGGTAAGGTTTGGGTGGGGGTGGGGGTAGGTTTTTAGCTATAATTGCATGAGTCTGTATTAATTGGACAGTATAATTCATTTTGTTTTACTAGCTGTTATTTCATACTTAAGATTCGAAAGCAATATATGCTCATCTTACACACATTTCATACATAAAACCTTAAATATTTTACTTCAAAAGATTGTTTTAGTCAACGACGTCAATGATCGTTTCTTCGCGTAACTGAACATTACTGAACGGTAGTCTATGTTCTCATTCACTTGTTCATTCACAATACAAATGAGATCAGATATGGTCCAGAAGAAGCAAAAGAGTTCACATACCATTTGATAATGATCCTTCTCCGTAAAATGGCCTGCTGGTGCTGGATGAGTGTATTTTCAGATCTTGAAGCTGCTGCAAACGAGTGCTGAGTGTTCCAACTTCCATCAATCTAGTACTTCTCCCTAAGGCGACTGTACAGCATGAGCTATTGATTTACAACAGTCTTACGGGTTTGTTTAAACCACTACACCTTGAAATTCTCACTGTGAGTGATGCTAAGGGATTTCAGTTAAAGCACAATAACAGCTGAAGTGCAGTTGAAATGACCAGTAGTTCATGTGATCATGTGTCAGCACGGTTTATTTCAAAGGTCTCGCTCGTTGATGCTCAAAAGAGAAAGCTTCTGCTCAATGAAAAAAGGTTTTCAAGTAAAATGCTTCACTTTGTGGTGTTGTTCTAAATTAGAAGAAAAAAAAAAGAACCTTGATGCATTATGGTTACTTAAAGGGAACCTATAATGCCCCTTTTCACAAAAAGTCTCTGGTGTCTCCAGAATGTGTCTGTGAAGATTCAGCTCAAAATCCCCCACAGATCATTTATTACAGCTTGTCAAATTTGCTCCTATTTGGATGTGAGCAAAAACACACCGTTTTTAAGTGTGTCCCTTTAAATGCAAATAAGCTGCTGCTCCCCGCCCCCTTTCCAGAATAGTTCGGAGCTTTAAAGCTGGAGAATCTCACGCAGGATTGAGGATTATTCATCCATACAGAGTCGACACTGATGGAGAGACTCAGGAAGAAGTTCCAACTTTTAGACGTTTCTGAACGGTTAGTGGATAAATTGATGTAGTTGCTGTGGAGTTGATTCAATTCATCACTAGCATGTGTCGTCATGTTCATCTATTGTGCAAATCCGTAGTCAACCATTAATTTAAACCACATGAGTGTGAGTAAATAATTTCTGAAACTTCATTTACATTTCAAATGAAGAAATGAACCTGAACGCATAAAAGATGACATCAAGATGTCTTTATTGTAATTCCAATATTAAATAAGCAAGACCTTTTTGTGAACCAGCCCGACTCAATTTAACGATCAGGGATTGTCCCGTACAAATCATAGAAGACGACTCTAAAAAGATAATTTTCCTCACAAAATAGCTTCTGTTTAGAGAGAGAAGGACATACACTTCTATTATAAACAAGACAAGAGATTTACAAATGTGTGTTTTGTTCATCTTCCTCCCACACAGCACTCCAGGTGCCGCACAGAAAGAAGTAAAAAGAAAAAAAAAAAAGGTTGAAATGTGGAAAGAATCATCAGGATACAGTATAATCTTATAAAGCATACAAAAAGAAAGGGATGCAAGTCTAAAGAGTTCAATTTAGTGATAAACTGTCTTCTCTCCATGGACATGAATAAATGCATTGTAGAAAATCTATTTCTACTAAAGAAAAGCAGGGAGAAATTTGATATAATTTTAAAATTCCTAAATAGAAGTTTTTGCACCATTTTTAAATTGGTAAAGTGTACAGAAATACTCGTATTTGGCACCTGGTAATTGAAAATCATATTTCAGCTAAACCTTGAACACTGAAATAACTGAAATTTTCGAATCGCTGCACTAGGAATCTTGGATTTGAATGGACTTCCCTACAATTCCCCACAACTGCAGTGTGAATCATGAAATAATGGCCAGGTCACATTTCAATCAAATAAATAAAATAAAAAAGAAGACATTTTATTCTGCAGAAAAAAGAAAATAAAGCCTATTTTTTAGAAGAATTAAGATAATTTGCCTAATGATGTTTTTTTAATGATTAATAAGCAATCCAATTAAATAAAATATATATTACTATAGTAAAATTATGTTTTAGATTTACAAATGCTATCATAATATATAAATTATATTAAATATATATATATATATATATATATATATATATATATATATATATATATATATATAATTATTATTATTTTTCACATTACAGCAATGACAATGGGATTTTTTTATTTATTTACTTTTTGAAAAAATGGAGAGATAACTGCTAAAATCACAATAAAAAAAAAAATGCAAAGTATTATTTCACTTTTTTATCCCTTTTGATTATGCGGTATAATGTGACCTGGACATATTTTTGATTCATCTTCATTCATCACTTTCTTATAGTTCTTTCTTTCAACATAGCGCACAAACCATCTGAACCTGCGTCTGCTTTATACAGTATATACACAACATATTTGTCATTTCCCACAATCCTTATCAACTTCCTGTTACCTCTTCACCTCCACTGTCTCTCTCTTCACCTTTTCCAACGGCGAGATTTTCACCCTGCATTCGAAGCTCTTCATCATCGTGATGTGTCCTCGTGTTTCTAAAGTTCCCACAATACTTCACTGCTGTTGTGACACGCTTTGTGTGTTGCTGATAGATGAGATGTCTCTCTCGCTCTCCCCGTTCCTCTTTCACCGCCGCCCCCAAGGCCTTGTTGCACTCCTCCTAAAGTGTGGTCCTCTGAGATGCTTTCCGACGCTGGTGCTTCGGAGACTTTGAAGTCTCGCTCTTTGGGGGCCAAACGGGTTTCACTAATTTCACATCCTGATCCAAAGAGAAAGTCTTTTTCAGAGAGGCTGCTTGCGGAGGCCACACTACAGAAATTTTGTTAGGGCTTTGATCGGGTTTATTTGCTTCTTTTTCAAACGTGTCTGACAGTGAGCACATGCTACTTTGTGAAAGTGAATATCTCCAATCCGCTCCTTCATGGTTTGTATTCCCTGCATCCCGGCCGCCCAGTAATTCCCTCGGCAATCCTTGACCAAACCCATCCTCGAAATTCCCTTTAGACTTGAAGAGTTGTTTATAATGTGTCTGGCAGTATAAATGTCCATGGAGAGAAACAAAGTTTCCAAGGCTGTCAGAAAACAGAGTTTCATAATTCATAAGTCACAGAAAATATATTGAGCTGTCTGCATTTGCACAGTTTGTAAATGAGAACTGCACTGCAAGCTCTCCATATGAGTGGTTTTATGCAGAATACTTTATCTTATAGTTACAAATAAAGGCAATGTTTGCAAAAATATCATTTTAGAATTAATTATGTTGGAATACTTGGCATTGTTTGACATACTACAATATTTATCTTAATGTTAAACACTACAAGTAACTTGAGTCACGTAATCAGATTACTTTTCCAAGTAACTTAATAAAGTAACTTATTACTTTTTCAATTTATAACCAAGTTACTTTTCTTGACTCATGTTGGGAGAAACAAAGAGGACATGTGTGAACATGATGGTTATTGTAGTTCTAGACTAAATGTGAACAAAATGAATAATTTTTATGAACTTTAGGCAAACCTATAATAATTAATTATATTAAATTACACAAATACACTTTATGCATTTAATCTCGCTTTATTAACCAATGTTAATAAATGATCCAATTCAACCATACTAATAAACAAAAATGACTTTAGATCAAGAAATAAGGTTTGTTTCAGCGGCGCCCTCTACTGTAAAGGCAAAATATGCATTTCCTTCCACTACGCATTATTTCACTTTTGTTGTGAAAGGGCCTTAACATTTACCAAATATAAAACTTCTTTTGTTGTTATAAAAAAGCCAAACGAGAAAGTCCAGCACAGGTGAGAAAAGTTAACACAAAAGTAATGTAACGCATTACTTTTCATAAAAAGTAACAAACACAATTAGTTACTTTTTTAAGGGAGTAAAACAATATTGTAATGCATTACTTTTAAAAGTAACACTGATGTTAAATATATTAAATTGTCTGTTTATGCTACCTTTTAAACATTAGAAACTCGTCAAAGTGAAGCAAGGGTGTTGTGATTGGTTGCCAGGTTGTTGCTAAGTGGTTGCAAGGGTGTTCTGTTCCTAGGGTAGATTTATGGGATTTTTTTATTATAAACCAGCAGGTGAAAATTTGAGTATAGCTCACCTTTACTTTACAACACGCCGAAGTTTGGATTAGGTATGAAAACAATTTCCTAACTCTAAATATGAGCAATACGTATTAAGTATCACTAATTATATGACATACCTCAACTTGTTTTTGCAGTGCTCACAGAAAAAACAGGATTTATGGAACTTCTTTTTGTCTGCTATCAGGCCTTCCATGGGGTAAACCCTCTTCTTGCATGCTGCACACATCTCGGACTTTGGTACTCGAATCTGGCAAGAGATATTCAGGTTTTACTCAATTCAGTTTTGTGCACAGTCAGTATTCCCATGCAGCCCTTTGCCAAACACTCCATCTGGGCAACACAGGCAAATCACATCCAATTTTGTCAGCAAGAGCATTAGTGAAATACGTGTTTAGACACACGACAATACATTACAGCGTTAATACCTCTTAAATCTGGAAATAAAGTGACACTTTTTCAGATATGTCAAGTACAAAAATACTAGTTTAAATTTATTAATTTACTCTGGGTTTTTTTTTTTCTTTAATGCATCATTTTACTAAATTAAATTTCTCAATATTTTTAGGTAACCAACCTTGCTCGGTTAGTTCAGTTCAATACGCAATTGTGGGTTGCCATTTAACCCAATCATTTTATGTTTTACCCGGTCGAGTGAACGGAAGTCTGGGTTATAATTAGTGGAGTTATTTTGGGGAATTTAATGATCATGCAAACTCACAGACAGTCTATAAAAAGAAGGAAACAAACACACACAGAGAAACACAAATCCGACTTCGTTTGGTGTTCTGTATCAATCCCTAAAATATTTTGCTTTTAAAGTACATTTGATTCTCGCAGCACTCTCAAATGCTAATGAGACAGAGATGAATGGCAATTACGGAGAAAGCACTCAGTGTTATTGATATTTTTGAAATTCTAGGCTGATAAATTGTCTGTTTTGATTTTTTGAAGGTGCTTTAAACAAGAGTAGGGTGAGAGGATTTCTGATAGGCTGCAACCCAGACTTCTTCTATTTCAGTGGTATGTGACAGGTGGTATGGGCAAATGTATGTGTGGTATAAAAAAAAAATGAAAAAGTAAATTAAAAAACAATTTTTAGTCAGTATGAACAAATTTATGCGTGGTATTCCGAAATAAAAAAGAAATAATAATAAATAAAGGACACCTGTTTTAGTTATATATGTCAGAACAAATGTATGTGGTATTTTTTTTTTTAATCTAAAAATCTATTTTAGTGATGTGCGATTATTGTGTAAACATGACTTTAAAAAGTTAAAATATTAACATGCAAATAACAGCAGTGAGACACCTTATTTTATGACTGCCGCATTCACACACACACACACACACACACACACACGTCTACTCATCTAAATGTGGATTTCTCAACTGGGGGAAAAAAATGTTAAAAACACTCAGCATGACATGGCAATGTGCCTCAGATGTTTTGTGGTGGTTTGCTGTTAAATTTCATTCCCATCATGCACTGCAGGCACTAGCCGGTGGCATGGCTCTCTCACCTGTGACGCCTAAGCTTTTGAACACACTCTCACTTTCTGCCCATGTTTTCTGGAAGTTCTTCATCAGTTCCTCTGCAGAGGCCTCAGGTGACACCTTCACCTCTGACGTCTTTTTCTTCACAGCGTCAGCGTATGAAAAAGGCACCCGTTGCGTCGTAACGCTTTGAGTATGCTGGGAAACCGTCGTGGTGCTTCTTGATCCGATAATTTTAGTGCCAAACTCGTCAACAGAAGAATAATGTTCAGTGACTGCTTTTGTCTCCGAAAAGCCTGCTGGATTGACAGACTTGTCTACTTTCACGTCTTTGCACACGGGCGGAGGGAAGCTCAGCTGGGAGCATTGTTCCCTCTCTGGAGGAAGCTCAGGCTTTGAACCTTCAGATGCAATTTCACTCACTCTTGACTCCTGTTCCTCCTGTTTGTTTTGTAGTGCTTTGATGGGGGAACTTTGCTCACTCATTTCAAAAACATTTTTAATATCCTTGATGTTGAAAGCAGAAATATCCTCTTGTTGTCTTGCTTTCTTTTCCATATCAAGCTCCAGGTCCTCAGTTTCCCTGCCAGGGTTCTCTGCTTCCCCAACTGGGTCTTTTCTAAAACCAACTTTCTTCTCTGACGTCTCAATTGTTGTGGCTAGTCCAAATAGGTCCACCTTAGAGAAATTTTCCTTGTCTTTCACTGCACTTTCAGACTTTGCGTCCTCTGTGTTGTGGCCTAAACGCTCAAGAGTATTGACAGCATCTCCACTTACATTAGCATTAATCACTTCAACAGTCTCCATTGCTGTTTCAAAAGTCTTTTTGACCCTTTTCTCTTCCGTAGATTTAGAATCGATTTTGATCTGCCGATGGAACGTGGCGGGAGATTCCACGATTTCTGACTTCTTTCCAGTGACCGCAATCACATGAGGCGCCGGATCGGGCGAAGCTCCACGGGAGAGCGTAGCTGTGGCATTTCTGAGCCGTGTCAGACTATCTGCCCGGCTCGTCGAGGGTGAAGGAGAGGCCCTGCTTAAGCGAGAGCTCGGCGTCTCAGACCTGCGCGGTGGAGGCGTCGGTGGCGTTGGGGAGGGCGAGGGTGTTGCTCTCTTTGGCGAGTCAATTCTCTTCGTAGACTCGATGGTGATGAACGTGGGAGAGGGCGAGCGCATCCGTAACAATGGGGATGGAGCTCTGGGATCGAGAGTCGTAACGCTGCTCGTTTGTTGCTTTCGGCTCTTGCGTGTTGTCTTCGTCTCCACCTTCTGCGTTTTACACTTTGTGGAACCAATGGAAATCTTCGAAATCCTTTGCGTGGCTCCGCTAGAGACTAATTTTTCAGAGGTGGCCTCACATTCATGCTTTTCAATAGTGCTATCAAAGTGCATTAGCTTAGCTTGAACAAGGTTTTTAACATGAGCGAGGATTTCTTTGAGCTTCTGTTCGTTGTGTTCAGCCGCTGCCCCTTCCAAATCACCCTTCTCCTCAGGCCCCAGAAGCCAGGCGGGCATCTCATTGAGCAACGTCTTCACAGACTTAGAGTCTATTTTTCCTGCAACCCCCTGTAACTCTAAGATACGAGACAGCATCTTCAGTGCTTCAGCTTGACTTAGAGATGTGCTGCCACTCTCAGCCGAGGACTCAGCAGGCTCCTTTTGTGCAGATTTCCCTGTCATTTTTATTGGAACATTTCTGCTTTCATCTTTTGATTCCTCAGTAATCTGCTGGCTTCCACTGGCCTGCTTTTGAAATTTCACAGTCATGCCCTCTTCCTGGAAACTCTGCTGTTGGACTGTACTTTGAGTTTTGATGACCTCCTTGTAAACCTCTGTGTGTCCCGTTTGAATGGAGTGCTGTGTTTGCTCAACAGCGATTTCCTCTTGTTTTTTATCAGATGTCAGGACTGGCCACTTAGGCTCAGCAGGCGTGGCCTCTGTGGGCGAGAGGGACGCGGCGTTGTTGCCTTGAACCGCCTCTCTATCTTTCTTATTCTTGCTCCTCCTTTTCTTTTTTGGAGTGGCAGGGGGCTCTTCTACAGGTTTCGCTTTGGCCTCTTTCTCCACTTTACCCTCTGTTTCTGTGGGGCTTCTTTCACTGCTTTCTTTATTATCCTGCTCCACTGTGGTTTTCTCTTTGCTCTCCAGTTTAGCACTCTTGCTAACTTTCTTTGCCTTTTGACTGTCGGCCTTTTGTGGCTTCTGCTCAGCATCCTTAATTTGACTCTCTTTGTTTGGTTTGGATCGATCAGGGGAGTTATTTTCTTGATTTTTCTTTGGAGAGCTTTCCTCTTTTGTTTTGTCCTCAGATAAAGATATGCTGCTCACATCTTTTCCAAAAGTCTCGGATACACTTTTAGAGACACTCTGATGTTCCCCTGTTTTGACAGAGGCCTTTATTTCTTCCTGTGTTGTGTTTTTAATGACCGTCCTCGTCACCTGTTGTATATTAGTTGTCATGGATCTTTTCTTTTTCTTTTTAGTTGAAGTGGAGGTGGTCTGCTGCTGACCTGAAGAGCCCTGAGATGACTGATTAGAGATAATGCTCTGTTTAACTGAGGAAATAACAGGAGATTCTGGGGGAGATTTCTCATTTGCAGCAGCGATCAAAGCCTTGCTTGGGGGAGCGTTTGAGAGAGCTGTGTGCTTGGATGAATCATATGAGTCTGAGGCTGATTCGGATTTGGTCACACTCTTTTGAGCTCTCTCTTGAGTGAAATCAAATGATATGCTTGCCTCTGATTGCACCGTGCCCGTGCTCTCTGAAGAAAGCATTTCAAGGGCTGCGCTGACTGACTCGTGCATACGGATTTCAAAGGCCGGGGTGCGCGTCGGTGGTGGCGTGCAGCTTTCCTCCCTCTGCTGTCTGTACTTCTGTTCGGCTTGTATTAATGGGGTTTTGAATTTGCTTACTGGGGATTTGCACGGTGGAGGAGGAGAGGCGGGTGGGGTAAGCGTCAAGGGGGCGAAAACTTTCTTGGGAGGCCGCGGAGACTCTGGTGGCTGCTTTGTAAAAGCAGACTGAATTTCAGAGGATATCACAGAGCAATTGACTGATGATGTGGTGACATTTTTTCTACGTTTGGTCTCTTGAGCAGCCTGCCCATCCATTTTCTTGAATGAAATTGCTGGCTCAAGTTTGGGTACTTTGCACAATGTTGGTACTTTGATGGGTTTGACGGTCATTTTAGTGGGTTTGGATGGTGTTATGCTGGGCAGCGGAAGGAGGTTTAGCTCCTGCTCCGTGGGCGGCGGAGGGAGGAGGTCTAGCTCAGCTGTGGCTGGAACAAGAGGAGGGGGTGGTGGGGTTGGTGGAGGAGGAAAATGATCAAGTTCTGTCTTGGCTGGATCGCAAGACGGAGGGGGGGTGGGTGGAGGAGGAAGATCATGATCACCCCTAACGCTAGGAGGAGGAGTGGGAAATGAGTTGCTATCATAATCCGGAGGGGGTGATGGAGGGGGAGGCAGTGGGGGTTCGGGGTCAGAAGGTGGAGGTGGCACATACATTTCCTTCTGTTTTCTTTTATCCAGCCTGATTAAACCCTTACAGCCACTTTTTTTGAGGTTACGGAAGTCAGTCTTTAATGTTTTGACCCCATGTGTTTGTACAATTGTTTTGTGCTCCACCACTGTGGTCTTCGTCTCCTGTTTGCAGGTTGTGGTGTGACCGGTGATTGCAGTACTCTCTTGAGATGTGTGTCTGCTTTGCATTGATTGCTTGTGAGTGTTTGTCTGTGATTCACTGCTCATATCAAGGTTTTTGACCACAGGTGTAGGACTCGGGATGTCTTTCACTGACGGAGACGAGGTCTTGACGGGAACTTTGACCTTTCTTATCGGCTCCCTTCGGGGAATTGTTGGGCTCGCTCTCCGTGCTGTTTCCATTAACGATTTTATTGTGCCCTTAACGTCTCCTTTTATCACCTCCTCTTTCTCTGATTGCACTAGCTCTTGGGTGTCGTAGAGTGATTTTATGGAAAGCTTCACGTCTCCCTCTGTGCTTGCCCTGCGTTGCATTCTGGGAGATGGAGGAGGCTCGAGTAAGAGTTGAATCTTGCCTTTCACATCTCCCTGAACACCAATCTCCTGCTGGTAAACCTTTCTCTCATTTGACGCTTCTTGTAGACTCTGTATTGCCGTGTGAATGTCACCCTTTACAATCATCTCCTTCTCCACTTCTCTCACTGCATATTTGGCCTCCTCCAGCGATTTCAATGTACCTTTGATGTCACCTGGCACTAAATCTTCTATGACAATTTCCGCTTTGGTGGAAGCTGAGTCTTTGAGTGATTTCAGCGCTCCTTTGATGTTACCAGGAATGATTTCGGGCTTTTCCACCTCTCTGGGCTGATTCTGGGCCTCCTCTAGAGACCTCAGTGTGGTAGGTAAATCAGCTCGGACAGCAACTTCTTTCTCCAAAACAACTGCCTGGTTTACAGATTGTGTCAGTGAATTCATCGCAGCTTGCAGGTCTCCTCTCACTATCTCTTCTCTCTGTAAATGTTCAAATGAGACTGGAGGCTCGGTCATGAAAACCTTAACTGTGTTATGCACATCGCCCGGGACTATATCTTCCCTGTCCACCAGACGACCGATTTGAGCTTGATTACGTGTCAGGCTGAGTTTCATTTCTTTAATATCACCACCAATGATTTCCTCTTTTTCAATTTTACCTGGGTCAGCCTCATCTGGCTCTACTTGCAGCTTTTTGAGGTAATCCAGCGCACCAGACTCAATACACGTAGAATAAAAGCTCACCTTTCCCCTTTCTTCTTCATCCACTTTAATTCTCGCAATCTCCTCGGCATCTGGATTGCAAAGTCTCTCTAGACAGCCTTTCACATTACCTCTGACCACATTTTCTTTCTGAGTGTTTGATTCCTCATGAGAATTGAATAAAGAGTAGATGGTCATACGAATATCCCCCTTTTCGTCTTCTTGAATGAGAATGCCCCGTTTGCCAGTGTTCTCCTCTTTCAGCAGGTTGTTTATGGCTTCCTGAATGTCACCTCTTATTATCTCCTCTTTCTCTACAGAGGTGCCACTGCGCTCTTGGAGCAGCTGTTGCACAGTGCCGCCGATGTCTCCCCTCTCCTCTGAATTTATAATGATTTTCCTCTCCGTTTTCTCCTGTCTGTTGAGGAGGTTAATCATGATGCTTTGCAGATCTCCTTTAATGATTTCTTCTCTTTGGATTTGGGGAGCTTCTTTATTCATGAGTTTGTACTTAGCCATGCGAACGTCTCCAATTTCATCTGCCTCGATGATGATGCCTTTGGAGTCTACCATTCTCTGGGTGTATAGTTCATCCAGGGTGGCTTTGACACTTTTACCAATGACTTCTGTCTTCTCTAAGCTGCTCTCGTTAAATTCAGTGAAGGGCGTTGTTTCAAAAAGCCACGTTGTGGTTTTTACATCTGCTTTGGGGATGTCTTCACAAGTTACCCGTTTGCTTTCATGGCTGTCGTTAATATAATCAAGAGGATTCTTTTCAAATAGCCACACAGACTGCTTAACATCCCCCTTCAACTGTTCCTCCATAATAACGGTGTTCATCTCATCTTCTGACTTTTCAGCATGTATCTGGTCAATTGTGTGAGTTTCAAACATCCATTTTGCTGTCCTAACATCCCCTTTATGAATCTCGCTCATGCTGACAGTGCGCACCAACTTTTGAGACGTTGCATCAGATTCAAAACGCTGCTTGTTTGTCTTAACATCTCCTCCCTGAATGTCCTCAACAGTTTTGATTGATATTTTTGCATCTTCTGCAATCTTATCAAGGGGCTGGGTTTCAAACCTCCATCTTGCTGAGCTGACATCACCTTTGTGGATGTCTTCCTCGGTAACAGCTTTTAAGAGGTAGACTTCATCTGTCTCTTTAATTGAGTCCAGAGGCTTTGTTTCAAACAGCCAGCGGGCTCCTACTACATCACCTCTTTGTATCTCTTCTTTTGTAAGTGTGGTCACTTCATGATAATGGCCTTCTTTGTCTTGGATGGCATAGAGAGGCTGAGTTTCAAACATCATGGCATACGTTTTTACATCTCCTTTCTCCTCATTCTCTCTGATAACTTTCTGCAGCCTTCTCATTTCGGCCTCTGAGGAGGTGTCTTGAATACTATCTAATGAGTAGGTCTCAAAGATGAATCTGCCTTTATCGACATCACCTCCTTGAACATCTTGTACTGTACGAGCTCCTTTCAGCTCGCTGGGGGTCTCTGAGATTGCATCTATGGGCTGGTTTTCAAATAGCCATTTGCAGTTTCCAACATTTCCTTTCTGAATATCCTCAGCCTGAGCACTCCTCAGCTGTCTCATGACATCCTCAGAGGTTGAGCTCATCACGTCAGAAGATTGAGTCTCGAATATGTATTTCATCCGAGACACGTCCCCGGATTGGATGTCTATCTCAGTCACACTCTTAAAAGCTTCTTGATTTTCTCCAGCAATGTTCTCCAGGTTTTCGGTCTCAAACAGGAAACGTGCCATGCGAACATCTTTTCCATGAATGTCCTCCTGTTTTACAGTGCGAGTTTGCAACACTGTCTCGGCGTTATCCTGTATGGCATCGAGGGTTTGAGTTTCAAAAAGCCAAGTGCATGTTTTTACATCCCCTTTTTGAATTTCGTCAGGATCCTTGGTACTCTTAAACTCTTCCCTTTCATAAAGCATATCTATTGGTTTGGTTTCAAAAAGCCACTTGCAGGTTTTAACATCACCTTTCACTATTTCTGCTGTTTCCCTAGTTACACACTCCTCATCTTCAATATTGCTAAAATACTTAATGGCATCAAGAGGCTGGGTTTCAAAAAGCCATTTGGCTGTCTTGACATCTCCAGATTCGACCTCCTGTTGGGTTATGCCCTTTATGATTTGGAATTTAGTCACGCTCTCGTCGAACTGGTCAATTGGGCGAGTTTCAAACATCCATTGGCAGCTTCTGACATCTCCTTTGACGATTTCTTCCCGTCTCACGGTTCTGACTTCGTGGTAATGCCCAGAGCTGTCTTGCAAAGCATAGAATGGCATGGACTCAAATAAATCTTTATTTGATCTCACAAAGCCAGTGGTGACACCCTCTACTTGAATCTTCTGACTTTCGTCGTATTGGCTTAAATCATACGTTTCAAAGATTTGCTTGTAATTGCTCACGTCCACATTTTCGATATCCTCCAGATTCACCGTTCTTGTTATTTCCTTTTTCTCCTCTCTGATCTGCTCCAGCGGCTGGCTCTCAAACAGCCACTTCTGGTGTCTTACATCTCCCTTCTCCTCAGATGTCATCATTCTTTTGAGTTTCCCCACCTCTGCAAGCTCTTTCATCTCATCTTTTGGAGCAGTCTCAAAGAAGTGTTTGGCAGATTGAACGTCACCTCCAATAATTTCCTCCGCACTTACTGGCCTGGCATTGGAATCGTCCTTCAACGTATCCATCGGTTGCGTCTCAAACACCCAACAATTTCTGAGCACATCACCCTTGTAACTTCGATCTATTTGTTCAGAATCGATTGTTTTCATGAACTGTCTCTTTTCCTCTTGAATGTCTTCTAAATGTTGGTTCTCAAACAGCCATTTTTGATGACTCACATCACCTCTTTCTTCATCAGACGCTACGGTTTTCTTAAGTCGGTTTACCTCGTCATCTTCATCTTTGATGTTCTCCAGTGGTTTATTCTCAAACACCCACTTCTGGTGTCTCACATCACCTGTTCCATCTTCAAACACTACCTTTTTATTTAGTTTTCCCACTTCAGGAAGCTCTTTGAGTTCATCCGGTCGAGCATATTCAAATAAGTGTCTCACAGAGCGAACATTACCTCCAATAATCTGTTCCGTGGCGACAGGTCTGGAGTTGGCATCATCTTTAAGTGTGTCCATAGGCTGCGTCTCGAACACCATGCAGTGTTTTCGTACATCCGCCCCAATAATTTCTTCTTTCTGTTGCTTTTGCAATCTCTCCCACTGGGCATTTATGGAGTCAAGCCTCTTGGTCTCAAAAAGCCACCTTCCTCTTTTCGCATCGTCCAGCTGGTTGTCTTCCATGGATATACTGGAGATGAGCCTGACCTGAGAAAGATCCATGTCAATGTCATCCAAAGGCTGCGTTTCGAAGAGCCATCTTGATGTTTTGACATCCCCTTTCTCCGTCTCTTCTCGACGGACAGAAGTAATCAGAACCATTTTACCGGTGTGTTCCCTCATAACACACATGCATTGCGTCTCAAACATCCATATGACTTTCTTCACTTCTGACTTGATCTCCTCTAGTACAGACTTCAGGCTCAGCAGCTGCTTCTCATCCATGGTTTCCGTGTCTCCCAGAGAATCCATTTCTTGGTTTTCAAACATGTACCTCACAGACTTCACATCCCCTTCAGTGGCTTCTTGCGTGAAGATGACTTCTTTGGTTTGCTCATCATCAGTGTGAATTTTATTCAGCGTATCCATCGGCTTTGTCTCGAACAACCAAGCGGCCGCACGAACATCCCTTTTCCCCACTTCATTCACCAGATAGTTCCGTTTAGTTGAATCATGTTGCAGTCCCAGTGCATCCATGGGCTGCATCTCGAACATCATAGCTGTATTCCTAACGTCACCTCCAGCGATGATTTCGTGCTGAATGATCTTTTGGCCATCCTCTTCATCATCTGAGTCATTCTTAATGGAGTCCAAAGGTTTGTTCTCAAACATCCAGCGCATGGACTGCACTTCTCCTCTCAGAATCTCGTCCCACTCCAAATATTCGTGATCCGGGCTTCCATCTGAATTGCTGCCAGTGTGTTCAAACTGGTATGCCACCTCTTGAACATCTCCTACTGCTTCAATGTCATCATCATTGTAGAAATCTTTTTCCAGCTCTTTCCTGACATCAGGGTGAATGTGCTTGCAGAGACGTTTCAACTCTAATAGCTCTCTCTGTTTGAAGTATTGCTCTCTGTTTACAGTGTGTTTCACTGTGTGCACTGGAGGTTCAGGGAAGTTCTCCACATCATCTGAAGGTTCCTCCAGTAAGTCTGGTGGAGGCGGCGGCAGATATTCCAGATCATCATCGTCGTCGTCGTCATCCTCCTCATCAAAAGCAATCACAGAACTCGGTTTATCTTCTTCCGCTTTATCTGTGGCAAAACTGTTCAGAGACCTTGATATCTCACTCTTCACAGTTTGATGGGAAGCACTCACATCTGATGGCAGCTGTGAACGGCTTTTGTCACGTTCAATCTTTTTTCAGGGAGAGAATAATGCGTATAATTCAGTGGGGTTCTGAAATTACTTAGATTTCAGCAGGACCAGCTGGCTTATAAAAGTGCTTTATTTTTTATTTGAATTTTCAAAAGCGTACCAATTTATTTCAGGGGCCTTTCCAGTATTTTTGTGTCCTTCTTTGGGCATTTAAAAAAAAGTAAGGCAAGCATTTTTGTTGTTGAGGCTCAAAATCTTGAAAAATGCTTGAGAAACAATTTTGCTTAAGTGTCAAATTGTTTTTTTTCCTAAATAAAGAGCATTTCCTCACACAATTACATGAAAAAGCCATGTGATTACTGTAATACCGCTCAGCTTCAGCTGTGCGTTCTGCATTTGAAAGTGTTATCCATTTAATAAATAAATAATTTGTTATACTTAAAAACAACTTCATGAATAAATTAAACACACTTCCCTAAAACCATCAATATTACTGTACTAAAAATTACAGCACACTAAAAAATGTCTTCTTAATGTGTTAATTTGTATTTTTTAACATTTTTCAAGTAAAATATTAAAAAAAAGGTAAATATTTTTACTTATTGCTAATGTGTTCATATTTAAAATAGTGAAAGATAAAATACACTCATATTAAATATTCAATCTACAAAAGCAAGCCTGAATAGCTTATGCAGATTTGATATGCAAGTAATCTGATCTCTCAAGCAAAATATTTCTATTAAAAAAAAAGTTTTTTTGGACAATAAATACAAAGATAACTTCATATCAGATGTAAAGTGTATTTACAGTAACAACAGGGTTTAACACAAGCTCCGAAGTCTTATGAACCTCAATAAAACTATGCTGTTGAAAGTGGAGGGACTCGTGGAAACATGTAAAAAAGATGGTAAGTAGAGCCTGTTTATGCACTGAATCCTATTAAAGCATAATACATTCATGTGTCAGAGTAGAAATGTAGGCTAAAAAGGACTTACCTTAATTTTCTTGCTAGGGGCTGCCTCCTCAATGGTCTTTTCAAAATGCTGTGCCAATTCTTTAGTTGAGAGCCTTGGATAGTACTCTTCCTCCTCTGGAAGCGAAATGCAAAAATTCAAATTAAATATCTTGTGAGTCTCTGTAAAATGCATTACAAAACAAATCATGAGCTGCTGTGTTACATAGAACTTTTTTTTATCTATAAAGTATTGCTTTTGAACTTACCTGTTTCATTGTGATGATTTTCATAACTGGAAATCACTTCTCGGTTATGAGTGATTTGATCATGTGCGGTCTGTAATAAGACAAAAAAAATAATTCAATTTCATTTAGAGAAAAAATCAGGAGATTGTAATTTAGAGAGTGCAACCAACAGGACCTGCATGATCATATCTGACATGGATTTACATACTGTATGCATTTGGCAGACGTTTTCATAATCGCAGTGTGTTTTATCAGTATGCGCATTGTGACCAAGGCACCATTCTGTTAGCTTATTTTTAGTTGACCTTATTTTTAAAGTATATACTATATATATATATATATATATATATATATATATATATATATATATATATATATATATATAACTAACAAATTCAGCAGGGGATCAAATAATTATTTTCCCCAATATATACATATATAGTGGGGAAAATTATTATTATTATTAATTATTAATAATAATTATTATTAATTATTTTCCCCAATATATATATATATATATATATATTATATATATATATATATATATATATATATATATTATATATATATATATATAATATATTATATATATATATATATATATATATATATATATATATATATATATAGTGGGGAAAATAATTATTTGATCCCCTGCTGAATTTGTTAGTTTGCCCACTTATAAAGAAACGAGGAGTCTATCATTTTCATGGTAGGTTTATTTTAATGGATAGAGACTGAATATCAACCAAAAAAACACTTTATGTAAAGGTTATGAATTGATTAGGATTTGATCAAGTGAAATAAGTATTTGATCCCCTATCAACCAGTAAGAATGCTGGCTCCTACAGATGTGCCCACAGATTAGTCCCATCACTTCAAGAAAGCACTCCTAATGTCAGCTCGTTATGTGTATAAGGGACACCTGTCAAAAGAATCTGCATCTTCCATTCAAAGCTCTCCACCACCATGGGCACGACCAAAGAGCCATCAAAGGACATCAGGGACAAGATTGTAGACCTGCACAAGGCTGGAATGGGCTACAAGACCATCAGCAAGAAGTTTGGTGAGGAGGAGAGGACTGTTGGTGCGATTATTCGAAAATGGAAGAAATACAAAACAACCATCAATTGCCCTCGATCTGGAGCTCCGTCCAAGATGGGTAAGGATGGTGATGAGAAAGGTGAGGGATCATTCCAGAACTACGCGGAAGGAGCTTGCAAATGATCTCAAGGACCAAAGTCACCAAGAAAACCATTGGTAACACACTATCCGCAATGGATTGAAATCCTGTAGTGCACGCAAGGTCCCCCAGCTCAAAAAGGCACACGTACAGGCGCGTCTGTAGTTTGACAATGAACATCTAAATGATTCTGAGAAAGTGCTGTGATCAGATGAGACCAAAATTGAGCTCTTTGGCATCAACTCAACTCGCTGTGTTTGGAGAGAGAGAAATGCTGAATATGACCCCAAGAACACAATCCCGACAGTCAAGCATGGAGGTGGAAACATTATTCTTCGGGGATGTTTATCTGCTAAGGGTACAGGGCAACTTCATCACATCGAGGGCCCGATGAACAGGGCCATGTACGGTAAAATCTTGGACGAGAAGCCAGAGCACTGAAGATGGGTCATGGACGGGTCTTCCAGCATGACAATGACCCAAAACATTCCGCCAAGGCAACAAAGGAGTGGCTCAAGAAGAAGCACATAAAGGCCATGAAGTGGCCTAGCCAGTCTCCAGACCTCAGTCCTATAGAAAATCTGTGGAGGGAGCTGAAACTTCAAGAAACCTTAAGGATTTAGAGAGGAGTGGACCAAAATCCCTCCTGAGATGTGTGCAAACCTGGTGACGTACTATAAGAAACGTCTTACCTCTGCGCTTGCCAACAAGAGTTTCTCCACCAAGTACTAAGTCATGTTTTGCTTGGGGATCAAATGCTAATTTCCCTCACTGAAATGCAAATCAGTTTATAACCTTTATATAATGTGTTTTTTCTGGATTTTTTGTTTGATATTCTGTCTCTATCCATTAAAATATAACTACCATAAAAATTACAGATTTATATCATCTTTACATAGATTAAAATCATTTCTTTATAAGTGGGCAAACTAACAAAATCAGCAGGGGATCAAATAATTATTTACCCCACAATATATATATATATATATATATAAATGAAACTCTCATCATGAAAACATGGGTTAAAAAGTTTAGCTTTTACACATGACTTGTATTAAAAAATTAAGCTCTAAAACTAGATTTAAAAAAAAATCAAACAATTACTTAATTAATTGATCTTGTGATATTAATGCCACAAAAAATTCAATATTTTACTGATGGATAAAAAAAAAAAGTTGTATATAACATTTACAATTCAGTAAAATTCAATTTTATAATATAAATATTCTAACATTTTAAATATTTTAATATATTTTTATCATTCCTGTGATTCCCAGGGAGCGCATGTACTGATAAAAGCGTCTCCCAAATGCCTAAATATACTGTACGTTTTAAAATACTGTATTTTTTTGGCATTTGCAATGTGTTCATCACAAGAACGTCTGTGGCAAGATCACTTTTGGTCTTAAAAAGGTCTGTGTTTTTAAGGGTTTTGTGTTTTATTTTTATTCTGCTCGGACACTGATCTGCTCACCTGATTCGACGATCAATATCCCATGAATTATTCCACTGGACTACGCTTGTAATCTCACACCTCTTTTCTATGTATTCTCGAGGGGTCACTTCAAAACTTCATTTAATTCCGTTTGTCTATTACTTTTAGCATCCTTTACTGTGAGGTTATTTCAAAGTCACGGGTTCGATTCCCAGGCAGTGCATAAACCGATCAAATCTGAATGAAAAATAGCTCCGGATAAAAGTGCCCACCAAATACATACATTTAAGTGTTTTCACAGTGCTAAAACCTCCAGCTTCAAATTTACATTTTTCACATTATTGAAAATTGATCGCAGTGGCGGTTCACGGTAGATAGTAAACAGAAAATAAGGCCCTTCGGCACGGCTTACAGAGATTCAGAGCTGTAAATTAAGAGCTGTGTGATTCCCCTGTTGGCAAGAGATGCTTCTGTATAGTGTCCGATGTTTTCGTGAAATGGAGAGTTATTAGTAGCAGGGCTGTCGGAAATGTCCGTACCCTTTCATCCTGGAGGAAGACCTGCTGCGAGACTTGTCGACCCCCGCTGCTGCTCGCCACACTCATCGCTGATGAATTTGACACCTCCTGCGTGACAGCAGACAAGGGTTGTTAGAGGAAGAGACATAGAAAAAGAACACAAAAAGACAAGACAGAGCTCGAACAGACTCCTTACTGTTACTATATCTTATCCTGTTCTCAGTCACAAACAACATATATTAGTAAAGTAGCGCGTACTTCAGCAATAACACACAACCTTGCGAATTTTTGTTGGTGCATTTTTTTTGTTTTCCTCATTTCTATCTTTAGATAAGATCACCCGGATATTCTGGGATATTCCTGACAGTACATCACCAGCCATGCTCACTACCCCGTCGGACTAACAGTTGACAGGTGTAGGTAGATGTGACATGGACAGACTGACGCACGAACAGATGCACGAAGCTGTAGCTCACTGTAACTTGGAAGACGGAATCTTCCAATCTAGAATTGAACCAAAAAATATTTAGCCAAGTAAATAACACTTAAAATGAAAGATTGTTTTTGAAAGAAGTATCTTCTGCTCACCAAGGCTGCATATATTTGATCAAAAATGCAGTAAAACAGTAATATTGTGAAATATTATTTTAAAATTGCTAGTATCATTCGCAATTTAGAATAACTGCTCAAAATTGACATTTATAATGTTACAAATGTTTTAAATAAATGCTGTTCTTTAGAACTTTCTAATCATCAAAGACTGAAAAAATTCAGCTTCACGGGAATAAATTACATTTTAATATATATTAAAACAGTTGTGTTTGGTGTTCTGGGTCAAACATCTCTGTTGGGTTAAACTAGGGCTCACTGCACTTATACCCAAAGAATAAAATCTAAAATGGCTCGACTGATGCATTGAACACCAGGAATTCACGTAAGCATAGTCAGTTGTTGGGTCACATCCAGACTAGGTGAGCCTGACACTGGGGAGTGAAGGAGAGAGGAGGAGAATCAGAGTCGGTTTTGACGGTCGTATGGACGGGACTATCGATTGTGCTTGCCGCCAGGGATGGAGTGGCTTCTGAACCTAGCGGGGTATGGATTTGTCTGTAATCATTTCACTGACTAGTCCATTCAGTATTATTATTATTAACATTAATATTATTGTCATTACTTCCAATCCAGCACTGACGGCTACTGCAACTACTACTATTATTATTGGTTAGTCATTTATAATTAATATTGTTGTTTTTGTATTACATTGTATTGATATCTACTAATTTATTTGCCAATTATTAATGTAAAGCTGCTTTGCCACAATTTGCATTGTATAAAGCGCTATATAAATAAAGGTGACTTGACTTGACTTGACTATTTATCAATGAGTGCAGCCACTTCCAGCTCTTTTTTTCTCTTCCTTTCCCCCCCATCCTCCTCCCTACAACAATACAAGGAGATCTAAACAGTAATTACCAATACAATTCATGAAATTGACTTAATTGATCTCTGAAACTACAACCATATATCCATAGCCTACTCTTTGTCTATATCTTCCTGTCTTCTTCTGTATCTGTATATGTATATAATTGTCACTGTTTTTGTCTTTTTTTGTAACTGTCTTTTTGCTTGATAAAAAAATAAATAATTAAATAAATAAAACAGAAAATGGTTATTTTAAATTGCAATTATATTTCATAATTTTACTGTTTTACTGTACATTTGATCAAACAAATGCAGCCTTGGTGAGCAGAAGAGACTAATTTTAAAACAAAATTTAAAGGAGACCTATTGCGCCCCTTTTCACAAGATGTAATATAAGTCTCTGGTGTCTCCAGAATGTGTCCGTGAAGTTTAAGCTCAAAATCCCCCACAGATCATTTATTACACCATGTTGTAAATGCCCAGTGTAGAGTGGAAGCAAAAACATGCTGTTTTCTTGCATGTATCTTTAAATGCAAATGAGCTGCTGCTCCCCGCCCCCTATCCAGAAGAGGGCGGAGCCTATAGCTTGTGCCTCGGATGCTGTTATACTAAAATACCTGTTTGGTTTTGATTTTCATTTCTATTGCGGCCACTCTCACGTCCCAGTTCTTCGCCATCATGAAAGTTTATCATCCTGCATGCATTTTAAAGCCACGTCATTCTAAACATCTGATACATGGTTTCCTGAGCGCACAGAAAGCTGGATGTCAGACGGCGCATCATTATATTATTAAGTTCTCAACTGTAAAATACCCACAAGATTATGTCAAAAAAACAAAGTTCACATAAACAAAGTCGGTTATGTCTGTGAACGTACACAGCGGCGAAATAAATTGCGAGATCTGTGTATTAAAATGAAAGCATCGTAATATATATATATATATATATATATATATATATATATATATACTGTTAGTATGAATCAAACAAAACTCTGAAAATCACCCACTGCTCATGATTGAATTACATTTCTTGAATGCAGTTGTTAAATGCTCTGGCGAGGAGATAAACATGGCGGAATGTGTACAGCTCACTCAAGGCGGGGTCTATGCTAATAGGGCGGAGTCTGTCAGCAGGCGTGGGTGGGGCCTAAGCATTTGTGACATCACAAAAGCTACGATCTGCAAAGGCTTGTTCTGTACTTAACATAGAAATGTTTTAAATGCAACATTATGTAATGCATACATTTGTCAGCATTATTTCAGTAAAATAACGTTATAATGAAGTCAAAAAATGCATATGCATATTTGTATGAAATTTGCATTCCTTAAGCACAAATTAAATTTTAGAATTTATCTGTCCATTTTTCATTCAGGATTAAGATTAGTCAGCGTCAATTACCGTTAAACGGCAGGTTTAATGGCTTTTGCCCTTGGATGGGCAGATCCTGTAATGTTATAATCCGTTCCAACACACACTCCCACACACAAACACATGCAGCTGTACATAAACAAGTGTGATATCATCAGCAGGGACGAAATCAATACCAATCCATAAAAACAGCCCAAAACGGATAAGAAAACATCATTAAAAGAGATATGGCTGACATACATTGATGTAGATTGCATCATTAAAACCAAAGGTGACTGAGAATCAGACCCAAAACACTCATCAAAGCAACAGGGCAACGGTGACCGCCTACTGCTTTAGCGGCTTTCTTCTGATGAAGTATTTTCTCCAGAGGGACTTCAAAAAACACTTTAATAAAGAGTTCCAAGTCATTAACCAAACCAACCGGCTCTGAGATGAATCACAACACTGCAAACTTTGATTCAAAGCAAAATCAAAACAAAAAAAACATTTGAAAACGGGAAAAAAGTTCATTGGCTACTCAAAAATATTTCACTGGTAATGATTAGTTAACTTGACTGACAAAATGTGTAGTGGCTTCCTTTGATCAATAACCACTACCAATTGGGAAAGTATCTTTGAAACTACAACCAACTATTTGAGCAAGATTTTTATTGTAACAATAAGGTGAAAAGTTCAAACAAAAACGTGATTGCAAAGTCAAAAGTAGTGTAGTTTAGGTCAAAAAACCTGTGTCCGTTCCCCCTGCCATTGCCACATCACTTCCTGTTTAAAATGGCTGAATCCCAAAATGGGCCCTTAAAGTGGAAGTACTAAACTGTAGTGACATAGCAAAGACATGGCTTCTACAAAAACATAGAGCAATGTTTACTAAAAATTCGTTTTTAATATTGCGTTTAAATGTATTACTTGCTGTAACTACACTATAAATATGAACAATCTATTTATTTGTCAATATTTAATATTTTATTTAATTAATACTGTAATGATCGTCAGCTGAAGTGCCCGCTACTCAAAAAAATATTTCAGTCTAAACATAAGTTTTATGTAATTTAATTACACAGCAATTTTCCATCCATTTGGATTACATAGTTTTAACATACACAAACTAATAAACTTAATGTGATTCATATTTGTCAGTCATATGTAAATGAAATAGGTAAGATTTATGTAATAGTTGAGTATATGAATAGAGAGAGATTAAATGTCTTTTATCTTCAGTTGATTTCATCAGTTGTAGTTCTTGTGTTTCTCTGTCCTTCAGTGATTCTGCTTGTTAACAGCAGGTGTTCATAATTAACGCTCAATCATCACTTAATGATCTCCTTAACTCTCACACTGCTTCAATGCTACTTTAACTCAGTAGTGCGCACACACGTGACCACTAAACAGTGTTCATTAACCTGTGAACTATTACATAAAATCTTACCTATTTCATTTACATATGACTGACAAATATGAATCGCATTAAGTTTATAAGTCCATTTATGTTAAAACTTTCTAATCCAAATGGATGGAAAATTGCTATGTATTTAAATTACATAAAACTTATGTTTAGACTGAAATATTTTTTTGAGTGTATGGGCATGGGCTATATACACTCTCACTCTCACTCACTCCATTCATGCAACTACATTTCCCAAAAGCCTCGTACCCATCTCTGATCACCTCACCAGCTGCAGCTCATTATACGGACTATTTAAGCACCACTCACACACACACAGTCAACGCGAGGCCTTGATATTCCTAGAGTCATTTCTGAGCGTTTATTTCCCGAGTTTGCTTTCTGTTTTTGACTCTGTCTGTTTTACATAGTTTGATTCCTGCTGCAAGTCCTGATCTTTGCTTGTTTTACTGGACTGTGAATGATATCCGCCTGACCTGAACTTCTGCATGCCTTTTGATTACGATTCTGCCATTCCTCGGATATACCTGTTTGCTGGTGTTTGGCCCTGCCATTTGGATCCCACTCTGTTGTCTCTCCGTTACAAATGCATTGATTATTAACTTTTTCATTTATTTTTAAGAGGCAATTCTTGTTCTCCATATATTGCAGATTTAATTTAGCAGAGAAAATCAGTTTGGGATGGTATATATCGACAGACCATGAATAGATACACCTCCCAAAAAAAGACATGTTTTGTATTAGATCATCCGAGCAGAGAATAACCTACATGCAAACTTTTTAAAATGCACATTGGTCTAAATTCGACATAGATAAGCATAGACCTCATTATCCAAGAGAGGATAAAAAACAATCTCAAAAATCCATCCTACATACCAAACACACACATAATGTGATGCAAGCCATAGTTTTAATATACAGTACACACACATCCTCCTCCCCGACATGCACACACAAACAAGTTTAATAAATTAGTGTCACCACGAGCAACAGAAAGCACGGATAATGAGATGACCTGCTGCAGCAGAATCCTTTGATCCTTCTCTCAAATAACTGCGGCATGATACATAATGTCAGCTTATGCTCTCATCTGTCTACATTTATGCCATGCTTCTCTTTGTGAGCCGTGGATTAGTGCCAAACTTTATCAACTTTATGTAGTAAATCCTTCTAATGTTCAGTAAACTACCTTTTAAATTATAAGAAAATGTTTGCATCTTGTCTTCAAAAAGCTACAAAAACAGAGGAACATAGATTTTTTTTGTTTTTTATCTAAAGTAGTGGTTCTCAAACTTTTATAATATATTTCCAAAACATTTATTTACATTTACATTTAGTCATTTAGCAGACGCTTTTCTCCAAAGCGACTTACAAGTGAGGAAAACAAACAAGCGATTCTTCATGAATTGGCGAATAACACAGGAAGTGCTCACAATACAAGTTTCATACATTGCTCAGTACCATAAGCTAGAGTAGGAAGGGAAAAGGGAAGGAAAGGGTTTTTTTTTTTTTTTTTTATGAGGGAATCAAGTGTTCACGGAAGAGATGAGTTTGAGTCAGCTGTCTCTTGAATATTGCCAGGGATTTATACTAACAGCATTGAGGTTATCCAAAAAGTTCACAACATATACTTTATAGGCAATGTCCGAAATCATGGTGGACATTATCGAGTGCACTCATTCAATCCCACAATGCACCGCATTAACGAGTGTACAACCAAAGTACGCAAAAGATAGCGAATACCCATAATGCACTGCAAGAGTCACGTGCCAAATGAATTCCCGCGTCTGACCAGAAGGTGGCGCTCGCAGCTGAATCATTCTTCCATTCATTTTCCAAACTGCTGGTACAATGTGGCAATGTTTTTCTCCCATCTGTCAGACGGTTTCATTTTCACTACGACCTGAATGCAGCATTTCATAGTCAAAAACAGAGCAGTTTTAAATGTAACCCTCATGAAATCTAGCAGATGCGTTATGTTGAGGACAAATCTTATTTGTCAGTCAAAGTTTGCATTGTTTTTTAATAAATTTCTTTGTTGAAGACAGGTAGAAAATGCTCTGTGAATACTCAAGACGTGAAGAAATGCACAAGCTATAGCCGAATTTGAATAGAAAGGTGTGTTTGTATTCTACTTAATTTTCGAGGCAAAAATTACATGACATGACGTGGTAACCCATACTCAGAATTTGTCCTCTGCATTCAACCCATCCATTTAGGGCACACATATTAGGAGCAGTGGGTGGCAGTCATTTTGCTGCAGCGCCCAGGGAGTGATTGGGGGTTAGGTGCTTTGCTCAAATACACCTCAGTCGTGGGTATTGAGGGTGAACGAGATCGCTGTTCATTGAGGATCGAACCTCCAGTCTGACTCTCTAACCATTAGGTCAAGACTTCCCCAATTGTTTTACAATTTAGACCTTCAAATATATTTCAAAGGTCATTGTGGCTTAAACCTTCCATCTCATAAAAGCTCTTACACTACCGTTCAAAATTTTTCCTGTCCTTCCAAGTCAAATTACAAATCAATATCCTGTGGTTTGTGGTTAAATTGAACTCAAATGAATTAAAAGGAAGGCAATTACTAAGTAGCTGCCATGACCAATAAAACATGTAAACAAACATTTGTCTTAAGTCCAGAGTTTACTTTCTGACAGCAATACTCAACAATAATTGCTGAAGGTAAATAATGCAATAAATGAGTTTTGTGAATAAAAGCACAACCTACAATGAGCCTAATTTGCATAGAAAGGAGGTGCTTTTGACTTGTAAAAGTATACTTTTTACTTGTTAGAATTTTAAGTACATATTTCACAGGTCATCCGTTGACTAAACTTTTCCTCTTAGAAAATGTTCGCACAGTTTCCCAAAGTAATTCATATTTTCGCCTTATTTGCCAATGACCTCAATTTTTGCACTTTTATTTTGTTGAATTTCTTTCTTGAATTCCTCGTCCTGTTATTCAAATTCAAATGACAAATCAACATCCTTGTGATTTGAACTGAATGCATGTCAATGGCTAAATTTGGAAATTTACTGATTAGCATCCCACACTGATGAAAAACGAAAGCAGGCAATGCATTAACGTTTATAACGCGGGAAAGCTCATTTAAAGGCACCATATGTAATATTAATGGATTAAAACATCCAAAACCCACTAGAACATTTATACAGTTATATAATTTGTTGACTTGACATTATCACAAATGTTTACAACAATGTTTAAATCCAGAGAAATCTGCAATTTTAACCAGTGTTAAGGCCCGTGTCATTTCGTCGCCCGTCAATGACGTCGTATCCGCGATTTCTAACCCTTTCATGGAAACACCCAAGACGCTTTAACATATTATGTGTTTTATCAGACAGCCGAGCAACTGTTTGGATACCTACATCGACCTACATATTATGAAACATTATAACTCAAACACACTCAAATGTACCGTATTTTTATTATGATTGTTTTGACTAAGTAAAGCAGAGCAGCGTTACCCAATGAATTTAATACATCAAGTAAAGTGTGTATATATATATATATATATATATATTTAAACATATACACTCGCTAAATATAATTTATATTACTACAAAAAAACATAAAATATTTTTAAAATATATATATATATATATATGTATATATGCATATTTTTATATATATATATATATATATTATGTTTTTTTTTGTAGTAATTCAGCACTTTTCGCTACAAATGAAGTAATGTGAATTTAAGTGGTTTCAGACTGATCGGATTGCTTTCTATTGGCTGGGTGTGGAGGTGAAGACCACAACTCCCATGATTCCACGCTCATTCATGGCCACGCCTTTGTCATTGTTTTGAAAAAGCGACCTCTCGCGGTGAAACTTACGTACTGTGTCTTTAAAACTGTGCATCAATCATTGAAAACTAAAAACACCAATTTAAACATCCATACTTCATATTATTTTACACTGTCAGATTCACATCACATGACACAGTTTGAGTTCGAGAGCCACTGCTTTGGAGCACTTGTGTGGTGTGTTGGCAGATGAGATGAGAGCACATCTACCACTTTCTCCTGTCATTCTGTATTCAGTCAGATTTTTTTCCCCATCTATCAGTGAGCCGAAGCCACCCCGTCCCTGCAGGGGAGCGGAGCACGCTCAGACTCACTGGTATGGATGGGTGGACTGGATTCAATTTGGATCGGCAGAGCTGGATTACACAGACTGTGACCAAAATTTATCTCCATTCTACTTCTCTCACTGCAAGCAGTATCTGATATTTTTCAGAGGCAAGCACTGCATGCATAATATTAGTATGTGCCAATGCTAATGGGCCTCAGAAGCTTGGGAAAATCTATGCAGATATGAGAGGGTACGGATGGGTACAGATGTGACTTGTTACTGTGTCAGATTTTGGGTTTTCGTGTAAGGTCAGCCGTAAGAGGATTAATCTTGTTGTAAAAGTTCATTCACACCCACCAGAAGACTTTTTTGCTCTCATGGAAATTGCATGTAGAGTCTAATAGCACCAGAACTAAAACTAGGGATGCCAACCATCCAAAACGTGTCCTGAATTTGAAGCTGAAGGGAACAGAATTGCAATCCTTATTAAATCATTAAGGGACAGCATTTTTTCCCGTATATAGGCATCTAAAACTCAAACAACTGAGAATGTTTCACTGAATTTGACTTTCAAGACTCAGTGTTACAATTACAGATTAGAATGGAATACAAAAGATAGATGTGAAACACCTTCAGGATCCGTTTTGGGACTTTAAAATGTACAAAAGCATTAAAAAGCTGAACAGTGTGCTCTTCTTTATGTTCAGTCACAATTCTGATGCGCTATAAATCGCCTGGGTAGAAACTGAGCTGATATGTGTGTAATGATGTGTGACAATTTAGTATGACATTAAAATTTATCTATTTTTTCAACAGATGCCGTATGGCATCTCAAATGCATTTAGCACATAATTCTTTCATATACACATAAATAGCGGCAGATATATACTGCTAATGTGGTATGAAGAAAAATAATAAATATAATTGTATGTAAAAAAAACAAACATAAAATATAAAAAAAAATATATATACATATATATTTACACACACACACATATATATATATTTAAATTATATTTAGCGAGTGTATATGTTTATATATATATATATATATATATATATATATATATATATAAAATATATATATATATATAAAATATATATATATATATATATATATATATATATATATATATATATATATATATATATATATATAACATAAACATATAAACTCACTAAATATAATTTAAATATAATTATATATAAAACAACATAAAATATTAATATTAAAACCAACCAGTGAGTTTATTTATGTGTGTATATATATATATATATATATATATATATATTTGTATAAACAAACTGGTTGGTTTCAATTGACCCCTCGTGTTCTCCAGTATATCCATAAATCATGCCAAAAAAAAATAAAACGTAAAACGTTTTCTTAAATATGGATTCAAAACATGACGATGCGACAAAACCAGCTTGCTTTTTTGATTTTATATTACCGTTAAAAAGTTTAGGGTCGGAAAGATGTTTTAATGTCTCTGAAAATTCTCAAAAAGGCGGAATTTATTTGATCCTACATACATTAAAAACAGTAATATTGTGAAATTTTATTTAAAATAACTATTTTCTATTTTAATACATTGTGAAATATAGTTTATCATGAATATAATATTACAAACTGTCACTTTGTAATGATTAATTCAACATGCTAAAAAAATTATAAATGAATAATATCATACAGACGCCAAACTTTTCAAAGGCAGTGCAAAATACGAGTTACTAGTTTGGGAAGCTACAGTTTCCAAATATCTTAAAACACTGACCTGCACAGATCTGTGTGTGTGGTGAATCTGGGTGACCGTGTGAGCCGAAGACATGCCCTCGCTCTCAAACTGTCTACGGACGCTGGCCAGCCCTCCAGGCAGAGAACAAACCTCGGCGTCCTCCATGACCTGGAGAAAAAAAGAGACAAAGACAGAGCGGCCGCCTGCGATGAAAATCATGCTGAGCAGATTTATGCTTTTACAAGAGCTGCAAGATTATGGGAGGGAAAGTGTGATCACTTGTCTCTCGTCTTCATCCACCATTGAACAAAAATATTCATATATTCATGAGACAATGCGGCTTACGCACACACAGAAGCACAGATTCCAGCCTTTATCTCATTATCTCTATGGCTTTACAAAATCACATTTTAAGATTTTGCATGACAGTCTTATTTGCACGGCATCCCGTCTGTGGCCCTGATATTGTGATGTTTCATTTAGTCAGCAATCCCGTTAACCCTTCCCCGCGGTCGACGGTGAATCGCGGCTGCTGATGGCTGTGTGCGTGTCCCTTACTGCTGTGTCTCAGTGCCTGCTTCACTTAATTAATAATGCAAATCAATTAATGGCAGAAATTATTTAATATCGAATGCAGTTTGCAATTGAAAACCAATTCATTCATTCGACTTAACTCATATTGAAAATCATTTCTAAGGGCCCGGCGCAACGCGACGCCAGACGCAACGCAAGTGTTTCATGCAGTTATCAACTTTTAATATCAACATTTGTCAAATATTCCAAAAATATATACCTGAAGATATGATTTAATGAAAATGTTTTTTAACCATTTTTTAAGTTTTGACAAAATTTGAAAATAAACAGTACATTTTTAAATACAATAAACACATTTTTTAAACTTTTTTTTTTTCTTAGAACATCATAACTGAACAATTAAATGTAGCTGCATAATGAAAATATGTACTTTTCCTAAGTTGGCTGTTTTGCAAACTCATTTCATGAAGTCAAGAAGTTACTTTTAGCATTTGACTTTTATTCATTCTCAGGATATGAACTTTCACTAGTTAAAATGTTCATTCTTGATATCAGGAATTATATTTCCACTAGTAACAAATTAACAATTAGGCCTCCGACTAATCCTGGTTTCTCCATTTTGTTGGAATTTTGGATCTTGCCGCTGTTGCCTTTGGCTTGCTTGGTCGGGGACACTTGCTTGATATTCATCAGTGTTTTTGATACGCCTGCATTGGCGCCGTTGTATGTGAACTGAGCTGAGCCGGACGATTACGTCACTGTTTTCTCCAGTGCTGATATACAGAAATTAACTAGACTAATAACTATTGATCTTTGCAACGGAATGAATCAATAATATATATTATAAGCTAGAAAATGACACCATTTTCTTTAAGAGCTGCTGTGCAGCCAAAATGATTTGCCAATTATTACTGTAAAGCTGCTTTGACACCGTTTGCATTGTAAAAAGAGCTATATAAATAAAGATGACTTGACTTTGACATCTAAATAATATTTTCAAGGGAAAACAAAATTATTTATTTGTTACAATTACAATTATGATTCGAAACAAAAGATTCGTAAAGCTTCATGAATCAGTGTTTTGAAATCGTCCATCACTAGATTTTGTTGAAAAGTCGTTAGTTTGTTTTTTTGTTGCACAAAAAGTATTCTCGTCACTTTATAATATTAACGTTGAACCACTGTACTCACATGAACTGTTTTAAATATGTTTTAGTGTCTTTCTGGGCATCTGAAAGTGTAAATTATCTTAATAGAGACTCACTGAACCATCGGATTTCATCAAAAATATCTTCATTTGTGTTCTGAAGATGAACGAAGATCTTACGGGTGTAGAACGACATGATGGTGAGGAATTAATTACAGAATTTTCATTTTTGGGTGAACTAACGCTTTAAATAATTTCAGTCATTCCTGCATGTCTTGCGCTCACAGCGTGTGCATCACAGATCTATATTAGCCGCTTCAAACTGCTTGTCAGTCAGGCATACTGCGCTTGAACGGTCAAATTCATACAAAATTGTAAAAAGTTTTTATTTTAAAGTTTTTAAGTTCAATTTTGGAACGTTGAATAGTTTAAGAGAAGATATGTTTTGTAACAGTATATTGGATCCGTGCAGAAACTCTTAAAGTGACAGTAGTCCAATATTCCTGCTGCTGTCTGTCATGGTAATCAAAGAACAAAAGACAAAGAAAATCACTTTCTGCTCTTCACTGAATACGTTTATAACTTTAATTGTAAACATTATCATTTTTACAATGAAGACTATCCAGTATTATTTTACATTTGATTCATTTAATTTCTTTAGTTTTTCTTACCTGAATAAAACCTACTCAACCTGAAAAACTTTTTAAAACTTTTATAGCTCTGTTTATTCTATTGCATTTATTTGTGTTGTTTGCAGTTTGTTTATTTGTTCTTATTTTATTATTGACTTTACTTGTGTACTTTTTGTTAATAAAAAATAAAACTTTGCATTGAAGAAAAGTAGACTTTTGTTTGTATATGCTGTCAGATCACACTAACAAAACAATCGGAATCGGCCAAAAAAAATCCAATCGGTGCATTTCTACCTGTTTTCCTTAATCTCCATAGTGATAGATTAAGGTTTCCATGGTTATCAATTGTATTTATAGCCCTGTGTTTGATTCTACAGTTTGTCAGTTATTGTCTTTGTTGATGTGCAAAGCTATTGCGCTGCGTTTTGTTTCTCTCATGCTCGTTTGGTTTTCTTGATTTGATTTATTAATAAACTGCTGCAAAAACCCTCAACTCGACAAAATGTTACAAGTAAAGACATTCATGATGCTAAAAAAGGTTTATATTTCAAATAAATGCTGTTTTTTTAACTTCCTATTCAAAGAATCCTGAAAAAATCATGGTTTCCACTACAACATGAGGCAGCACAACTGTTTTCAGCATTGATAATAATAATAATAAATTCTTCTTGAGCAGCAAATCATCATATCAGAATGATTTCTGAAGGATCATGTGACACTGACGCTGAAAATTCAGCTTTGATCACAGGAATAAATTATATTTTAAAATATATTAACATAATAATCATTTATTTTAAACTGTAATAATATTTCACAATTTTACTGTGTTTTTCATTAAATAAATTCAGCCTTGGTGAGCATAAGAAGCTTTTTTTGGTTGCTTTTTTTTTTTAAAAAAAAAAAACATTAAAACATCTTATCAACCCCAAACTTTTGTAGTGTATACATGGTCCTTGTGAAGAGATCTGACTTCATCCGAAGTGCCTTATTGTCATTTTTGCTCACTTAAAACACTGAGGAATGAGTCGACATTATTCCAAAAAAAATATACCAGTGTATTTTTACTTGTACTAAAGCAGAAACAATAACTTTGCAGTACTTTTTACCCTCCAGTAGGGATCTGACCTCGACTGGGCACAGAGCGGACGTGCAGCAAGCCAAACAGAGAGAGAGAGAGAGAGAGAGAGACGGAAGGAATTGGGTTTCTGGAGAGGTCCTGAACTCCCGCTGGTCACCCATCATCACATTTCACTCTCACACAGTCACAAAGCCACAGACAACAATGATGTCACAGTACACCACATGACCTCTCTACTGTAGGGTCTGCAGAGGCATTCGGCCCATCACCTACAGTAACTCTGGCTTTGGAGTATCAAGGACATTAAGTTGCTTTGTGCCACCCGGAGACAAAAAAAACTGCATATTTTGCAAAGTTTTACCTCATTTAGTGTTAATCTTGCTGACAAAAGTAGTTTTTTTTGCCAATGATAAAGGTGAAAAATGTTGCATTGTGAATTCATTTTCATGAAACTCCATTAAATATAGATTTAACAGATTTGTTCCAAACTTGTATGAATTTCTTTCTTGTGATGAACTCAAAAGAAGATATTTGGAAGAATGTTGCTAACAGTTGCTGGTCCCCATTGACTTCCATAGTTTGGAAGATAAAAAACAAGTGTTTGTTTACCAACATTATTTAAAATATCTTAATCACAAGACAGAAATTAATACAGATTTGGAACAACTTGAGGGTGAGTAAATGATGACAGAATTTTCATTTTTGGGTGAACTATCCCTTTAATTCTACTAAAAGAAGAATTCACACCGTAACATCTATACTGTTAAAAAGAATTGTTGGGTGAACTTTAAAAAAAATTAAAAATTTGAGTCAACAGAATCAACAGAAACTGAAAATATAATGTTATCTGAACCACGTTAATTACTATCTATCACTCAATATCTCAAACAATCGATCAATCAATCAATCAATCTATCTATCTATCTATCTATCTATCTATCTATCTATCTATCTATCTATCTATCTATCTATCTATCTATCTATCAATCTATCAATCACTCAATATCTCAATATCTCAATCAATCAATCAATCACTCAATATCTCAATCTATCTATCTATCTATCTATCTATCTATCTATCTATCTATCTATCTATCAATCACTCAATATCTCAATATCTCAATCAATCAATCAATCACTCAATATCTCAATCTATCTATCTATCTATCTATCTATCTATCTATCTATCTATCTATCTATCTATCTATCTATCTATCTATCTATCTATCTATCTATCTATCTATCTATCTGTCTGTCTGTCTGTCTGTCATCATATCTATCTATCTCTATATCAATCAATCAATCAATCAATCAATCAATCAGTCAGTCCTTCCGTCCGTCCGTCCGTCCGTCCGTCCGTCCGTCTATCTAATCTATTATCTATCATCTATCAATCTATCTATCTATCTATCTATCTATCTATCTATCTATCTATCTATCTATCTATCTATCTATCTATCTATCTATCTATCTATCTGTCTGTCTGTCTGTCTGTCATCATATCTATCTATCTATCTATATCAATCAATCAATCAATCAATCAATCAATCAGTCAGTCCTTCCGTCCGTCCGTCCGTCCGTCTATCTAATCTATTATCTATCATCTATCTATCTATCTATCTATCTATCTATCTATCTATCTATCTATCTATCTAATGAAAAAAAACAACAATTTGAAATGTTATTCAATGTATCTCACTTTATAAATGTTTAGATATTTTCCTGGAAATCGAAGCAGAAATACTGCTAAAGAAAATGGTTTTCCTCATGTTTGATCTCAGCTAGGGCACCTTGTGAGTCGAGGCCACAACTAATGTCACTAAATTGTGTCTCTAAGAAACCTTTTTAAGAGATTTTACCAGAACTGTCAAATCCTTGGAGAGCTGTGGTTTCTGCATAATGCACTTCCTGCTGAAGTCTCGTAAAGTCCACTGCTTTTCTAATTCGCTTGGTCTCTCTCTCTGTCCTCATCGCTGTGTTCGTCTGTCAATCCTTCTGTCTCTATTACTGCGACACGCAACGCAAATCAAACACACGCTGGTTTCCATTGTGATTTGATGTATCAAGGCAGCAATTACTGTATAAATCAATGAGTTTGGAATTATACATGAATTTGACACTGAGTGGGTTCGGTCCTCACACAGTGTTTAAACGCAGAACAGTCAGAATTTATCAGCTTTGATCGTTTGCTCTAATGAGACGTTGACATAACAAGTTTGCATGCTGCACAAGTGCCTCATTTGCCTCATTGAAATTATATTGGCTGATCAATCTGATGGCACTCAGACAGCTGGATGGGAACTGCTGAGTAAATAGCATTAGTCTGTCCAAGAGAAGATCCTAAGGCTTGTCTAAATATGACTGATGGCTGAAAGTGATGGAGCAGAATCGCTTAAGCCCCGTTTACACCTGGTGCTAACATCCGTCTGGAGCGATTCATTCACAAGTGGTCACCTGAGACCGATCGCTGTTTACACCTGGTATTTACATCTCAAATGAGATGTGTGTGTGTGTGTGTGTGTGTGTGTGTGTGAAGCGTACCGTGCTGGAGAAGACTGTTTTGTCCTGTTTGGAAACAGCCGCCTGGTACACAGCCATGCGGTTCTTCAGTGGGACGGGTTCGGAGTGAGCGCTTTCGTCAAGCGCACCTGCCTTAGATGCTGCAACACTGCCTGCAGGTGTAAATACATTAACAGACTAATTAGATGCATGTATTTTCTTCAGAAAAAAAGATTGTCGCTTACTTGTGCAGTGTTTTTTTCAATCACCATCATAATGCTAGTGGTTGCTAACTGGTTGCTAGGCTATTTTGGGTGTTCCGGGTGGTTTCTAGGGTCTTCTGGGTGGTTGCTCAGGAGTTGCTAAGCAGTTATAGGTGGTTGCTAAGCGATCTAAGTGGTTGTTAAGGGGTTGCTAGGGTGTTATGGATGGTCGCAAACTGGTTGCTAGGGTGTTTGGGAGATTGCTAGGGTCTTCTGGATGATTGCTAATTAATCTGAGAGGTTGCTAAGGGGTTTGCGAAAACACTTTGGTTTGTTGTTAACTGGTTGCTAGAAATTTTGGGGTGCTTTCTCTGCAACACTGCCTGCAGACAAAATACACTAATTAGATGTGTGTATTTTCTTCAGAAAAAAAGAGTTGCGCTTACTTGTATAGTATTTTTTTTAAAATGACCATCATAATGCTAGTGGTTGCTAAGGGGTTGACTAGGGTGATCTGAGAGGTTTCTAACTGGTTGCTAGGCTATTTTGGGTGTTAGGGTGTTCTGGGTGGTTTCTAGGGTCTTCTGGGTGGTTGCTAAGGAGTGGCTAAGCAGTTCTGGGTGGTTGCTAAGCGATCTAAGTGGTTGTTACGGGGTTGCTAAGGTGTTATGTGTGGTCGCAAACTGGTTGCTAGGGTGTTTGGGAGGTTGCTAGGGTCTTCTGGGTGGTTGCTAATTAATCTGAGAGGTTGCTAAGGGGTTTGCTAAAATACTTTGGTTTGTTGCTATCTGGTTGCTAGGGTATTTTGAGTGGTTTCTATGGACTTCTGGATTATTGCTAACTGGTTGCTAGGGTATTTTGAGTGGTTTCTATGGACTTCTGGATTATTGCTAACTGGTTGCTAGGCTATTTTGGGTGGTTGCTAAGTGGTTGTTAGGGTGTTCTTCTGGGTGGTTAGTAAGGAGTTTCTGAGCAGTTCTGGGTGGTTGCTAACTGTTTGCTAGGGTGTTGTGTGGTTTCTATGGTCTCCTGGCTGCTTGTTGAGTCATTTGAGTGGTTTCAAGGTTCTTGTGGGTAGTAACTAACTGGTTGCTAGGCTTCTTTGGGTGGTTGCTAAGTGGTAGCTATGGTGTTCTGGGTAGTTGCTAACTGTTTGCTAAGCTATTTTAGGTGGTTGCTAAGTGATTGTTATGATGTTCTGGGTTGTTTCTGGGGTCTTCTGAGTGGTTGTTATGCAGTTGTGGGTGGTTGCTAAGTGATCTAAGTAGTATCTATGCGGTTCTAGATGTAGTTGCTAACTGTTTTATGGGTGTGTCATGGTTTCTAGGGTTTTCGGGGGGTTGCTGAGTATTTTAAGTGATTTCTAGGGTCTTCTGTGTGGTAACTATCTAACTGCTATGCTATTTTGCGTGGTTGCTAAGTGGTTGTTATGCTGTTCTGGGTGGCTTCTAGGGTCTTCTGGGTGGTTGCTAAGTGATCTGAGTGGTTGGTAAGGGGTTGCTAGGATGTTCTGGGTGGTTCCAAACTGTTTGATAGGGTGTTTAGATGATTCCTACACTCTTCTGGGTGGTTGCTAAGTAATCTGAGTGGTTGCTAAGGTGCTTTGGTTTGCTGTTAACTGGCTGCGAGAATATTCTTGGTGGTTTCTAAGGTCTTCAGGGTGGTTACTAACTGGTTGCAAGCATGCAAACGTTCAATCAGTGTTAGGTGTTTGTTCAAACCTCTAACTGTGATATCAACAATACTAAAAGCGATGCTGACTTGGCAAACACTACCAAATTATACCAGGTCATTTGTTAATAAAAGCAAGATTAACTGCAGGGCATACTGAAACAAAGTCAGATTGTTCTACGAGTTAATCCTTGATGAATATATAAATCTCCAGAGCTGTGTTACTATTTGAAACCGTCAGACGTTTTTTTTACGTCCTCACTTTGTAGAAACAACCCTTAGATTAATGCACCAGGTTTTTTATGTGGAACGTGATTCTAAAAACTTCAATAAAGACTGATTACAGCAATCTGGGAGTCATACAGTGGCTTCATTAAGGCTTTAATTGTGTTGCTCATTAAAAAAAAGGAGATTAATTGTTTTATCCACAACAAATGACAGTTCACTAATGACTCGACAATACAATGACAACATTCTGCACTCAACAGCCGGGCTAAATTGAATAATCAGGAATCCTATTCAGTATTCAGCCAAGCACCTTACAAGGAGCTCATATTCTGGGATGCAGAGCAGATACGTGCTTAACATCACATGTGACCAGAGGTCACGTTCGCAAAGGTCAAATGGATGATCCTACATTTAACTACAAGAGTTTTCATAGCTACACACAGGTCGCAATTCTAACTAAGACAGCAGACTATCCGTCGACGCCGTCTCTAAGGCCAGACACCTCCGAGTCGTTCTAGGATGAAGTCACGCTGTATTTCTAACAAGCCTAAACATAGCCGGAGGTGAGACCTTAATGGGAGACGTTGCGAGGTGGTGGAGGAACTTTCATAACCGAAGGCTGCCTCGCTTCATTCCAGGAGCATCACCGAGATCAATTACACCGTCAGCCCATCACTAACCCGATTAAACATTGTCGAATATGAAAACGCGTATTTCTGGCTGCTGTAGAACCTCATTAAGGTAATGAGCGGCTGGCATCTCGAACAGTTTATGCATCACATCTAATCCCACCCTTTAAATTGATGTATAGGCAAATAAAAATGCATTAATGTGGGTGTACCACTGCCCGATTCCTCTAAAGGACTCCATTTTGGAGTATAATACCCTGTCACATGTGACTGAACACGTTTCTGACGTACAGTTCAGCTCTGTAGTGCTTGTTAAAACATTTCCATGCACCTCTATGATAAGAAAACTAGTGAGCCACCTATCTAGACAGCATTTCTTTCTTTATCTTTCTTTATTTATCATATAGAACACAATCCCACTCAATCCACTGCAATGAGCTCAGATAACAAACAAAAAAATCCACCAAAAATTGTCAATTATTCGTTTAATACAAAATTAGTACATACTAATTGACACACGCGGTTCAAGTTGATTAATTCAATTATTTTACCCGATATTAGTATTTATTAAATTAAAATACTCAATATTTGTGTGTGCATTTTATGTAGCAGTTCTGGAACCGAGCAAAGGGAAGCTTTGATATTTAAATAGATCAGGCACACTCTCAAATAGAAGAATCATCTGCACTTTCAACAACAACAACAACAACAACAACAACAACAACAACAACAACAAAAAGAAAAAGAAGAAGAAGAAAGATCTTTTTCTGAAGATAGCAATTAAAAGAAATGATTGCCCTCTGGATGTGTTAGCAAATGCATGAATATGAGATGCGGTATGGGTTTAATTCGTGTTTCGTTATTAAGAAAACCATTCACAGCACTGACAGCAGCGGCATTGTGGGAAATGCTTTGGTGTCTTCATTAGAGTGACAGTCTAAGCCGGGAATCTGATCACATGCCAGTAAACGAAACATTTTCAGGATGAGTGCAGGAATTTGTTGGTTGCTTTGCTGGTGAACTATTCACATCAAACAACGCATCTGATATCAGAAACAGTCAAAAGTTTATCAGTGAACAAAACCGTCGCAGACATCACCAATTAGATATCAAGTAGCGGTTAATGAAAAGATGTATTCTTTGAGCATACCTTAATTATAACCATTATCTGGATTGCATTTTGCATACATTATGTACTTCTACTGGAGAAACAAATGAAGGGGTGAGAGGTTAACATTTCCAAAATGTCAGTGTTCACTATAGCGTTCCTCTGAAACCCTTCACCTTCCCCAGCTCCACCTGTATAAATCTGCTATATGGATAATGAGATATATGTTGTTTGTGCTGAAACATTATGCCTTACGTGCTCACAGCAGCGTATCGGTGAATGTATTGGCAGTAAATCGGTAAAAGCAATTCTGCCAAGACCAAATACATTAACATAGTTGTATCAATTGACCCTTCGCCTGCAGTTTGATTGACAGGCGATCTAACCAATCATAACCCCGAATCTGCCATTTTATCCGACAAAGCACTCAGGGGAGTTAGTAGATTAACGTTGGTGAACTTGAACAAGTGTGTGTCCTCATGTCTTTCCACGCTTGAAACAACATTCCTTCTGATGTTCATTCATGTTTATTTGATGCTATAAATGAACTAGTATGAAGAGATGATCGAGGAGCTACAGCGATCTGTCACCACACATTAAAGACACACTAGACACTATTTACTGTTTAAACTTCTATAAAAAAATTACGAAATTTTAAATATCAAACTGATTCACATCAAAAGTAACCTGCTCTGTCTTTGTCAGTGTCCTCTTTGCTCCGCGATGTATTTTTCACATGGGTAAATTGACCCTTCGCAAAGACCCGCCCCCTTTAGTTACTGTTGCTATGCCCGACAAGCCATGCGCTCTCACGCCACTCATGTTCTCATTCAGTGAAAAATACATCTCAGAGCAAGGAAGACACTGACAACGCTTCGACAGACATATGAAACGGTTTCATATTTAATATATAGTCATTTTTTAAAGAAGTTTAAACAGTAAATAGCGTCTAGTGTGTCTTTAATGTGTGGTGACAGATCGCTGTAGCTCCTCGAGAAGCTAGTATAGCATCATCAAATAAACAAGAATGAACATCAGAATGTTGTTTCAAGACGTGAGGACACACAATTTATCAAGTTCAAGTTCACCAACGTTAATCTACTAACTCCCCTGACTGCTTTGTCGGACAAAATGGCAAATTCCGGGTTATGATTGGTCAGATCGCCTGTCAATCAAACTGTTTGCGAAGGGTCAAGTACCAAGCTAAACTCTAAGAGAGTTCCGTCATGATAGAAATATATATTACAGTAACTCTGTTAAAAGAGCGATGCGATAAAAAAGGCTTCAATTTTTTCGTGCAAAATATACTTTCTAATTGTATTTCTTTCGATTTTGGACTGACAGGTTTTGCGGGATTCACCCAGTTATAATCTCACAACATCCATTCTAGAGTGCACTAATGGTTGGCGACCGTCTGCAGTTGCAGTAAAAGCAGCGGGGCCTATCATTACATAAAATGCTGTATTGCTGCACGATCAGCAAAACGGACTCTTCATTAACTTTTAATGATTTCGTTCCATTTAAAGACTTATTTATGGCACTGAAGCATTTATTAAATAGGTACATAAAGATGAATAAAACCCTCGTGTCAGGTGGCGTGTTTTGGGTTCACTTCTGTATAAACGTGCTGGCAGCTCAGGGTTTTAAATGGTCTGTAAATGAAATACTCGCTTTAATGGCTCTGCTGTTTGGTCAAGCATTACTATGTGTTCCTATAAGTTATTCCAGTGTCACATTTAGTAATTTCATTTACTTACTTAATTATTTGTCATGCAGCAGAAGCTTTTATCTAAAGCTTAAAGCACACTTATTATCCCCCCAAGAGCAACCTGGGGTTAAGAGCTTTGCTCAAGGGCACTACGAGCTTCATGCATCATCTCTTGTGGGTTTTGAGTCTACAACCTAGCAGTTTTCCAGCCTGATCCTTCAGGATTATGCTACACCACCTCATTTCTCTTCAGTGTTGTGGCATAGTTCTGTGAATCAGGATTTTCAACAAGTCAAAATGGAAGGTAGTACTTGATCGCATCTTTCAGGAATTTATGGGATAATAAAAAGTGTGCATTGCATGGAGAATGGAGTCACGTGGTCAGAGAAGAAGCTGCGTTCACACTGACAGTGATTAAATCGCCAGAGAACTCAATATCTGTAGTCCTGCCGCAGTCGGCGCATCCCTTCGCTGCTCATTTGATTATTACGAAGACAATCGTGTTTTGTGGAACAACAAAGATCGGACACGTGCATTAAAACAGTCAATGGTAATTTAATATTTACTTTGCAAACCATAAAACCAATCAAATAAAAAGAATACTCTGCTAGGTAAGGCTGCTGATAAAACAACTAACATTTAAGAAAAAAAATATATCTTTAATAATAATTATTACTATATATCCAAATGTAAATATGTAATAATATACTGAATAAAAAATACGTAAATATTGATGTTACTAAACGTTACTTGAACTGATTAGTGGGGGAAAATGTGCAGTTTTCCATTTCAAACTAGTATTGAAAATCATGATTGAAATCATGATTTGAGTACTGAAAATATGAATAAACAAAATATGAATAAATTTTTGAGCTTCATCATACAGTACTATATATAAAAGCTTATATATACATATATACATAAACATATGTATATAAGAGAAAATGATTAATGCACTGAATATAAAATAAATAAAAAATTTATATATATATATATATATATAATATATAATATTTTCTGAAAGATACTGATTTTTATTTGATTATTTGATTTTATTTGATTACTTATTTGATTTTTAAACATTTTTATTTCTTTTTTTTTAGGTATATCATCCAGTGCTATATATAAAATAGCCCCAAAATGGTCTCAAAGAATCAAAATAGCTGTAATTGTCCAGCCCTGAAGCCAGAAGACATTTCTAACATGCACAGCAGTCATATGATGCATGATCATGGGTGGCGATACATAACATCACCGGGCAAAGAGTACTCTATTTTAGCCTTGCTGGTGTGTGTGTGTGTGTGGGGGGGGGGACGTCAGTGTAAACCCATCAACCTGTCAAGAAGGATGAGCAACCACAGACATCCACCACCCAAAATAAGCCTGGTAACAGCTACTCTTGCGCTTCAGGAGCATTTAAAATGCGGCACTGTGTTGGAGAAGATGATGGAACATCCTTGTTCTTCATATTTAGGACAGCGCTCTATATGGCTGGCTCACTATCGAGCTTGCGCTGGTTGAAAGCTTTCATTCTGAGATTGCACGAATCCTCAAGCTTTAAACGTGTCAACAATCCGGGGCTATCTTGTAATGAGTTATGTACAGTCCAGAGCTCACATGACAGGAAAGTGAAGTAATCTAGGCGCCAAGAAGCCGCAGAAATAAATCTAACTTATTTTAAACCAGGGTGGCTGGTGGGGTCAGGTTTCTGAGGGAGAGCTGAAAAGCGTTAGAAGATCCACATCTTGAATGTACTGAACGTGTGATTCAACTCAAATGGAAGGTTTTATGAAAGACGCATAAAATGCAACAATATAGTGTTTAGATACTAATTTCAGTTCTAACTTACTTGCTTATACTTTAAAGTGGTTAAACTGGAAAAAATATTCCACTGCACTATAAGTGTAGGATATCTCAGGATCTCAGTTAGAGTGACAACAGTTAGGCCACGTTTACATGATAACAATGTACTGAAAATGTAAATGTTTTTACTTTGCGTTTTTCGCATACAGACGACAAAGTCAAAACGATCCCGTTCACACCAATCTACGAAAACGACTAAAAACGCAGTATTAAAAACTACACGCCTTTAGACTGAACCTGTAATACGTATGCGTCTGACATTTTCGCATTTTTGTCATTTACACAGAGACGATAACGGTAAAGTTTTCAAAAACTTGTACTTTGACACCCGTTTTCAAAACTTTGCATTTTCAGGCCCCCAAAACGCCACTGACAATAAACCAACAGGCAAAATGCATTAAAACGTTTTCTGTTTTTAGTCAAAAACTGTCGTGTAAACGGCCCATAGACCAAATACAAATAATAAACACAACAAAAAATGTAACCGAGGCAAAAACACTGTTAAAAAAGCAGCAATTAACAACAAAACATGTTTTGCTACGGAAAGCTATAAAATTCTGTTTTCAACACATAAATGAGTGAATCTTCTGTTGTTCTTCTATTGTTGCTTTTTTAAATTTACAGATGCGCTCACTAAATAGATCAATTCACAAAAACGAATCATATATCTCAGAGTCTTATGCGAGAGAGGGATGTTTTAAGAGAGCGCATTTTATTATATCAGCTTGCTCAGATATAAAACACAATGTGACAAATAACAGCGTTTAATGCACTTTCCAAAAAAAATAAAAATAAATAGTCGGTTTCAACAAAAGTCAGCATTACATCAAAAAATAAACTACCACATTTTCAAGGGGCCCATTTCAGAAAGGAGGTTAAGTGAAAACTCTGAGTATGTTAAGCCTGAGATGAGTGAAGCTCAGGGTTTTCCGTTTCAGACATGGAGGTATATCAAACCTGAGGTTAGTCAAGCCCGCTTCTGGAAGGGAGGAAACTGTGCCTAACCTGGTCAGGAGCAGGTTTTCTTCAGTAAACCCAGACTTTCTTCCGGTCTCCTACCCCTTTTTAGTACGCAAGTGATGTTTAACTACTTCATTCATGCTGCTTTTCTTATTGAGTATTTTCTTATTGACCCGGGTTCAAGTCTGCCTATTACCGAGCTCGCTCTTCTCCCTTTTCCCATCATATATCACATCGGAATGGCATTTATTTTCAATAAAAATGAAGAAATGTTCTGAAAGTTGAAGTGCCTAACGAGGGTTTAAAAATGATAAAAGTAGGCCTATTCATAATTTTTATGGCATCCTGTTAATGTACAATACTGAGGTTAGAATAGTATCTGCCAGTCTAAATAGAATCTAAATGACTATTTACACTTATTCTAGAGGACTTCTACTTTTACATGGTAAATAGAACATAATTTGCAAAATTAAAAAATGCACTTAAAGGTGCACTATGTAGTTTTTTCGCCGCTAGGGGGCGCTAAACAATTCAAAACAATAACAAAAGGCGTAGATTGATGCAGCAAATATGGAATCATGGGACTTGTCGTCATGCCGATGGATCTAATAATGTTTATGGGGAAATCATGTTTATGGATGAGTGAACGCATGTTTTTAACATGACTGTGGTGTGAAGCAGGACGAGGCTGAGAATCGCGGATGTGATTACTAATGAGATACAGATATCAGTGACACTTGAGTCCCGGGGGATATAAAGAAACGAGGACATTTCATTCTAGTGCTGAAATACTACTCATACAGGTCAGTTTATTTGATGAATTAAAACTGTGAGGTAACGCAGCGCTGCTTCACTAACGTTACACTATCATACTAAACTGTGTTTGAGTGTGTTGAGAGTTGTAATGATATTCAGTGTATTAGTTTTTTGTCTGTATGAGACTTAACAGTAAGCTAGATCAACATTAGATTCAACACTTCGTCGTGCTGAGCTTTATAACATTGATTAGTCTTATATAGTCTACATCTGCTTATCTTGTCTAATAACGTGCAAGAGCGCGTCTCTGTCAAGTCAAAGTTTGTCGCAAAGCTCTCGTCATCTCAGAAATGCCACGCCGATATTGATCCTCGTTTTATTTCTCCTTATGTCCCAAAGTTTGCTTGCCATGGTCCGTAATGTTTGAACGAAAACAACAACAGAGTGCCGCTAGCCGTTACACAGCTGTCCGTATCAGTTGCCGTGGGCACTAATGCAGTACAAGCGGAAACCAGGGACAACGCAGATATTACGTCACTGACAGGTGATGAGTGACAAGAGAGGGACGGGCACTTTTTAAAATTGTGATTTTTTCTGAATTTACAAATTCTTGGAAACATTTAGGATAATGTACGTACACAACTGAACGAAATATATAACACTGTGCAAGTGGTTTTTGGATATTTTAATATAAAAATTTAATATACCTTTACATTATTATTTTTTTCGTATTTTTGAATGTTGGATACCATGAAAATAAATAGTTCAAAAACTTACAGTTCTGCCAGTTCTCAGCTCTGGCATTATAACAGTGAAAATTAAAATTAAAAATTATAAATAAAATTAAAATTAAAATTAAACTTGTACTGACTCGGAAGTATGCAGATGTCGTTTTGTTGGGTGCTGTTGCCCAATATCGGAGCTCCATTAATCGTGGCTTTTCATTGTCCTGGTGCCCGCGCTTAACTCAGAGTCAACTTACTCAGAGTTGACTGAACCAACTCAAATGAGCTGTTCTGGAAAGGAAAAAATCAAGAGTTTCCCATCTCAAAGTAAGAATTCAAGATTTGTTTGAACCTCCTTATTGATTGTCTTATTGATTATCTGGTGTACTTTTTTTTAAAAAGTCTTTGCAATCATCCTGCTTTCCTAAAACGTTTCACACTTTTAACCTGCTCCCTCCAAACACCACAACATAAAATCAAGGCCAAAAAAATCTAACATTTTTCTTTGTTGAATATCCAAATATAATCACATTATGAAAGTAAAAATGGATTATGAACGATATTTGACTTCTTAATTAGCTGGTCCAACACTGATATTTCTGTAAATATTCATTGTTAACGTTTGTAATTGTTATATACCGTCTGTCACACCTATGGACTGTCTTGTTTACATTGAGTTCTGTTATTCTGTTCATTTGCCCTCAGTCTGTGTTCGTAGTCTGTCTAGTTAATTATCGGCACCTGTTTCTGTTCACCCTGATTACGTTATCCCTCATTATCTTCCCAATATATTCTCCTTGTGTTTGCTCAGTCGCTGTCGGTTCTCGTCTACGTTACCTGTGTGTCACCTGCCTGCCTGCCTGTATGTATTCCTGTGGAACTGTTTGAATTCAATCTATGTTTATATTATCTTCGACTTGATCGTCATTGGGTCTGCACACAGCCTGACACTGTCATTGTTTGTTTGCTTTAGCAATAAAAAATTAACAATAACATGAACACAAACATAATGTTTCCATGACGTATAAAACAAGACACCCGATTGAACACCTCAAAATGCCTCCTCATAAAAGACGATGCCTATTTCAATGTTTGTCACGTAGAAAAACTTTTTGAGTAAGCGAAATGAAATTTGCACAAAGTCAATTTTGTTATTTGTTGCAGAAAGAGTGAAGTTAAAAGAGAGAAAAAAAAAAACAAATTTACAGGCAATTTCAGGACAGTGACAGAATTGATCAGGTGAAAAAGAAACAAACAACTTCTTAATGAGAACCTTGTGTTTTCCGTCATTAAGACAGAGCCTAGAGTCTGACATCAGTCTGGAGGAAGATTGCTGGCGGTTCAAGCAAACCAGGTTTATGACCAACTCAATAAACAGCTCAATATGGGATTTCACAGCAAAATGAAAAAGCTTTTATTACCAAACAATGTAGAAACAGTAGAAAACTAGAGCTGCCCATGGCAAAACTCACTGCTAGAGTGTACTGAGTGGTTGCCAAGGTGTTGCTAAGGGATGTTGACTCTCAAGACTATTTTATATTCTGGGGCCAGTGTCGTAAACAAAACAATTACGTTAAGACTGTGTCTTATGAACTAGTATGATCACCTAGCAGTTAGCCAAGGGGCAAACATTATTATTTTTCAGTATCAAATTAGACCATCTAAGTTATGAACGGTAATAAGAAAATATTTGATGACTAACTTGTTAGACCAATAATTCCCATGACAAAAACAAGCTAGAAGAGAAATTTGGCTAAATTTATTACTAATGCTTAGGGGTTTGTTAGCCACTTATGGCTCCAAACAAACATATTCAATTACATGCAATATACACAGAAAACAAACTGCGGTTTATTTACAGTATAAACACACGGTTGCATGTTAGAGCGGCTCCTACTATATCCAGTTTCAAAACTCGGTTAAAAACTCATTTATTATCTCAGGCTTTTAATTCTACTGGGTATTGAGGCTTGTCTTACAATTGGATTTTATGTGCTTACTTTGAATTTACTTTTGTGTATTCTGTTTTTATTTTTATTTTTGTACAGCACATTGGGCAACTACAGTAGTATAAATTGTGCTTTATAAATAAATAAATGAATAAATAAAAGCATAAAAACAACTTATTCCATTTCTTAAGCTCATTTTTTTTCATCCAAGAATATCTGTAATAGTTCTTGAATGAACTGGTATAATAATAATAACAATTATATATATTAAATATTAAAATAATGAATAGACAAATAACAACAATAATGATGATGATAATGAATAATATATAAAAATAAATAATAATAGTAATAACAATAATAGCAATAATGATGATAATAATTATAATTAATATTTAAATTATTATTAAATTACATATAATATAAATTAATAACAACATTTCATACAAAAAAGGGAAAAAAAACTAATAAAAAGTATGGGCCAATTGTTCTGAGGCTTTTATTCAAGCTCTTAAACAGCCATTAACAGAATCCCTCTCTGATCTCTGAAAAGCAAACACCTGCAAATCTACTGTTAATCACAAAGCAAGCACTATTCACCAGAGTAATGTGTCTCTTCCAGTCACCAACAATGACTACAAAAGTCATCCTTTCCACCACATTTCCTTTCAAATACCTTTATATAGCGCTTTACGCAATACAGATTGTTTCAAGGCAGCTTTACAGTGATAACAGGAAAATGATTCAATGATGCAGTTCATTTCGGCTGTGCTGCAGCTCGCTGAACGTTCCCCTATTCTATAATTCACACAAACCAAGCAGATCAATCTGTCCAAGCAGCGTCACACTCACCAACTGCGTGTCAGTCTGGAGGAAGAGGAGGGTTAGAGATCCACAGATTGTGCCTGTAGTTTCCTGCCTGCCCTGCAGGTTGTCAGACTCGCCAGCAGTCTGGCTTGTTTAGTTCTCCCGAGGCTGGTGGAGACCAGCTCCAGCGGCACCCATAAATGTAACGTGTATCCAGCGAGCCTTGGGGAACAGCTGCTTTTATTTCAGACCACCTTCTTCTCTCCCCTCCCCTCGGCTCAACCCTGCGCACTGCCAGCAGGGCTTTTTTTGGAGGCCTTCATGCCTTTCGTGTCATGCTGGGAAGCAACAGTCGGTGTTTCTTTCTCGACCTATAGGTTAAATAATCATTTTGTGTTCTGTTATTAAAATCAACACGCCGCATTATGGGATCTGCATGTGATCTGATGCCGTTTTCCAATTGGTTCCATTGGCTTATATAAATATGGCGTCCACTTATTCAAAACAAAACATTTTTTTTGTAAAATCTCACCCTTTTCTGTCTGTCACACTCACCGATTAAATATAACTGACTATTTAAGACTAAACAACTGCCGCTGACACTCACAAAGAGCAATACATAGAACCAAGACCAAGATTTTCTAAGATTTCATAAGGTTTTTTAATCATTTCCAGGCCTGAAAAAAGTTTTTTTTTTTCAGGATCATGGAATGCATTTTGACAGGAAATCAATGGGAAGCTCACTGAAATCTCAGGAGTGCCGCATACCCTTGAACAACTGTAATATAATGGATTCACTTCGATAATACATTCAATAACTATTCTGCCTCCAATTTCTTGTTTCATTAGTCACTTAAGTGCAGGAGGGTAAAAAAAAAAAAAAAAAAAACGCTTATGCATAATAATTAGCGTCTGTGATACGTGGCTTTGTGCTTGCTGAGGAAAATTGGTTTGGATCGGATTCGAGCGGGACAGCAGCTTGCCAGTTCTTCAGAGAAAAATCTCATTGGTCACTGCCAAAGCAAGGAGAGTCTTCCGCACCGATAACACTGAATATGTCTGATGATATCGAGATTTGGTAGGGCAAGCGTTTTCAAATTTGGCAGACAATTTTATCCTAAGCCTCTAGAAATCAAACCCATGACCTTGGCGATGTCAGCGTCGTACTCCACCATCTGAGCTATAGGAACTCAATGAACTGCCTGAACCCTCCGATTAAAATGCTCTGATTCAAAAATGGGCACTTTTCGTGTTCTTTTTACAAAGTTGCTGTACCTATGACTCAAGTTTTAGAGATATATTAATGTCCTTTTAAATCCTGGTTCTTAACAAACTTTCCTTTTGGTATCTTCATTTCTAAGGCCCTATATGGTTCAATCCCAGAGATATGGGGATCTAAATGTAGTTCCATGTGCAAAAACCACTAAAACGTTGGTTTGTTTGACATGGAAAGCACTTTTTGTGCTCTTTTCCCAAAGTTTCCGTACCAATGACTCAAGTTTTAAAGATATATTAATATCCTTTTAAATCCTGGTTCTTAACAAACCTTCCTTTTGGTATCTTCATTTCTAAGGCCCTATATGGTTCAATGCCAGAGATATGGGGGTAGTTCCACGTGCAAAAAACACTGAAACTTTGGTTGATTTGACATGGAAAGCACTTTTCGTGTTCTTTTCCCAAAGTTGCCGTACCACTGACTCAAGTTTTAAAGATATATAAATATACTTCTAAATCCTGGTTCTTAACAAACCTTCCTTTTCGTATCTTCATTTCTAAGGCCCTATATGGTTCAATCCCAGAGATATGGGGATCTAAATGTAGTTCCATGTGCAAAAACCACTAAAACGTTGGTTGGGTTGACATGGAGAGCACTTTTCGTGCTCTTTTCCCAAAGTTGCCGTACCAATGACTCAAGTTTTAAAGATATACTTTTAAATCCTGGTTCTTAACAAACTTTCCTTTTGGTATCTTCATTTCTAAGGCCCTATATGGTTCAATCCCAGAGATATGGGGATAGTTCCACGTGCAAAAAACACTGAAACTTTGGTTGATTTGACATGGAAAGCACTTTTCGTGCTCTTTTCCCAAAGTTGCCATACCTATGACTCAAGTTTTAAAGATATATTAATATCCTTTTAAATGCTGGTTCTTAACAAACCTTGCTTTTGGTATCTTCATTTCTAAGACCCTATATGGTTCAATCCCAGAGATATGGGGATCTAAATGTAGTTCCATCTGCAAAAACCACTAAAACGTTGGTTTGTTTGACATGGAAAGTACTTTTTGTGCTCTTTTCCCAAAGTTGCCGTACCAATGACTCAAGTTTTAAAGATATACTTTTAAATCCTGGTTCTTAACAAACTTTCCTTTTGGTATCTTCATTTCTAAGGCCCTATATGGTTCAATCCCAGAGATATGGGGATCTAAATGTAGTTCCATGTGCAAAAACCACTAAAACGTTGGTTTGTTTGACATGGAAAGCACTTTTTATGCTCTTTTCCCAAAGTTTCCGTACCAATGACTCAAGTTTTAAAGATTTATTAATATCCTTTTAAATCCTGGTTCTTAACAAACCTTCCTTTTGGTATCTTCATTTCTAAGGCCCTATATGGTTCAATCCCAGAGATATGGGGGTAGTTCCACGTGCAAAAAACACTGAAACTTTGGTTGATTTGACATGGAAAGCACTTTTCGTGCTCTTTTCCCAAAGTTGCCATACCTATGACTCAAGTTTTAAAGATATATTAATATCCTTTTAAATCCTGGTTCTTAACAAACCTTCCTTTTGGTATCTTCATTTCTAAGGCCCTATATGGTTCAATCCCAGAGATATGGGGATCTAAATGTAGTTCCATCTGCAAAAACCATGTAAACGTTGGTTTGTTTGACATGGAAAGCACTTTTTGTGCTCTTTTCCCAAAGTTTCCGTACCAATGACTCAAGTTTTAAAGATATATTAATATCCTTTTAAATCCTGGTTCTTAACAAACCTTGCTTTTGGTATCTTCATTTCTAAGGCCCTATATGGTTCAATGCCAGAGATATGGGGATAGTTCCACGTGCAAAAAACACTGAAACTTTGGTTGATTTGACATGGAAAGCACTTTTCGTGCTCTTTTCCCAAAGTTGTTGTGAGACACTCAAGTATTAAAGATATTTTAAAATCCTTTTAAATTCTGGTTCTTTTGGTATCTTCATTTCACAGGTTTAATCTCAGATAAATGGTGATCTCAATAGAGCTTAACCCAGGGTAATGTTGTTCTTAACACCGATTTTAACCCCAGGTAAAACAACGTTTCAAACTTGGAATTTAGAAGCAGGGTTAGCACCGCTTTTGCACTGTTAACCCCGCATTGCAACTCACACAGTGTGAAATGATGCGGAGTTAAAATGTTTAACCAAGCAGTGAGAAACGTGAAGCAAGATAACCCAGGATTCTGTTTACCCGGGTTAAAACATTTTCAAGTGTGAAAAGTAGTTCCATGTGGTTTTTTTGACCACTGAAACTTTGTTTGATTTGACATGGAATGACCCAATCAGATATGCTTGATGTTGTTGAGATTTGGTAGGGTCAAACATACTCGACCATTTGAGCTACAGGAACTCAATGAACTGTCAAGCCTTCTTCTGAACCCTCAGATTGCTCTACCGATTGAGCTGAGAGATGCACTAAAACCTGGCAACAAAAAAAAGTCCAACAAGTCAATAACATCAAACAGAGACCTGCTAAAAGCAGCCCAAAAAATCATGCACACAGTGAAGTGTCCAGCAGGGCTCTGCGGGTCGGTGTTGTGAAGGGGCTGAAGATGAGGGGTGAAAGTTCTGCAAGGTCAGTGATGTAATAGAGAGGCTCCAGGAACTCAAACGGCACAGAAGACACCGGAGACACACAGAGACGGGGAGGGACAGATGTGGGAGGCAGATATATGAGAGACCCTGTCTCTTCGCTCACAGCAGGGCGCCAGGTCGCCTGAAGCACCCTCCCTAGCCAAAAGAAACAAGAGTGATCCAGCACTGGGGAGCAACTAACTCAAATCAGCGATGCAACTACCTTAAATACCATTTTCAGAAGTGTGACGGTACAACTTTTCCAGTAACAAGCTGCGTGTTCCTCACAAGTTCTATACGAATTAGTTAAATTATACTATAAAATAACACTGTCCAATGTTCAACTTGACTGGCAAATACATAAAGAAAAGCATTGGCAAAAAGATAAAGAAAAAAAGATTAATGGTTAAAAACTTTTGATACTTTTTTGGTTGTTCTGACATGGGATGTGGAAATGCCTTTTTTCCCTTTCTTTTTTTTAACTAAATCATTGATCATTTTTTTTAATAATATAATAATAATAATAACTAATTACTATGTTTCTCTATTTTATTTTTAGGAGGCATTCCTAGTCCTCCATACTCCCGAGCTTCCGTTCTTCTGTGAGCAAAAGGTTTATGTTCAACATAAAATAAATACTGAAATCCCCCTAGGCCATTTTACAACAGGTAATAGCTTTGAGTTGCAAGATGGCACCTAATAATTTAATAATAATAATTCTAATTTGTGTTGCTATGAAAATATATGAGCATGCAAAGTGATATGAGAGACACGAAAGTAGCTCCGGCATGTTCCTATAGCCACGTTTGATCGACCAGAATCAGTTCCAGACAGCACTGAAATAAAATCTGATGAATGTGTTTAAATATATATTGCTCCTTAAAGGGTTAGTTCACCCAAAAATTGACTCACTCTCAAGCCATTCTAGGTGTATATGACTATCTTCTTTCAGACAAACACAATAGAAGTTAATATTTTTTTAAAAATACTCTTCCAAGCTTTCTAACGGCAGTGAATGGAGCTCACGATTTTTGAAGCCCAAAAAAGCACATCCATCAATCATAACAGTAATCCACACGACTCCAGGGGGTTAATAAAGAC